>CM053507.1:107142012-107164933 GCA_028627145.1 Eidolon dupreanum
AAAAGTGAGTGGCCAGAAATGGCCCAGAGTACTGTCTTCTTTAAACCAATAATGCCTTTTTTCTCTTCTAATATTCTTTCCAGAAACGTAATCATTTTCTCCCTTCATAATCTTATAACAGTTATAAGACATGATAGGACTTCCAGGGAAAATCTCACATGGCTCTGATCATCATTATATAGCATTTCCTCAGCACCTACATTTATCCCGCAATAGTAAAAACCTTTCTGCACACCCAACAAATTAGCTTTTTCAAATTGGATTTTATGAGGGAGGCAAAATAAAATAACCTGCTATCAGTCACCAACTCCCACCCATACCCCTGGCACTCCAGGCCCTTCCTAACCTGGCCTCAATGTATATTTTACTCTTTTCTCTCATTACTCCCCTAACTGCACATTTAAGCCAAATTATTACTCATCCAATATTCTGCCCCATACTGTTTTGTCTCTAATTTTACTCGCTCCATCTGAAAAGTTTCTTATTCTCAATCTTACCCTATGAAATCCAAACCATACTTCAAGAATTGTCTCATCTTTTTCAGATCTAATTATGTACTCTTTCCCTCCTTTGATTCCTAATGGTACACTGAATTCCTACTTCATTCTGCCTTACATTGTAACATTCGTTTAATTCTCTTCAAATGCTCTAAAATCAAGAAATTTTGAACCATAGATTTAAACGAAAAAAAAATTCCAGGGTACATTCTGAAATCTGCACACATCTGGCACACAGTCAGCCCATTCCTAAAAGTCTGGAATCATACTTCATAATGGTTACCTAATACTCAGAATGGTGACTCTAAGAACATGTCCCTCAAATAAATACGAAAAGTAACCAAACATTTTAGAGCTTCTTTTCAAGCAATTAGGACTGTTGTCTTTGTGTTTCCTCTCATTTTACCATCTTATGACAGTCCCAAGACAGGTTAAGACTTTCTGGGTATTTTCCTTGTGTATAATCATGAAGTACTATGAAAAGAATAGAAAGAAGAGAGGGAAAAAAAGAAATGCAGAGGGGTGAAATGTCTTATTTTCTGGTAAAAAGGTGAGGCAAACAGAGACTAACTACCTTTCTCTGAAAGAAGGCAGCTAATAAAAACACTTGGATCATCAATTTTAAAAATAGCTAAATGAATGGGAAACAAGGACACTGAAATAACTTACCTCCACACTTTGGATTTGGGCAATTACTGGCTAAACTCAAGTATCTAAGAAGATTCCCAGGAAGATCACATGGAGTGTAAGAAATATTTCGAATTTTAATGGTCCGTGCAGCTAATTCCAGAAGAGTTGGAGGGTCATAGGTTAAATCTCTAACAAAACGAACAACCAATGGATTTCCTCGCAAACTCAGTTCTTCCAAATGAACAAGGTTGAGGATTTCCCGAGGCAAGTAGGTCAGCAAGTTATTGTGAAGACTGAGGGAACGAAGCGAATGCAACCTACAATGAATGCAGTCAAAAACCAATGACAATCAGCAAGATTACTACCAAGGAAGTTAAGTGAAGAACTTGGTTTCCCCATAACAATAAGCAATTAAGATTAAGGTCAATGGAAGTAAAATAAAAAGGTGCTGAAACTAGAGTGCCGATTTGTAAATGTCATGAGGGACTTTTGCCCATGGAATCTTAGAGAGTTTAGAAAACTTAGGAGTATTCTAATGTGCTAGATGAAAGATAAATGCTAGATTTAAAGATTTTTTGGGGGGGAGAGTTATCATTCAGATACCCAAAAAAGGTAAGATTTAAATGCAACAGGAATGAAGATCCTTCACATTATCTCATTAGGAATGCTTTATATCAAATATAAAACCAATAAAATCCCATAAAACCTAAGAAATCTATGCCAAATGAATATTTTTGGTTACAGGAAAAAAGTAAACAAATATTTTAAGGAATAAGCCAGAGGATTTAAAAGTAACATTAAAAATAAGCAATCCAATTTACTTCAAACCTCCGAAATGTAATTCTCATATATCATTTACTTTGAGAATGTAAATCTTTATTGCATATAAAACATGTGGGTGAATGCAGAACAGTAATTCCTATGCATGTATCTTTATGTATACATAAACTGCCTGAAATTACTCACTGTGAAAGCTGAGGAGGCACACTTTGGATTTTGTTGTCACACAATACCAAGTAATTTAGAGAAGGCAGATTTGCTAATTCTGGTGGGATTTCTTTGATGAAGTTTCCTCCAAGATATAAACATTCTAAACTGCAAAGATAAATGAACAAAAACAAACAAAAAAAGAGTAAGCAAACAAAAGCTGGACAAGATACCCCCACTGTCTTTACTATAATGAACACATTTCACATTTCATCTATTCATTCAGCAAATGTTTTACTTAGTGCTAGTCTCTACAGAAATAATGCAATCTTCAGGGAGCTTTTATTATAGGTAAATAGACAAGACACACCTTATTTTTGTTAGTATTTATTTCATTTAATCTCAGCTCTACCACTTACCAGTATAAAAACTGGGCCAGTTAATTATCTTGTTCTGCCCCAGTTTCCTCTTCTTTAAAGTGGAATAATATTATTACATATCATGCAAAGTGCTTATCAACAAATATAAACCAGACACCTACCATGTGCCAGGTACTATTCTAGAAAATATAGTGGAAACAAGACCAAGTTCTTGACCTTACATAGCTGACACTCTAGTAAAAGAGACAGACAATAAGTCAATGAATTTGTATATATTTTGTCAGGTATCTTTAAATGCTACAAAGAAAAAGAGTGGTAATCTGATGGTGATGATATTCTAGATAAGGTGGTCATAAAAGGTTTCTCATAGATGACATGTGAAAGGAGATATGAATGAAATGATTGAGTACAAATCTTTGAGGTGGAAAAATGCTTATTGTACTGTGAATAAGCAAAACAGTTAGTGTGGGTAGATGAGGGTGACAGAGGCAGTAGAGTGATAGTCAAATAGGTCAGAGAAGTAGCATGAGAAGGCCAGATCAGAGGGCCCTTCAGACCTTAGTAAGTTTAAAAGAATTACACTTAAAATAGAAATAATGTAATCCATTAATGGTAAAGGAATAAAAAAATGTACCAAGCAAATCTCTGTCATTTCACATCTGGACTACTCTATTAGGCTCCAGTCTGGTCTTTCTGCTTCTACTCTTCCCATCACATTCCCCCTGCTTCAGCAGCTATTTTCCACACAATAAGTAAAGTGATCCTTACTGAGTGTAACTCAAGTATATCCTTTAGAAGTTCTTTCAGCAAGGACCCACCATGGTTGTTAATCTTTAAGGCTTTCGTCTCTGATATTTTTATTTTTTCTCACTCATGAGTAATAAATAACTTGGCTAGGCATAAAATACTAGGTTGGCAGTTACTTTTCCTTAGCACTAGAAAAGATACTGCTCCATTATCTTATTTCAGTCACTATTAGTATTGCTCCTTTGTAGTAATCTGTTTATTATTATGAGCATTTAGGATCTTTCTTCTTTATTTAATCTTATTGTTCTGAAGTTTTGTCATGATGTGTCAAGATATCAGTTTAGAGCACTCTCTTTAATTGTGGGAAACTCTCAGCCACTATCATTTCAAACATTGCCTTTTCTATATGCTTTCTATTCTCTTTCTAGAATTCCTTGTAAACAGCGGCTGAACTTCAGAATCAATTCTCCATGTCTCTTAACATTTCTTTCATGCTTTCCATTACTTGTATCTTTTTGTACTACATTCAGGAGAATGCCTCCATTAGACCTTTCGGCTTACTGATTCACTCAGCTGACTTCAGTCTACCATTCAGCCCACTGAGTTCCTATTTTTTTATTTCTAGGAATTTTATGTGGGGTTTTCATAATTGTAAATTTTTAAATTTCTCATTCTTGTTTCGTTGATGAAGTTCCCTCCTTTACCTCTCTGAAGTTAGGAAACATAAAGTCCTTTATAGATTGCCTTATTAAAAATTTTTCTCAGGTATGATTTTCTTCCATTTGTTTAACTTCTTATCCATACTTCATAATCCTACTTCTTTGACATCTGGCAACTCAAAAAGCCAATGTGAATCTGATGTTTTGTCATTTTAAAAATATATTAATGATACTTTTTCTATTTCTGATTGTGTAAATCTTTTAGATTTATAATGCTTAGTAAAAGTAAACAGCTTTAATTCTAATATGTTACTTTTTATCTTTCAAATATTACCTTGTAGTAAAAATCAATTACTTGGATATAAGACTGAATTCTCCTACATGTAAATGTTCAAGCACTAGTGAAAAAACTCCTGAGGCTGAATTTTTTGGTCCTACCAAAAATGGTTAAGTTAATTGTCATTTACTCAGAAATCTCTATTTCTCAATGATAATAGTTACTAAAATAGAATAGAATATCTGGAGCCCCCAAAACAGAAATTGCCCTGGAAAAAGAATTATTTTAATGAAAAGACTATCTGGGAAATATATTAGCAAACCTAGAAATCCCTTTCTAAGGGATTCAGTAGTTAAAAAACTTGCAATATAGTCTACTGAAGAAGAAAACAAAGTGAAGAAAAAGAAGAGTGAATCTGAGCACAAATTTAAATATTTGTCCTTTCTATTTGTTTAAGTTGGGAATCAAGAGAAACTAGTGCCTGGTTTCAACGTCATTTTCTCTCAACACTTTGGAGTGGATAGGGAGGTATACAAACAGAAGGGATGCCAAACCTTAGTAGTTACTGTGACTTTGGCAAAGAAGGATCTGATGTTCTAACATACAACCAAGCCCATGATTTTGAAATTATATAAATTCTCTTTTGCAACTGATGGTTATCATCAATCAGATTACATAACCAGCATATTAAATGTATATTTTCAGGCTTATTTATCTCTTTGAAACACAAGTAATTTCCAAAGTTCTAGTGACTTAGAGCCTTTAAATGATTTGTGGGAATTAAATTTCTAAAACAGACTTTTCTGTAAGGAGAAAGGAAACTATTGTTGAATTTAAAACAAAACTGTAGTATTTAAAAGATTTTGTGTTTGTCAGCATTGTGGCTCTGTTAATCAAGCCTGGAAAAATTCTATTCTTTCAGTGATTGAAAAATATAGAAAACAGGAAAATCATTCACAAATTTAGAGAAAAATTCTTCCTTTTCTTTCTGTTTTGTGTTAACAGACCAACATTAAATTTGTTTCTTGAAAATTATCCCACTCTTCCAATTCTTAGGGATACTGAAGTAGGTGTCTCTTCTCTAGCAAGGGCTAATGATGCACTGAAAAAATACACCAGAGTCCCTTCATGCTAATCAACTTTGACCACAGATACAAGTTGAAATGTTGTGCTTCTCCACTCAAATAAAAATGACATTAAATATAACAAAAATATTCACTAGTCCTATATTACAGTTGGTTAAAGGGAGATGAAATTAAAGCGAGACAAATTTGTATACAAAGAGACAGAAAGACAGAGAAACAGAAAGACAAGACCCTTACATTTGTGGATAAATAGTTTTCTTGAGACAGAATCCCCATATTGAATCATTTTCAAATACTATCACTCACCACAGGCTTTTAAAATACATTATGTGTTCAAAAGTAGAAGCAAAAATGGAAGAATCATCTTTTGGTACTTCTCAAACTAAGGCAATAAAAGTCAGTGGGAAGAAGTTGAGAGCCAGAGAAAAACTCAGTATGTGACTCTAAACAGGGGAAAGGTGTTTTTATTTAAACTTTATAACATCCTATTTATCATCTGGTCCAGTCTTCTCTTCTGTAAGGTATCAACGTATTGCATACCACTGTCAAAACATTTCAGGGCATTAATATTTAGCTTTTGTTTTTATCATAATCCTCATCTTCGATTTCTAAAACCACAGCAAGCAGTGAGAGAAAGGTCATGGGCAGAAAAAGTAAAAATTATTTGAGTAAAAGATGTGGGGAATGATACCAATGAAACTCAATTGTGCTCAAACCTACTCTTAAGATGTCTAACACCCTGGATGCTAAACAGCTCTGAAGCTTTTATTTTCTTAAATAAAGTCTAATACTCATTGGGTGATTTGTTATTAAGCTCTTCCTCAATTAATGTCTGAGGTAATTGAGATGGATAAAAGAAGTCATAAGAAACAGGTAAACAATACTAATCACACCTACTTTTTCAACATAATAAAAATAAAAACAAGTTTGTCCATATACTAGCCGATGAGATATACCTACTTGTTGAAGAATAACCTCATACTTTATGGAAAGAATCTATATCCACAACCTCGTGGTTCACATTGGGCCTAATTTACTCCATGGGAATGAAGTTAAGCATAAAAATATTTTCAGCACCAATTTATTTGTTATACTTCAAAATTAATCCTTCAGAAACCATTTTAAAAAGATTTTGCCACCAGGAAAAAGGATTAACAAAGTACAGAAAACATACATAAAGACACCCTGCTAAATCTGGAGAGGTCAATCACACCAATTAAGCTAATTAACATATTTGTTATTCCTTCCTGAAATGATAAAGCTTGGGGAGAAAGGGAACCTTCACATGGATTAAATACTCTGTAATATTTTTTAAATTACTGTTAAAGAGGATAGATATCTTCCTAATGTCCAAAAATATCTGATCTGGTTTTTAAAGCAAAATGGTTTAGTATACGATATATATCAGGGTTACCTATGAAGTCTAGGGAGTCCATGTATATTATTCTAAGAGAAGATGGTGTTCTTTGGCAAGAATTTTAGGATTTAAGTGACTAAATCTCCACCTCTACATTTCTAAAGCTTTAACGCATTATTTTAGTAGTAAATAAGCAGCCTATTAAGGGCTGAACCACATGAATCACACTGTCACTATCTGGCTTCAAACAAGTCACTGATAATAAGTCTCAGTTTTCTTCTCTATAAAATAAAGAGGGTGAATCAGACCATTGCCTAGGCTGTTTCTACTTCTAAGAGTAAATTTCTACATGACTCTCTTAGCCTACTCTCAACCAGTTTATATTTGGAGTGTGGCCTAAAATTTTACTGATTCTTATCAGTAAAGAGAAACGGAGGATGCAACTAAATTGTGACATAAAAGTTCCCACACACAATCCCATCATACTTTGGAACCAAAGGCACAATGACCAAAAGCAGCCTAGAAAATTGGGTCAACCAGGCAACGGCTTTGACCAACTTGATCAAATACGCAACAGAAGAAAAGTCAAAAGAATTATGTTCTAGCCCTACTCCATCACTGTGGTAAATTCACGAGTTTGGAGTCAGAGATCCCAGAGGTCAAATCCAGTTCCACCACTCACTGGCTTTGTGATCTTATGACTTAACCTTTCAGAGCCTCAGTTTCTTCCTCTCATCTCATAGTCATTGTGAGAATTAAAATACATTTTTAAAGCTCTTATAACAGGGCTTATTGTATTGTAACTGTTCAATAAATGAGATATTTGCCTACCCTTTTTCCCATGTAACTAATAGTTGCTCTGGGTTTTTCTTAGTATATTGAGAAAATTCAAATGAGAAGTTTACAATTATGTAACGCCAAAATTAAAAGGAACCAAGGCCTGTCGATTTTGCATCTACATTTCTCTCAAACCCTTCTTTCTCATTCTCTCTCCTGGCATTACCCTGGTAGAAGTCACTATCATCTCTCATTCTACTAGAATAGCCTCCTTCCAACTAGCCCTCAAAATCTCTTCTCATCTCTTTACCCTTTCCCTACTCCATTCTTACACAGCAAGGAGAGATGTCCTTAAAACTCTGTGTAAAATAAAATAAAAACTTTACCATGGTTTTCAAGATCTGAGATTGCCTGGGGTCTGGTCCAAATAATGTATCTATCATTTTCAATCTTAGCCACTTTCTCACTATGCTCTAGTACAATGTCCTCCTTTCAAAATTTTGGCCTTCAGTCCTTATTGCCTCTGGGCTTTCACATGTGCTGTTCCCTCTCCTAGTTAATTCTTACTCTTCCTTCAAAAGCTCATTTCAAATGTTTCTTGCTCAAGAACCAAACTAAATTAGGTCACTGTTATTTTATTTCAAGACACTCTGTACCTCTTTATAGCACTTACAAATATTAAACAATTTTAATTAGTTAGATGTCTTATTTAATGTCTTGTAGTATGTCAGCTCCATGAGGGCAGAATCATGTTCCCACTGTATCCCCAGCACCTGACACATGATAAATACTAAATAAATATCTATTGATAAGTAAATGAAAAGACATCTTGTCCAAATGCCTCATTGTGCAGATTAGGAGACTGTAGTCAGAATATGTTAAGTGACTTGCCTAAGGCTGGGACACCAAGAGTTCTTATTCTCAGGCCAATGTTTTTTTCACTAAACTTAACTCTGAGGTCCCTTCCAGTTCTAACATTCTGTTATCTCAGAAAATCAATAAAAGATGTGAAAATATTTTACAGATGGAAGACACTTTTTTTCCCCCCACTTTGGACAATATACTTTCTCTTGCTTTATTTCTCACTCCCCTGCAGACCACCTTTAGGGGACTTTTGCTACTCATGTCTGTTTCTTTCTTCCATTTAATTCAACACATATTTACTAAATAATCTAGTAGGTGAGGCAAACTTGTAAACAAGGAATTATAATCAATAGGGTAAATGCAATGGCGGGATGAATGAAGTACAGAGGAGGTACAGAATTGGTAATAAATTAGATGTTGTTCAGGAAGCAGGAAAGAAGGAAAACAAAGAGATGATCCTTGACATGGGTTTTGAAGGATGAATAGGAGTTTGCCAGGTGTAGGCAAGATTCCAGACAAAGGGAACAGGACATGTACAAAGACACTGCATCTATTCAACACGTTTTTAGTTAGTGCCCATTGCTGCTGGTAAAATGCATGGCTCGCTGAATTCCATAAACAGTACAATAGTTCCCCATTATCTGTGGTTTTGTTTTCCACATTTTCAGTTCCTGCGGTCAACTATGGTCTGAAAATATTAAACATAAAATTCCAGAAATAAATAATTAATAAGTTTTAAGTTGGGCAAATTCAGAGTAGTGTGATGAAATCTCGTGCCATCTTGCTCCATCTTGCCTGGGTTGTGAATCATCCCTTTGTCCAGTATGCTACCTACCCATTCATTAGTCACTTAGTAGCTGGCTCCATTATCATATCAACAGTCATGGTACCACACAGCTTGTGTTCAAGTAAACTTTATTTTACTTAATAATGGCCCCAAAGTACAAGAGTGGTGATGCTGGCAATTCAGATACAACAAAGAGAAGCCATAAAGTGCTTCCTTTAAGTGAAAAGGTGAAAGTTCTCTAAAAAGGAAAGAAAAGAATAGTATGCTGAGATTGCTAAGATCTAAGGTAAGAATTAATCTTCTATTTGTGAAATTGTGAAAGAAAAGGATACTTGTGCCAGTTTTACTGTCACATCTCAAACTGCGTAGATTTCAGCCACAGTGCTTGATAAGTGCTTAATGATGAAAAAGGCATTAAATATGTGGGTGGAAGACAAGAACATTGAAAGACCATATTCACATAAATTTTATTACAGTATATTGTTATAATTGTTCTATCTTATTATGCTATTAATTTCCTACTGTGCCTAATTTACAAATTAAATTTTATCAAAAATATTTATGTATAGAAAAATACACAGTATCTATAGGGTTCCATACCATCTGAGGTTTCAGGTATGGAACCTGAGGGTCTGAAACCATAGCCCCACTCATTCTCCATTATCGGGATCTACTGTACTACTACTAGAGAGAGAATAGGGAGCAATCAACATTGTGGAAAGAGTTAAATACCAGTACCTTTACATCTTGCTAAAAGGCACAAACTCTGATCTGCAGGAGTGGAAAACCACTAAAGACTTCGGGAGTAAGGAAGTGACAACCTCAGATTTACATTTGTTTGAGAAGCTGCTCAGTTTGGATCACTCTCCCAGACCCAAGAATGAAGACAGAAAAACTGCCTCCAAAATCTGCACAGGACAAACACAACATACCAAACACTGTCTCACTCATGTTATTAGATTAGCCGAGATGGTCAGGTAGTACTCACTGTCAAAGAGTTAAAAGGGAGAGCCTGGAAGAAGACGCTAAGTGACAAGGGAAAGGCGTCAAGACCAGGCCCGGCGCCCGGGGGCTTCCGGACACAGCCCCAGGCCTTCCTCCTCTCTGGGAGGGACCCGCTCACCTCCGCAGGTTCTCGATCTCCGCCGGGATGCTCTGCAGCTGGTTGCCGCCCAGGCTGAGGGTCTGCAGGGCGCGCAGCTCCAGCACTGAGGCGGGCACCTCTTGGAAGCAGTTCCCGCTGAGGTTGAGCACCTGAAGGCTGCGAGAAAGAGGCGACTGCGCCAGACCCTTGGGCAGAGCCCCGGGCCCGCCGAGCCGGTTGTTTTTGGCTAGCAGCGTGCGCAGGCCGCGAAGTGCCAGCAGCTCGGGCCCGAGCGCGGTCAACGCGTTTCCGCTCACGTCCAACAGCTGGAGGTGTGGGAAGCCACTGCCCAGCGCCCGCGGCAGCGACACCAGACGGTTGTGTGGCAGCAGCAGCCGCAGCACCGCCTCCCGTGCGCCGCGTCGCTCCTCGCCCCGCGACTCCAGCTCGGACTCCAGCGTCTCGGGGGACATACTGAGACGCGACAAGTTCAGTTCGGTCTCCCCGGCCTCCTCCATCCCGGCCGCCGCAGGCCGCGCGGCCCCGGAATCCGGAGATCGCCGCGCGACCCACAGGCGGGAGGATCCGCCAGCGCCCCGGAACCTGAACCGAGGGCTGCGTAGGAAACGGCGAGGGCGGGCGCTAACCTTGCGCGCTCCAGCCGAGTCACGCGACGTGAGGCGGCGGATGCGCGCGCCGCTCCGGGGCCTGGCTTCTCCTCACGCGGCGCGCGGCGCGGAGTGGGGACGCTGGGCGGAGGCCCAGGCCGAGGCCGGTCGGCTGTCAGGTTGCTCTCTGAACCCGTCCGGGTTTGGGCAGCAGCTCTTTTATAGTCCGTGGAGTCTCGCGACCTGACCCCGGAGTCCAGGGCCGCGTCGATGAACAGCCCTAGGATTGTTTGGTTTTCTGGCCTTTAGGGTTCTCGCGCGTCACGATGCACCGCCCATTTTGTCCCCAGTTAGGAGTACGGCCCCTAGGCTGCGGGTTTCTGTGAAAACACAGGAATTTAGTGGTGATTCAACCCATTACAGCAAGCCCTAGGAATTTAAAGTCTAGGGATTAACCAAGCTGACTTCGAAGTGCGAAGACAGCTGAACTAGAAATCAGAACCCCTAGCTCCTACCTTGGGCTCAGCTCTCCTTGGACAATGGATTTATGTCAGTTTTTCCATCCGTAAAATATGGGAAACATACTTGCCCAGCTTTCCCTACAGGATTTTTCTTTTTTTTTTTTTTTAAAGCACGATTAATGTACATTAAGGATGTTTCTCCATTTTAGCTATAGAAGTACTTATGTGGTTTTTGGTTTAAATTGTAGTGGCTAGAAAAATTTGGGAGCCGTGGACAAGGTTCCTCAATTTGTGATAGCTCAAACTAACTGATCTGTTTAAGAACTCAAAGCACTGAGATTTACTGCAGGTTAAAAACACAGTTTAACTGGGGAAATTCTGACTCTGGATTTAATTTAGTACTTCTAATTAACATTTTCTCTTTTGCCCTAAACTCTGTCTTTTCTGAAGTTACTTTTATAATTTTGAAGTCATGAATAGAAATGAGAAAAATATTCAGCACTTATTACCAACCTTGTGCATAAAAATGTTAAGAGATTGTGTATGATCAAAGACATTAAATTGCTTTCCTTCCAAAAATGAGAATATAAAGTTTTTCTTGCCAGTCTTTTGTATGAGAAGCTTTATGCTTCTTACCTGCTGCCAAATTTTAATTTCTAGTTGAGTTATAGTTGTAGCAGTATATCCTTTATCAGTTTAAACCAGGGATAGAATGTTTTTAAAATCAATAGTGTCCTTCTTTTGAAACCTGTTTTAAAAGAGTCCTTTTAAAAATTAGGTCTTGTTTTGGATGAAGATCACATTCTGGCAGGAACTCTAATATATGAAAATCACAAATACTTAATACAGTTTCATGCTTTAGAAATGTATTTATGTCTGATAAAGTGACAGGAATGTAATGTAAAATGTGAAAAAAATAATGCTAATGTGATTCAAGAATAGTTAAAGTTAGAGTATCAGTGAAATTAAGGGGGAAAGATGGAAATAGCCTCAATAATGGAAAATGAATTACTTGATAGAACATTTTGAAGAAATGTTTAGATTAATATGAGAATACTCTTATTGATCATTTTAATAAAATCATCTCTATCTCAGCTACCATAGGTGCATCTCTCTTCTTTGTGGCCATAGGAGTCTAAATGAAGCAGCATCCAGCAATACTATAGTGGACCTTGAAACTATCTAGTCAGGCTGGAGAGTTCTGAAAACCCTCCGGGAGGTGAAGAAGCTTTGGTGGCTTGTGGAGCTTCACAGTGCTAGGATCTGTCTTGTGGCTAGCAGAAGGAGATGCCAGAGAGGCAGTGGGGACACTGGAGAGTGTAAAGAGAAAAGGAGACAACATAATGCATTTTCTAAGGAAAGGAATGGATTTCAGGGAATTGGGAAAGTACATAGCATATCTGTCCACTTATCAACACTTCACCACTAAGCTACTCTTGGGTCAAATTGACTGTATTTCAGAAGTCTCCTGACTAGAATGTTAGTGAAAAAAGAAGGGAGACCATATGAAAGAAAGACAAAGAGGACCCAGCCTTGCCCTTAGGGACCTTACAGTCTAATAGGGATGATAAAATTTGCAAACAAATAACTATGAAACTAAGTAGACCAGGTTATGAGAATATTTTTAATTATGGAGAAATGCTTATAAAACAGTGTCAATTAAACTGTACACTAAACTGTATATACAAATTGAGTTTTCTTTAAAAGTACATATATAAAGACTGAAAGAGAATATTCCAAAATGATAACAGTAGTTCTATGGGTGATGGACTTAAAGGTGATTGTAATATTCTTCTTTATTCCCTTCTATTTTTTCAAACATTTTTAAATGACGAATCTGTGTTTCTATTACAATAGTTAAAATAAGCTTTATTAAATGCATGAGAGTACTATAAAGTACAAAATTCAGTGGAAGTACAGAGGGAATTGGGAAAGCTTTAGGATTTATGTCTTTAATTCTTTAATAATGATGAAAAACTTTCCATCTTGGAAATAGATAATGAAATTTTATTGAGTTGAAAAGGTATAGTATATTCCTACAACTTTTTTTCTTTATAACATTTGACTAGTCTATCAACTATAGCTCTAGTAGCTGCTAGCTGGCATATTACCTTTTAAATTTTATATTATTTTAGACATGTCTTTAAAATGTTTTACTACATAGAGAGCTATTTTTCAAATCCATAGTTGTTGTTAATCACTAGTCATTTTCCTAGGTAGAATAGATGGACTTGGTGAAGACTCTCTCCTTGTCCCATTGACCCTAGAAATAACTTCATTTGATCATTGACTGGCAAGGGCTGTTCCTTTATCCTCGTGTTCAGTATCTGTTAATATTCAAACCATGAATACATATTCTCCAAGGTTTACTAGGCCTCTAGAAAAGAGACTTATTATAATATTCCATGAGCCAGCTGCCTCATCAGCCCATGCTGTTTTCTTGATGGATGGCCTGGGTGATGAAACTTCCCATGGTGTATGGTGAAGTTGCAGAGGTTTGTCAGGACAGAATTTAGGTGGCATACACAGGATTCAGCTAACCTGAAAGGTGAGAGCTTAGTTCTATATAACACAAGATAGATTATTTCCTCTCTCTATGCCTCAGTTTTCTCACTTACAAATGGAGATAATAATAATACCTATTTCATAGGCTTATTCTGAAGATTAAATTTGGCATTTGTAAGCATTTGATATATAGTTGTTGTTATTATGATGTATAATAGACCTGGAGGATTGTGTTAGGTTCTTTTTTCTTTTTAATAGATCACAGGAAGAAGAGGAGGCAGGAAAATATGCTGAGAAGATATGATAATCTTACCTTTCTTTCTTTGAAATAGTAAGGGATAAAAAAATATGTAAAGAAATAATTGCTACATAATGTGATTCATACAACAAAAGTTTGTTCAAGATACAGAAAAGGGAATGATGAACTGGACATGGATCAGGGGAGGCTTTGAGAAGTGCCTGGGGCAGAGTTTTGAATGATAAGTGAGTAGTGGGGGGCAAATGAGGGTAGTGATGATGGGGGACATGCCAGTCAAGGAAAATTTGGACAGCATCATAACTTAAGGCTGGTCCTGGTGGAACTTGAAGGGTGAGAGGGATAGTGAAAGATGAGCCCAGAGAGGGAGAGTGGATCCAGCCCGTGAGTTAAGATTACCCTTCCTGTATGTAGATGTACATTTGTGTCAGAGCTTCTTAAAGGGGCTTACTGTTCCCTGAGCCCTTTTCTCCCACCCCTTTCAGAGCTGTCCTAGGCTTTTTAATTCCATTCCCATTAAAGTGAAGCCATAGCTGAGCAGGCTCATTTAGGTACTTCCTCTCAGTTATGAGAGGAAGCAGCGTTTGCCACCCCAAAATGTGCCCTTTTAGGGTATTGATTATTTAAAGCTGATTAGTTTTAAGAAACAAAAGACTCAGGAAAAACCTTTGACCTTCCCTGTAACTTCCTAAAACAATTTAGATAGAGGACCTGATCCAGGAAAGGAGATATCATTGTTGATAACTATTGTTTAATATGGACTAGTATGCCATAGACAGGGAGGAACCTAGCAAAGTCTGCTCTGTGTCCCATTGTTAAAGATGGCCCAGTAAACATTTGTTTACTGAACATTTGCTTTTCCATCTCATGTGAATTGCCTTCCTGTCCTTTGAAGTCTCAAACTACAACCCATCTTTTCTCCTATAAGTCTCAAGTGCCTGATTTGTTCTTGGGTCTCACATTCTTATGGCAACCCCCCCCCCACCCCTCCAGATGTACATATGTAATAATTTTGGTTATTTTCTCTTGTTAATTTGTCTCATGTCCATTTTATTATTAGACCAGCCAGAAGAACTTAGAAGGGTAGAAAGAAAATTATTTTTCCTTCCCCACAGTTATTTTTATCCATTTGAGGAGCATCACTCCATAATTTCCCAATACACCTGTATATCTACTAGTTATGGCTCTTCTACTGTTGACTTTCCCGTAGCAACATCCAGAAAGGCCAGCAACAGTTTGTGAAGTTGTCACTGACCTGTCAAATATCATCTCAAGGTAGACTATGATCCGAATGAATTCAAATATGACTCATCTAGAGAGACAGATTTGTATATTAGAGAAATAGAATTCCAGGTTCACATATACATCTGCATAGGATCAGCCTGAGTGAACTTGATTTGGTGGGTATCCCACGTGGCATGCCAAGGTGCGGGAAGTCTCTGTCTGCAAAGGGTGCATCTGGTAGGGGTATAGTCTAGAGGTGGTATCTGTTGAGACCTTCTTCGGACCCCACAAGGGGTGGCTGAATTATGCTGGCCAACACTCTTCCATGACTAAGGCAAATTTTCTATCTTTTTGTTTCTTATAGAATGTCTTTCTTTTTGGTGACTGCCAGCATTCTTCTATTTGTTCAGGGTGCAGGTGAGTCACTTTTCAAAAAAACTTTGGGATGTTTCTGAAACAACTTTGGAGATAGTGAAGAAAATAGTGATTTGGAGATTTGTATTTATTTATTTATTTGATGGGAATAACAATGCTTTGTTTCACAGGGAATGATGAAGAGCAGATGGGATAAATATAACAGACATGAATTGTAAAGCATTATTGTTTACTCACTTTTTTAATGAGAAGAGCCTCTCAACCCCCTAAGTTGTTGTTGTTTTTTTTTTCCATTTGAGGCTATATCTGGATAACTACACTTATTCAGACCTATAATTTGAATGCCCCCAACTAAAAAAAATAGACTCCCTACCTCTGTACCCCTCCCCTGCCCGGCCCACACATCAAGCGACTCTGGCAAGTGCTGGGAGTATAGTACCACAGAAGATTTAAAATCAGATCTGTCCTGAAAAATCTGGATGGGCAGTCAATGCAGTCAACTCTATACTCAATTCTTCAAAAATGTTGAGATAAACAGTATATAGATGTTGAAAATGTTAATGTAATTCAGCTAACCCAAAGTATATATGCAAAAATTTCTTTTAAAAAAATGTATCCCAAATCTGCAATATAACTACTCCACAAAGTCATCAAACACATTCATAGTTTTGAGGCACATGCTATCTCAGGGACTGATAGCAGTTCTGCTGGTTGCTTAAAGGTAGCAGCAGCTTGAAGGCATCCTCAGCCTTCAGAGATCTACTCAGGAGTTAGTGCAAGGCCTGGTCCACCCAGATTACATTTACTGGCTCTTTTCTTTTGATGCATGAGTGTGTGTGTGTGCATGTGTGGTGTGTGTGTGTGTGTGTGTGTGTGTGTGTGTGTGTGTGTGTGTGTATGTAGTGGGGAACATTAGGGCAAAGTGAGATGGTAATTCACTCATAGGAATAACCCAACCAAAGAAATTACAGGAATGAGTGTGTATGTTTGTGAGAAAGAGAAAGGTGTGTTCTAATAATTTCTTACATTTTGTAGAAATATTGACAACCTAATACTATGTGCTAGGTACTACAGTAGGTGCTTAGAGTTTTGCTGATTCCTTGCCTTGGCTTCTAGTCCTTGGGAAGCTTAAGACACATGGTCTAGAAATAATACAGTGTTACAGATTCAAGTAGGACTATCTACAGACACATCAGTCAGAAAATATCTTTCATTTTACCAATTACATCTTCAGGAGATCATGTTTCATGATTTGCTGGCTAGAACCTTTGGGTTCCTGAGGCTGAAACCCTTTCTATTGGGGCCAGAAAGGGTGCAGATGCAACAAGACCTCCTGGGTATAACTTGAGAAGCTAGAATCAAAGATTACTCATAAGTAAGCTACATATTATGAGAGATTGGGAGGAAGGGCAGTTTACTGAGGTATCCACTCCTCTAGTCCATTCCTTCTTTCCCTCTGCAAAATGATTGAAACATATTATATAAAAACAGTACCTAAGGTCCCAAGGTATTTCATAACAACCCTGGGGCAGGTGTTCTTATCCTAACTATACACAAGGAAACTATAACTCAGATTAAGAGACTTGCCCAGTGCTAAATGACTAGTGAGAGGGATTTAGAACTAGAATTTGGATTTACACATTTTCAGACTAAGATTTGTTTATAACTATAATCCACTGCTTTTTTATTATAACCACATTCGACAAATAACAATAATTTGAGCAAGGCTTGAAATGAAACATAGGCTTTTCTTAGTTCTGAGCATTCAAACTGGGACTGGAATATACTATAGCATTCCTATGTCTCCAGCTTACCCATTGCAGATCTTGGGACGTCTCACTTCCATAATCACATGATCTTGCTATATAAATTTTGTTTGTTCTGTTTCTCTGGAGAAGCCTAATATATCAAGTACATTTATTAAGTGTTTTCAAAGTGCTAGACATATTTCCTGAATTAATTCACTTAATCTTTATACTAATACTGAGGTAAGAACTGAGGAAAGAGCATTGTTCTGAGCCTAACATAATGCAGGGAAAGACAGAACAGAACACACACACTGCAAGTCTCACCTTCCATGCCCATCACTGGGTTTATTCCTCCAGCCTTCCAGTGATTTTATAAATGTCGAATTCTCTGTGCTAAGTTCTCATCTGCTAGAAATAACTAGAGTGATTTATCTGTTATTAAACCTTATCTGGTACAGCATTCACTGGTCTTCCTAAGTACTTTACTAATTTAATTTCTTCTTTGACCTTCTCAGTGTCTACAGAAGAGGTATGGGCCCACCCTTCACTGATGTTACCCTCCCCTGCCATTCCTCCTTTGTGGAGGGCACAGAAAATCTTGAGGTTTCTTGAGAAAGAGAAGACATCCAAGAGGAACATGAAGTAGAAAATGATTAGGATATTATCACTTCTTTAGGTACTATGATTTTTTAAAAAGTTTTCTCAAAGTTGATTTACCAGCTTCACAATAATGCAGAACAACTAGAGGACCAGAACTCCTTGTATAAGAAAAGAGTGTCCGTGGATTGGACTGAAATTTCTCAGGGGACTCTATCACTTTTACTCAGAAATGTGGATTTCATAGATGAAGCCATTTACAAGTGCTCAGCCATCACACCACATGGAAGAGGCAAAAGTACAATTAAGCTAACAGTAGAAGGTAAGGAAATTTATTAGATAATCTTGGCTTCGAGCTCTGTCTCTTCATAGGGTTTTCTCTTCTGATATCCTTGCTTTTTCTTTTCTACTCAAATTATTATAGGCTCTTTTCATTCCCATAATGAGAGTCAGGTATTTGGAAGGTCAATTCATCTTAGCAAAAAATATTGCTCTGAACCAAAGCTGCTGTATCTGCACCGATCATTCAAACAAGCAAACAGAACAAAACAAAACAAAACACTGGCCTTATCTCAAACTCACCAAGAAAATTATAACACTGAAAACCAAAATGTTAAATAACAGTATTCTTATATGAAAACTCTGAGATATGTGATGTGGTTTAGTAAGAATAGCCCTGAATTGGGAGTCGGGAGGCCCAAGTGCTAACTGTGGAATATTCTGGACAACTCATTTAGCTTTTCTGGGCTTCATTTTCTCATTACTAACATGTAGGATTGGACTGGACCAGTGGATCTCCACAGTGCCCTAGGGATCCACATCTTTCTTATGATTACATGGAGAGTGGTCTTGTCACCAGAGATCTCATGGGGGAGGGTGGAGGAAGGGTTGAGGTGGAGGGCGAAAGAAGGCATGTCAGAATTCCTCCAGGGTAGGGTTGGAAGAGATTAGAAGGTGATGGTGAGAATCATTTGTTTTCTATAATTCTCAGCAGGGTAGCTGAAGTAAACAGTTCGAAATGAACCCCCCCAAAGAGGGAAAGATTCCAAAAATAAAACACAGCAGTGATAGATGAGAGCTGGAGGGCAGGAGCACACATGTCTCCTGATTTTCTCTCACTGTGCCTGGTTGAAAATTTTAACTACAGTGAACCTGAAGATCTTTTGCCAAATAAGAATTAATGTAAAAACCCAGGGCAAGATTTCTGCTAGGCCAAACCTCCTGGGGCTGAAATAAAAAAGGAACTAATTGTTTTATTATTTTTTCTAACCAGACTCTTAAATGCCCCAGGTGCAGTTTGATGGGATTGATGATTAAGCTGTGGCCTCGTGCATCTCCAAGGGCTGGTACCTCACATCCAATGTTACCTGGCTGGACCGGGCTAAGAGGGAGGGCTGAGAGGAACCTGAGCAACCACAGAACCGTGGAGGTTCTGGAGTAGCAGATGAATGGCTTCTACAGGGTGTTCTCCATCCTGAAATACCCTGTCAAGTTGAATGAAAAATATACCTACTGCATAACAGACAGATGTGAACCACCAGCCATTCAGAATCATCCGCAAGTACCCGAGTAAGTAAGTGAAAGCAAGGTATGTTTTACCACAGAGAAGTCATTGATTATTAATAATTCCTGAATGCCAAATATATCGGGCACTTCTGGGCACTTTGGAGATTAAAAAAACATCAGGAACGTAAGGCTGTAGCCTGGGACAACAGAAGGTGATGAGATTGAGTCTCTTTGGGTTTGAAAAGAGACCACACACTTCAGGGACTGACAGCTTTCATCCTGATAGATGTGGCTGTTACTAATGATGAGGCTTCTGTTCCCCTGCTAAGGACATCAGCTTTATGATGTGACAGGCTGAGTAGTCATAGCTGCCATTTATCAGCCTCTCACCACATGCCTGGCACTTTATACATTTCATTTTAAGTCCTTGACTCAACCCTGCAAGGTAATTGTTGTTCTCCTCCTCTATGAGGAATCCAGGAAGTTCAATACTTTGACTAAGGGCAAGGCTAATAAGCCCTAGAGTTAGGATTCAAACTCATTCTTTCTGAGTCCAAACTTCATGTATCTTATTATACCACACAGCATTTCTATATCTAAGACCACAGATTGCCTGAATAGATATGAATCATATAAGTCTGGAGAAGGGGGTCCCCTGTGTAATAAGTAATGAGACCAGAAATGAAGTTACTGTTCCGCTCATGAATCCTGGACAGTCTTAACATTGCTGTCTAAATATATTCTGGGGAACCTAGCAGTTCTTTGATAGAGTCCTTGAGAGAAAATTCGATGGATAATTTTTTGTGTTCGTTCTATTCTGGACTGTTTCCACATTCCTCAGGGAAGGATTCAAAGACTTGAGAAAGCATATAAGGAAATGAATATTTATTTATTGAACACATACTCTGTGCTAGGGCAGACCTAGGTACTTTCACATACCCACAGTAACCACTGAGGTAGATACTAACATTATCCCATTGAACAGAAAAGAAAACTGAGGGTGAAAAGGTAAATTACCAAAGGGTACATAGCTGAAAGTGTTAGAACCTAGGATTTGAACCCAGGTCTAACTATTAACAAAGGCCTATAACAACTACTATAACATGGTTGACTCAGGGGCAGTATGTTCCTTGCATTATAGTATCCAGAGCCTCAGGCAAAGTGACCGGTCTATATGGCCAGGTGTAGCCCCACCTACCTCTGGTGATGGTGCTGATTAATCTTACACCATAAATTTCTTCTACTTTCCTGTGTACTTGACTTTAATCCTTACCAAGACCTGCTTGAAGGGTTAGATCTTGCAGGGACTTTAGCCATCATGTTCTACTAAGCACGGCATGAACGAGTGAGGAAACAGAAGTTTAGAGAGGTAAGATAGTTGTCTAAGGTCATACGGCCTCTGTACAAGAAGTGTAAAGGGAGTCTGACTTCATGCAAAGATTGACAGGCCACCTTTCAGGTCTGGTCAACATGGGCATGGCAATTAATTAAAGCATTCAAGACACTTTTGCAATACTGGCTCTCCCAGTAACTATCAACTATCTGTGAATATAATATAACTGTTAAAATTACTCACTAAAATTTTTAATGATATAGGGGAAGGCTCACGATATAATGTTAAATTTAAACAGGCAAGTTGTAAGCTTGTATGTGTAGTATGAACCCAAGTTGTTTAACTGTATGCAGATTAAAAAGATAGGAAGTATAATAATAATTATTAACATCAATTATAGGTTACTTCTGCATGATGAAATTATAGGCAATTTTTATTTTCTTCTTTTTACTTGTCTATATTATGCAACATTCTATAATAAATATGCTATTATTTTATAGTCCAAAAGAGCTATACTTAAAAAAAAATCTTTTTAAATATCTTTATGAAATATAATTCACATGCCATACAATTTATCCATTTTGAAGTATGCAATTCAGCTGTTTTAATATATTCACAGAATTGTGCAACCATTATCATTATCTAATTTTAGGACATATTTATTACCACAAAAAGAAATCCAATATCCATTAATAGTGACTCTTCATTTCTTCCACTGTTCCCCCAGTCCTAGGCAAACACCAGTTTACTTTCTGAACAATACAGATTTGCCTATTCGGACCTTTCATATAAATGGAATCATACAATATGTAGTAACTGGCTCCTTTCACTCAGCATAATGTTTTCAAGGTTCATTATCTTGTAGCATATATCGGCACTTTAATTTTATTGCTGAGTAATATTCCATTTTATGGATATACCATACTTTATCCATTTACCAGTTGATGGAAATTTGGATTTTTTCTGCTTTTTGGCTACAATGAATGATGCTGCTGTGAATATTAGTGTACAGGTTTTTATGTAGACATGTTTTCAGTTTTCTTGGATATACATCTATGAGGGGAATTGCTAGGTCATATGGTAATTCTATTTTTTTTAACCTTTTGAGGAACTACCAGACTATTTTCCAAAGTGGCTGCACCATTTTACATTCCCACTAACAGTGTATTTCAGTTTGATGTTGGAACAGGGTTCCACTTTTTCAACATTCTCGTCAGCATTCATTATGTCTCTTTTTAATTTTTGTCATTCTAGTGAGTGTAAGTAGTATCTCCTTGTGGTTTTGATTTGCATTTCCCTAATGGCTAATAATGTTGAGCATCTTTCATGTGCTTATTGGTGATTCCTATTTCTTCTCTGGAAAATATTCATTTAAATTATTTTCCCATAAAAAAATGGGTTACTTTATTTACCTTTTTATTGTTGAATTGTAAGTCTTCTTTATATATTTTGGATACCAGCCCCTTATCTAATATATGGCTTATAAATATTTTCTCCCCTTCTGTGTATTATCTTTTCATTTCTTGATGGTGTTCTTTGAAGCAGAAAAGTTTTTTATTTTAATGAAGTTCAGTTTATCTATTTTTATTATCGCTGTGCTCTTGGTGTCATATCTTAGAAATCATTGCCTAATCCAAGATCACAGAGATATACTCATGTTTTCTTTTAAGAGTTTTATGATTTTAACTCCTATATTCAGGTCTATGATCCATTTTGAATTATTTTTTGTTTATGATATGAGTTAGGAGTCCAACATCATTCTTTTGTTTATAAATATTTAGTCTTCTCAGGACCATTTATTAAAAAGACTATTCCTTACTCTCATTGAATTGCCTTGACATCCTTGTTAAAAACAAACTGACCATAAATATAGGATTTATTTCCAGACTCTCAATTCCATTCCACTGAACTATGTATCTGTCCTTATACCAGTACCACACTATCTTATTCACTATACCTTTTTAGTAAGTTTTGATCCAATGAAGTGTGAGTCTTCCAACTTTGTTCTTCTTTTTCAAGATTGTTTTGGCTATTCTTGTTTTGGCATTTCCATATGAACTTTAGGGTCACTTGTCAATTTCTACAAAAAAGGAACCTGGGATTTTGATAGAGAATGTGTTGCATCTATAGATCAGTTTTGGGAGTACTGCCATCTTAACAATATTGTCCTCCAATCTATGAATATGGATGTCTTTCCATTTATTTAGGTCTTCTTTAATTTCTTTCAATGATATTTT
>CM053507.1:107165433-107252811 GCA_028627145.1 Eidolon dupreanum
AGCTGCAGTCAAGATTTTATTAGGAGAAATTCTTCAGGCTTCTTTTAAGGTTCCTGAAACCCAAATCCAGTTTTATCAGGTAAATGGTTAATGTTCTCACAACTTTATTTGGGGGAAGAAAACTAGTACAGCTGTTACTTTAATTTCTTTATTTATCAATAGTATCCAAAAAAAAAAAAAAATCAGGAGTTACAAAACAAGTTAAATGCAATATGGAAGCCTACTAAATACATTTCACAAACACATAGGCAACAGAAACTTGTTCAAATTGCTTCTTGAAAAGTGACTATTTAAAAATATAAGTGTAAAAGAAAGACATTCAGACTGGTTTACATGGGCTTATAAGCAGGTGGAGGAGCCCTGCTTTCCAAAAATAGTGATGAAGTCCAGAGTCATGGCATGTGAGGTTTCCATGGACGCTGGATCTTAACAGAGGCTGTAATTAATGTTTATAAAACCGTATACACACAGAGAAAGCCTAAGGAAGCTTGTGCTTTAAGCCCTGTGCTTTTAGAGAGCTGGAGGAACTGAACCCAATTAAACCTATTTGCTCCATGCAAAGCTCTATGCAAGATTCCCTAAACTAGGCTATTTAGCAGCTTATCATGGATGGTCATTAGATCATGTGATTCTATGGTGCAGACAACAGCTTTCCTATTTACAGGAGGAATGCAGATTTGCTCTTGGGAATTGTTGCAGGGTAGGGTACGTCTTGGATGGCAACCACTGTCCTAAATGTAACTGATGGGGAGACACTCCGGCTTCTTGCTTTAGACTAGCACTCTTGCCCTTTCTCCCATAGTGTCCAAGGGCTGGCAAAACTTGATCAAGGTGTGCTGTTCAGTTCTCCAAGGCACTTGGACGGGAGGTACATTTCAGACTGCACATATGGGGTTTGAAAAGAGCTTTTAAAGTGGAATGATACATAAAAGCTCAGAATTTGAAACAAAGTGGAATGTTCTCCTTTCAAAGGACAGCAAGGAAAATTGTTTAGAAGAAATTCCATTTTCAGCACATCTTTCAGAGTTACCTGTGCAGTACAACCTACATAATTTCTTTCTGGTGGTCTGTAATCTGCTTTCTGAAAATCAGATCTTATGTCAAGTTTTTAATCATTAATATTCAAAATGGATCCTAAATATGGTATTGAATGGGTTAATAATCACAAAGACCAAAAGACACAGGAATATCTGACTTCCCCCAATCACAATTTTAAGATTTGATTTCCATTTTTCCCCTTCTTGAAATGTTAAACCGCTTTTTGCTTATCATCTCTAAATGAAAAGCCATTTCGGTTTCCAAGGTCAAAAAGGAAATGTAAAAGTGAAGACAAAGTGCAGTGGTGTTCTCTTTCTCACTTTCTTCCTGGGCAGGCTTTACATGAGAGGACTCCACATCACAGCACAACCTGTGGGGCCATTCAGACTGAGGGCAAATTTGGTCATCTTATTTTTTGGCTGCCTGACTCTTCTTGATATAACAACAAGGTTTCATTTATCCTAAGGAGAGGAAGGAAAATCTTAGGAACCTGTCTCCTCTGGACCAATGATCAGAACCACAGAACGTATCATTTATGAAATTGAAAGGTTAATGCATTCCTACCTACTCACTGAAGAAAGTGAGGCCCAGAAATAAGAGGAGACAGGGACATAGTCACTCTCCTAGTTAGTGGTGGATCAGTGAGCATATTGATAGGCTGGATAGCTAAGTCTTACTTGGCTGCACTTGTCTCCATTCTTTGCAATATTGATTTGCATGAGCTTATCAGAATAAATGAAAACAAATTAGTTTTTCTGATCTTGAAAGCTTTGTATGGAGACACTTCTCTTCCCCTGGCTTCTATCTGAGGTGCCCGCTGCTCCTCCAAACTGACTGCTGAACCACTGCAATCCAGCGGGGCTAACTCCGGGCTGCAGCTAGTATGTGGCAGGGTGGGAGGAGTCTGGGTTATAGCAGTCCCTGCACCAGGAAGAACCCTAAACTCTCCCACCTCTAAAATGGTAGGGCTATGAAGAAATAATTACAAAAGCTTAATTTCTAGTCAAGAAAATAAAATATTAAAAAAATACCCAACAATAATATAATGATAATAATTGAAGAATGAAGTCAACTTGCCAAAAAAAAGTTTTACAGAAAAATAGCACCTTTGGTAAAAAGTATTTTTAAAATTTGGTGAGATCTCTAAGGGGCTGAAAGTACACAAGTATCTGCATCATTTGGGTGCACCCTCCCAGAAACTCCATCAAGTCTGAGGAACACTGGGTAATCAGCAGGATGGCTGTGTATCTAGAGGCAGTGGTTAGGGCCATGAGGAGAAGCACAGATGCTGGAGTCTGTTATGTTGATGGCAATGGAAAGGGCTGGAAGCAGAAGACACTCTTCTCCATTGAGCTTCCCAAACCCTTCCTTTAGGGACAGCTAAGTTCTCTCTGGCATTGCTTGTACTCCATGCAGTATGTTTATAGCTTTGGTAGACTCAGAAGTGGTTCAGATCTGGGTCTGCTCCTCTCCTAACCCTGATGCACTTTCCTTACTTGCCTCCAGCCCCCGAGCTCCATCTATGCAGTTTCTCTCAAAGCACTCCTGGAAGGGAAGGCTATGGCCCTTCCCTTCCTAGCCAGCCACCCTCATTTCCTTTATTGCAAAACAAATAGACAAAATAAAACTCATTGCTATACAAGCAAATACTGGTGATTTGGCAATTGTAGCAGACACTTGCGTATACTGGACTCAGCGCTGAAGTAGAAGAGAAGGTGCCAGGCTCTCAACACCATTGCCAGATGCCTCCTCATTAGATCTCTTTGGTGCTCACTCTCTTGGATTTTTCAGCTGTTTCCTTTGAGAAGCAAGAGAAAATAAGCATTATGAAATACAAAAATATTGACATTTATCTAGTCCTCAAGACTTTGTATAGCATTGACAGATACACGTCTATGCTGAATTTTAGTTCTGTCTACTTGTCTATCTTCTCTGTGGATGGCAAACAACATGAGGGCAAGACTCATGTCTTATTCATGACATAGTCATGTAGGGGCTATCACTGAATTAAGAGTTGACCTCATTTGAACTCCCATGAAACAATCAGGTCAGACATTATTCTCCTCATTAAAAAAGACAAACAGGATACTAAATGGAAGTGCTACGAGATGTCCTGACCCAAGTCCAGAGAAGCATTAAGAGCAACAGTCTCTGGAGGCTTGAGATTGAGTTGTGACTGTGATACTTTTTGGGAGGCTTTGGGCATACTATAAAACCTGTGCTTCTTTGTCTTCAACTAAAATATGAGGGCAATAAGGTGCCCCCTCTTAAAATGGTGGTACATTTCTCCAAAGAAGTCATTCTTATGGCCAATGAGCACACGAGAAAATGTTCAACATCATCAGTCATTAGGGAAATGCAAAACTACAATGAGATGCCACTTCACACCCACCAGGATAGCTAAAATAAAACAACGGACAATAACAAATGGTGTTTGTGGAGAAATTAAAGCACTGCCGGTTAGGATGTAAAATGGTACAGCCACTTTGGAAAAAACTCCAGCATTCCTCAAAAGATTAAACACAGAGTTACCCTATAATCCAGCAATTCCACTCCTAGGTGTATACTGAAAACACACCACACAAAAACTTATACAAGAATGTTCATAACAGCATTATTCATCATAGTCAAAAAGTAGAAACAACCTAAATATCCATCAACTGATGAAGATACACAAAATGTGATATATCCATACCATGAAATGTTATTTAGCCATAAAGATTAAAGTACTGATTGATGCTACAAGAAACCATTACACTAAATGAAAGAAGTCAAACAAAAAATGCTATGTTATATAATTCCACTTATATGTGTCCAAAACAGGCAAATATATAGGGTTAGAAAATAGGTTAGTGGTTGCCAGGGGTTGGGGGAGGAGGGAATGTAGAATGACTTCTATGGGTGTGGGTTTCTTTTTGGGATGATGAAAATGTTCTGGAATTAGATAGCGATAACGGTTGACAATCTCATGAATCTACTAAAAACCATAAACTTTAAAAGGGTGAATTTTATATGTGAATTATATTTCAATACAAAAACAGGAAGTAAGAAGCACCAAGCAACAACAGTGTCTGTCATCTAGAAGACACTGGATGGTCCCTATCCATGGCCCCTTGTCTTCACTGTGTCAGTACACTGGCATGACTGCCAGCAACTGAATCTCTTTGCTTGAGGCTTTCTCTGGCTTCTGGGCCTGCTCTGCCCACACATATTGGCAGGCCAGAAATGCCAGGTAATTTAGGTTTGCTGGTGGCAGCCCTCATCCAATGGTTGACCAGCTCTCATGTACCCAGTTGCCTTCCCCCTCAGGCGTCGTGTGACTGTTCCCAGAGTTCCGCATCAGGACTAAGCTCCACTTGCCCACAGTGGTAACTCTCCTAAATACACACTCTTTATTGCTTCCTTCCCTTCCTGGGCTTACTTCCCAACTCCCTTCTGGTGTTTCCTGGGATTGCCTCCCAAATAAACTATTTGTACTTGAGTCCCTGCCTTTGCATCTGCTACTGCAGGAACTCACATAAGACAGATCCTTAAAAATAAGGGCTATTAAAATTCACTTTCCACTATCTACCCTGATCATATCTTCACCCTAGATAGAAGGAATTCCTAGGAAGTTCTTTTTTCTGTTGTGGACTGGTACTTATCTGGAGACTCAAGGCTGCTGAAATGTGGAAATACAGAAGGATAGGAGATTTTGCTTTTGTTTAAAAAACTAACATAAGATTTCTACATTATCAGTCACAATAATGACAAAATTCATATGAAAATCAAATATAAGCAATTATTATTTTTGAGCAATTGTTAACAGTTCTTGATTTTCAAGTCAAATATTTTATCTCAATAGTTTAGCAGTTCTTGTGATTGTAATATTCCTTAAAAACTTCTGTCAGAGAGAAGGCTTCTGACGGGTGATCTAAAGTGCAATATTCTTTAAGACTACCTGGTGAACCAATGGAAAGACAGGCCTGGGAGTCCAGCATACCCATGTTTTCTCTCCAGGCCCTTAGCAAAATATGCCAGTGGACCACTATTCTAAGAACCTTTGCCCCAAGAAGGCCTTCAACTTAATGACATAGAACCTGAACAGAATTCTTTCCTATTATCTTCTCCAGTCTCCAGGAAGCAGAACTTGGAAGTTCTCTGTGTTTGTCAATTCCTAGCTGTTTTCTAGGCAGTTGAGCACTTAAACTTTAATCCTTTCTGCTAGAGTACAAATCTGTTAATTTCATGCTCATTGAAAGCCAACTACCTACCTGCGCTAAATGCAGAGATGCAATGGTGAGCAAGCCATAGAGCCTGCCCTCCTGGAGCTCACAGTCTTTGGGTCTGGGCACTGGCTACGATGGGAAACAGTAACACTTCTTTAGACTGTACTCATTTGCAAACCACTTCCAACCCATTTGCTAATCACCACCTGTCTGATTCTTACTTATAAAGCAATTTACTAAGTTGTAACCTACACCTGCTGGAACCTGTAGGACCCTGCAAAGACCCTATCAGGGAACTGTATCTTGGTTTGATACTATAGATATATCATTCAGGACCTATTATATTGAACAGAGTGTATCTCCTTGGTCCCCTGAAACATCAGGCAATGTCTGAGTGGTGGAAGGGCCTGGTGACAGCGGAGATAACTGACCCAGCATGGAGGCTGCAACTCACCTGGTGCTTTTGGAGCTCCTGGACATATCTGGTCATCTCCTCCTCTCTCTGGGTCTGGGCCCCTTTCTGATTCTTTCCTATAAGAAGAACCAAGGCTCAGAGCAGTGGTGGCTAAGGGGAGCCAGTTGGGGATCCCACTAATATCTACTTTCTAGGTTTTTAATTTTATCTCTCATTTAAATGGTGGAAGAGGGGAACTATCCGAATTTCTATGAATATGAAGTGTCCAAGTGCTACTGACACCTGTGAAGTAACTCACTGTAAACAAAGCAATCTACCCCACTGTTCTCTGGTTTCCATTCCTGCTGCCTTCAACTGCTCCAGCGCATCCATGTCAGGAGCTGGCCCTGCAGGAAGAGCTACGGATAAAATCTGGATCCTGACTCAGAAAGTTCTTCTGGGTCAGTGATTCTCAACCTTCATGTGCCCTCATAATGTCCTGGAGAACGTTTGGAAATATAATTTCTTAGATTCCACCTTTGGAGACTGATTTAATTACTGTGAGGCGGGGCCTACGCACTAAGGTTTTGTAAGGACTCTCTAGGTGGTTCCAATAGCTGGGGTTAATAACCACTGCGTCTAGCTATGTTTCCCAAACTTACACAGTGATTAAAAAAGAAAACTTAGAATACGTCTTAAAAACACAGGTTCCCAAGCTGCTCTTTTACAGATTGATTCAGTACATTTAGGATGAAGCTCAGGCACCTGTATGTTTATCAAAAAAGGGTTTGTTAGGAAACACTGCTCAGCTACACCTTCCTGACTTCAGCATCATGCTGCCCCTCATGGCAGTTTCTCTCAGCTCTGGCCCCAGCTGGCTTCATGCCTCAGTGCCCCTTCTTAGCTCCATTGCCATTTGTGATCTAAGACCAGGCTAACTTTCAGGTACTGACCTGAAAATGCCTTGGAATGACACTACAATGTCCTCTCAGATCCATGGCCCACACACCCAAGACGTGCTCAGGTCTCTGGGGCACCACCACAGAGTGCTCTTTATACCCATTGTAGGGCTCTGAACCTGGGCCATCCAGAGAGGATAAACAGTCTAGTGTAGCTGTGGAAATGGGCATCATCCATGGGTGCAATCATCTGGATTTTGTCTGTTGCATGTAATGAGGCTTATTATCTAGATGATCATATGTCAGCCATTTACCAACTGCCTCTATCTTAGAATTGGATGGCTACCTTTACAAAGCCAGACCAGGAGCAGTTAGGTGTGGAAAGCTACTGCAGGAAGTTTTGGGAAGATGGGTAGAGGGTGCTTCCTGGTTGGGGTAGGCTGGGCACTGTTTTGAGATGTTCTCTCTTGGCTTCAGTAGCTATTGTGCGCTCAGCCTACCTACCCTTAGTTTTGGTCTCCAGCAACTTTGAAACATTTCTAAGTCTTTAAATAGCCTCTTCCTGCTCTTCCACTTATCTCTGGAGTTAGGTTGTTCTCCTGCTCTCCCACTCTGAGAAGAGATTTGGTCCTGGGCAGTGGGAGACTAGGCATCCTCTGGCTAGTACTGAGTTCTACTAGTATTGTTGGTGTTGCCTGGGCTTCCTGTCTAGAATAAACTCTTTCTGCGTTCTTGACCTCTGTCTCCAGTTATGAGCTTACCTGATCTTGAACATGATCCTAGAACTGCCCTGTTCTTTCTTATCTCTGTTGACTTTTTAAGAGATAATTTTAGGTTCAGTCCACCTGGTATAAATTTTGGGCTTGATTCCTTCCAACTGACTGTTTTTCCCAGACTGAATGTGACTTGGCTTCACTCTTATGTCCTGCCTCTATCTGAATAGTGTCTAGGCCTTGGCTTTGATTCAAGAGTCCCTCTTATCTTTGACATCACTGTAGCTCAAGACCGTGATAGGACTCTAGTGGTTCCAACATACCCTTGGGCTTCTTCACTGGCCCCCAAACTCTAACATCTCTATATCCCCAACTCACTCTGACCATGTCTCAACTACTTCAAACTTCTCTCTCTCTCTCTCTCTTTTTTTTTTGGATTACCCAATTCTGTTAGTTCAAAGAGGGTCTAAAAACAGTTTTCCTTTTATTGCTGAGGACAGATGACAAGGAGGAGTCATTTTGTCTTTCAAACACCTGACTCTCTTAAAGGATTTCCTAAGCTGTCATAAGGGTTAAATGAGTTAATATGTAAAGTGCTTAGAAGAGTGCCTGGCACACAGTTCTCACTAAATACATGTTTGCTTTTATTATTTTTATTACTATTCCAGTCTCATATTAACCTTTGATCTTTCCCTGGGTCTTGAACCTCTTTTGTTCCGAGCTCTGGAGTGATTTTCAAACTTTATGTGTCTGGGATAAGTGCTTTGCCCTCACTGCTGCTCCCTGGGAACTCTGACATTACAGGTTTGAATATGTCACTTTCTCCTCAAGTTCCTTGCTCCCAGCCATTGTACTCTTCTCCATCATCCCCACCCTGCCTCCTTCTTGTGATTTCATGAAGGAAGCTCTCTCCTGGCTGTTCCTTCTTCCTGCCTGAGGCACAGCTCACCGTCACAGGTCATGGCTGTGCAGACCCAGTTCCCGCAGGCGCAGACACAGCGATTACAGTCTACCTCGGTCTCGGCTCCATCTGCATACGTTTCATCCTCCAGGGCACATTCTGTTGGCACCAGAAATAAGGGACAACAGTTTAAAGTGAAAGTGGAACATAGTGTCTTGGCTATAGTCTGTGCACCTTACCCTTTTCCTAAACAAGAGCTGCCTGCCCCTTGGAGGCACTATACTTGAGCAAATGCTATCATCAACCCAAAGGTTTTGAGACCTGAATATCACCATGGAGATGATGGGCTGGGGCCTAATCTTGATCATGGAAGGGGAATTTTATTAGCAAGCTCTGGAGAATTCCACCAATTTCCTCAAAATGCTTCCACTCTCTACAACTCCTTATTTCTCAGGTTAAGCATACTCTTCTCTGGAGGGTTGAAGGACGGGTTGAGGCACTGGAGGAACTCTTGGAAGCTGAGTTTCCAGTCAGCATTTTCATCAGACAGTTCAATGAGAGCATCGACACACAGTCCTCTGCAACAAAATACAGGAGAAATGTTGTCAGCCAGACCTCAGCTTCACTCCCAAATAAAGGAAATAAGCACCAGGATCATATACACCTGGGGCTCCCAGAACGCCAAGAAGGCAAGTGTCAATGGAGAAAGTTTTTCTCTACACTGACTTCCCACAGTCATTAACCATTCTGACTCCTGTATGCATCCAACCTTTGGTTGTTATACCAGATGTTAGATCAGTCAAGCTGTTCAAATGTTCCTCCCCCAATGACAAAAATTTCCTAAATAGTCTTGTCCACTTTGATTGACAAATGTTTCACTATCTGCGCGTCTTCCACCCGTAATTGCCTTTCCCTATGGTATAAATGTCAAGCCAACCAAAGTAGGAAAATCGAAACAGAAGAGAGAAAAATAGATGATATGAGAGGAATGTGTGACTTTAAAGAATATGGGATTCAGCAAGCCTCACCACTATTACCCATTCTAGCAAGAGATGTTTCAGAAAAGTTTTATAGAATGCCAGCTTCCTCACTCTCCCCATAGCCTGGATTTAAGCCCTAGCTTAATCACTACACAAATGGCCTAGCGCTAGTTATTCAACCTCTCTATGCTTGTTTACTCATCTGTAAAATGGGGACAAGGAGTCTTCCTTCACTGGGATGTTATGAGGATCAAACGGTAAACTTATAAAATATTGTCTAATTTTAGGTTATCAAAATATAAAGGATTCTCAGATACTACACTTTAAAATGATGGACTATTATTAAGAAAGAATCTGTCTAGAATCTGGGCTTCATGCTTTATACCTCTTTTGAATGAAGAGCTGCTTAAACTATTTTTAATTCTTACCAGTGTACTGGAATCACATCAGAAGTTTCTTAGGAGTTCATTTTTATTAACGTTTACCGTGGACTAATACCAGAGAAGGAGAGGGACATGCTCACATTTATAACAATTAGGGTTCTCTACATGAAATTGTATGAGTTATCTTAAAAATCAGAACTAACGCTACATATTAGATTTACAGTTCAGTGCTACATTAAAGTAATTCCTTCAGAAAATTAACCCTGAAAACATTACCCACAACACTCAGAAACAACTTTGAGGTGACCCTGGTAATTTATTTTAAAATTACATTCTTCTATTCCTTGCAACTTCTACCCAAAAACAATAACTATTTGATCAGATACCAGTGCTGCTCAATCTATTAGTTCATAATGTTTGAGTAGACCAGGACAGAATTCCTATTTTGCTTTTTTACTTTGCACTGGCACTGGTGGCTCCTTTGCAGGTAGAAAGGGTTCATATCCCCTCTCCTATCTAGCCTTTCCTTCATGGACCACTCCCTGCATCCCTTAACTCCACTCACCTAAGCAGCTTGTTGTTCTCTTGGTCTGCATAAGTGGTGATGTTGATGGCAGTTTCATTCTGCTCCACAAATTTCAGGAATTCACTGGAGTCCAAGCGAGAGTCACCATTATCAAAGTTCTAGAAGGGCGATGAAGAGATCTTTCAAGAAATTGTTGTAGAACCTAGTTCCACCAATTCCCCCACTTGGCTCAGCCCATCTCTGGTTCCTCTTGTTCTTGACATATTCCAACCCTGCCCTGGTCTGGCCTCTGAGAGCTACAGCAACAAAGGCTCAAAGTCCTAGGACACCCAGAGAAGGTGCCTGCACCCAAAGATGTGAGTGAAAGTGCCTGGGCAGAGGTCATTGAGGATCTTTCAAACTCAGTCCCCGCTCAGGAGGACAGGCCTGCACTGCCTGAGAAGTCTGGTCTGGGGAGCGTGAGAGTGCTCTGCAACCCCACCCGACAGCCCCACAGTCTGGACTGCACCCTGGGTTCAGTACAGCCACCACGTCTCATTCTCAAATGTTAACAAACATACAACAACAAAGCTGAGAGTCAGAATCTCTGTGGTGGAGCCCAAGAAGTGTATTTGTACCACACTGCTGGGAGATGGTGACACCAGTGGCCCTCAGTGCTCACTTTGAGAATCACAGGACATTTCTTGCTGCCTGATTGCCGGCCTCCCTGGCCACTCTCAGTGTTTAAATTTCACACTGGCGCCCATAACCGACCACATCAGTGAGACGTCAAAGGCAAAGGGCCCGCACTGACAACCTGCAGATGGAGGTGGTGCAAAGTGCCCCCTCCTCTGCCCAGTGCTGTGGGCCCCACTACAGACATGTGCACCGGACCTTGACTTACTCAGCTTAGGATACCCTCATGACCCAGCTGATATGCTGTGAGCATGAGGCGAGGGTGTATCAAGCTCAGGCACTGTCCCCACTTTGGCAAGATGCTAAACTGAGTCTTTAGCCTTCTGGGACCATCGAAGATGCCCAGACCGAGCTACAGGAAGAGGGTGTCAATTTCAAGGCTCTGATCAAATTCCAAATTGGATACTGCTGTTTTCTTAAATGGTTCCCATGGGGAAAAAACTTTTTTTCTCCAAAATTCTTTTCCAAGACTGCTTCCTACAGCCACCCTGGAAAGTAACCCCCATTATACATCCAGGTTTCTAGGTAACAGGTAAAGATATAGCCACTGACTCTCTTTCCGTAACTGTCAGAGTCACATGTATTCCACTCTAAGGCTGAAAATCTTTCCATGGCATGTACAATGATGGGAATGTGCAAGGCAATGATGCAGGCTCTTGTTTAGTACCTATTCATCATTCTTGTCCCAATTCCTAGGAACAGGTTTCAGATGCTCCAGTCACTATATACTCACTCTGAGGAAACTTCCCTAAATGTTCACCTTGTGAGGTTTGATCAGTTAACGGAGAGAAATGATATCGGGTTGACCAGGTGCCATTCTTAGCAGCATGGGGCTTTCTTGAGTCCAGATGTTGTAAATGCTGGACTGAGCGGAGCAACTCTCACAGACCCCAGCACCATCAGGGCCTGCATACAGGGTGAGTGTGGGGGGAGGAACAGTCCAGCAATGGCTGTAGACCCAGAGAGCACCAGGGGCACCAGGGGCACCCAGAACCTGGCAACTAAAACCCAGGCAGCTCCCAAAGGGCAGTGCTAAGTTCGCTTGCTTCACATTCAGTGGGACCAGAATCCAGGGCTAAAGCTGAGGGAGGTGCCAGCCTGCCTACACTCATCTCATAAGGGCTCTATTGGGCTTCTTCAGGCCAGATCTGTATGTGGAATCCACAGGAAAATAGAGGTCTATTACCTGCCCCAGAAACAGCCTGGAATGCCTACGGGGCCTGCCTGAGGGGTCATGAACTCGGACCATTAGTCAACCTAATTCACTTGACCTCTGTTCAACCAACCAGTTACAAAGGCATAGTGCCTGTGTGTACCTGCATTTCCCAGCTATATACTTGAGATAAGGCTTTTCTTCTGTGTAACCAAAGTATTGTTAAAAGGCAGGAAGATGTGTCACGAGACCCACATTTAGGGGTTTATTGCAAGTTTGTAGACTGCTAAGAAGAGATGGGCTGGGCCAGGTGCTCACCATGCACACCATCTGGGGCAATGGGGAATGTAATACTTGGGGAAGGGAGATAAGAAGGCTGGCTCCAGTTTCAGCCCTGGCCACCAGGAGTCTGTGTGTGTGTGTGTTTGTGTGTGTGTGTGTGTGTGTGTGTGTGTGTGCATGCACATGCCATGAAAGGCGCTTTTTACCTGAGTCTTCCCTTCATCCTGCTACACTTTCACCTAACAAATAGTGACTGAATCACACCAGTTGAAGGGACAGTCTGATTTTGGTCTTACCCCGATTCTGATTAGATTTGCTTTTCTACTAATTTTGATAAAAGGAATGCCAGCTGGGCTAGAGGTCAATTCACTGGTTCAGAAACAATATCTGTGAGATATTGGATCTCTCACCAACAAGCAGCTGTTAGCTTAATGGAGGGACACTGAAGACTGCACCACACGAGACTCAAATAATCATCAAAAGGTGGAGAGTGGAATCCCTACCGGCTCAGAAGACACTGCCAGAGTGTCTGGGAAGAGTGAGCGCTGTGTCAGTCATGATCAAACTTCTTTGGTTGGCAGTGAGAATGTCCTAGAGAAAAGCTACTTTCTCAAGGGGACTTGTAAGTTTCCGACAGGAGCCTGTCAGAAGAGGTTGGTCTGTGTTGAGAGGGGTTTGGGACCTAGGTACTTAAGAAACAAATTAATAGCAGGTGTCAGTGATGCCCAGGACAGGGTGCCACCAAGGGGCCACTATGAATGGTTATGAGATCCTGAGGCCCCTCAGAAAGATTGTCCTGGGGCGCACAATTTCTGTGCTGTAATGGCCACGGCAAAGTTCCTGCTGACAGCAGACCCTGCAGGTGCTGCTCACTCAGCTTTTGAGAAATCATTTTCTTGAAGTTACTTTCTGCTCATGTCTAATTCTCCTGGTTCAGCACTATGATGTGTTTTGCTGTAGGTGAGCAACCATCCCCCGCCCCCAGGGCTCCATGATGTGGGAGTGGTCGAGGCAGAGGACAGAGTGAGAAGGGCTGTGCTTTCTCACTCACCTATCATCTCTAACATGTAGAATCCAAAGAGATATACTTTCTACCATAGAGGAGAGAACTCTCTATCTAAAGACAGTAACACATACATACACAAAAAAATAAAAATAAAGACAATAACACAAGCGAATCTCAAATGACTATCCTATTTCAACCCAATCCAATGTTTTCCATCTGCGTCCATAACATCAGTTAGAAAGAAGACTCCATAGAGTACTATGGTGCTGACCATATCTGGTGGCCACAGAACTGCCAAGAAGTCTCTCATGCGTCTAGGGTTGCTCCTGAGTTCAGGCTGTTGGGCACTGGGATGGCAGGCCCTGGAGGTGCTTGAGGGCATCTATGTCTGGGCATGAGCATCTGAGGGCATCGACCCAGATGTGTGTCTGTAAGTGAAGGGGCTTTTGTGCTTATGTGGGAATGTGGGTGACTGAATGAGTGTCTGTGAGGAGGCTGTGTCTCTGTATGGTGTGAGTGTTTGTGTGCACTATTGCATTTGATACGTTCATCTCTAAGCATGATGTACATATATGTGTGTGCATCTGTCCTCATCGATCAGCTGGAAGAGCGCCTTTAACTGCTTCTTCCAACAACTGTCTCAAGTTCTCTGAAAGATCTCCTTGCCATTGGAGCTCTGCTCATTTCTAAGTACTACCTCCTCCCTTATTTTTCTTTTTGAAGTCAGCATCTCTCCCATCCCTAACTGGAACAATCTGCCTCTTCAACTAAATATGAAGGGAGCAACAACATCTAGGTTCATGAAGGATTCTGGGCCCATGACATGCCAGTCCACTGCCTCTTCTCAGATGAAGAGGAGCTCTGCAGGCCAAGTTAATGACTTGGAGAAATGTCAAAGTGGGTGGGAAAGAGGCTGAAGAGGCCTAGTTCTGGGTGAGACCAGGGGATAATTCGTATGGACAGCCAGATATATAAGGTGTCTTACTGGGTAAGGGGATAGAGCCCGGCCATATTTTTTCATGGACAGGCTCTCTAAGACCTTGTGGTTTTATCTGCTCAAATGGCATGTATGTGTTAGATCCCAGAGGTTCTACTTCTGGACTCCCACTGACCAAGCTGGTCAGAAGGCAACTGTCTCAGCTCCACAGAATGATCTGCGATGAGGAAGCACACCGCGACTCTGCATAGGTTTACACTTTCCTCGTGGTCGGGGAAGATGTGACCAGGCAATGGGAGAGGATGTCTCCCTTTCTCTGGGACTGACCAGTCTTTGACCCCAACTCTGGATTACCTTAAAGTACTTGTCTAGGATTTCACTGTAGTTGCTGCCTTTAGAGAACCAGCCGTCTGGAATGATCTCCGCTTCCAACCACTGGATGATGCGACGCCGGAGCTCATCGCGGTTGGACTGATAGCAGACGACTGCAGGAAAGGGGAGGGGGGTCTGCTGGGTGGAGAGGACCCCAGAGTTACCCAGCACCCACTACACGGGAGGCTTGTGCCTGGGGCTCTGTGTGTGTCATCGCTTTGAATTTCCACAGCACTCAGGGAAACAAGATGATTACACACGTGTCACAGAGCAACAAAACTCAGGTATACACTGGAAAGTATCTAAACCAGGAATCGAGCTCATGTCTCTAAAAAATTTATAAAGATTGAGAATACTGAGACAGATTATGTTGCTCTGTTGAGAAAAAAGCAGAGCAGAAAATTAAAGGACATTTTCATTAACTTTGGGAAGCAGACGGAAAAAATGTCAATTAATCAATAAGACAGCTCTCTGGCTTGAAGATGAGCTGAAACAATAAGTGAATAAAAGGGAATATTATAATTGTTTATGCCAGTGGATTTCTGATTCTCTCTGTATAGCTTTTCCTTCTCTCACCAACTAAGTCTATCAAAACTTTCTCCCACCCAAATTTTACACTGCTTGTATCATCCTTTATTATAAATGATAGAAAATGGGGCCAAGGAAGGGCCATGTTGAAGCTGGCTCTGGACAGCTGTTGTAAGCCACATGGAAAGAACAGGTGAGGCCGAGAGTTAAGTGAATAGGGAAGTAGAGAAGGGAAAGACTTGGCAAAAGAAAATTCCTGGAAGACAACACATGTTGGGATGTGAAAAGGGCACTGAGCCAGGGCAATGAAAATCTGGGCAGTTCTCCCCTTTCTACCACATCTTAGCTGCGTGATTCTGGGAAATTCTCTTGGCCTCTCTGAGCCTCAATTTCCTCACCTAGAAGGTAATTACAGTAAGATCTACCTTACAAGGTTATTTGAAGATCTAAGGATAAGTATATGCTAAAGGGGTCTATAACTATAAATCATGATGACATTTTACTTTTCACTCACAGAAAATTAAGGAAGAAGTCTTACTGGCATTTCCAATTATCCCCTTTCATAAAAAGTGCCTTCTGATTCTGTTCGTCCCATGACATCAGCATGTCCCATATAGCACTGAAGGAAAGAATCGGTGGCTTTCCTGTCCTTGCAGGTCAGTCACTACTCAGCAAAAGTGGAAAACACGGTCTACATTCTGACTTAACCAGTTGCTTCAAAAGGCAAACACACAAAAAATGCAGTTTTGTAGCTTTTCTGAGCTGTGTTGAGGAGCAACCAGTTCTGGTTCACAAGTGCTGACACAAAGAAGATAGTGTGACCTTCGGCAGGGAATGCAGAACATGAAATTTCTGTCATGAAAAGAATTTCCTTCCTAAGGTGCACACTATAGGAAAAAAAGGCACTCACCTGGGCTGGCAGATGGACTTACAGATTTCTTCTCTGCAAGACAAAAGGAGAAAATGCATAATGCAAAGTAAAGAAAAAAGAAAATTTCTATGTGTTACTAGGATTAAAACTGCCTCATATTTAAGGAGCCCGCTTACAACCTTTACAACAGTTTGTCTTCAGTCCTTGCCCCATTCCTTCTTCCAGAACCCAAGAACATGGATCTTTCCCTTCCTGCTTTGTTTGACATTTTGGGGTCACTGAGTCTCTTGGTCTCACACCTTGTCCTATTAGGCTGAGGGCCGGAGGGGTCACTGGGACTTTGAGAATTCACACGAAATCATTACAGACAGGGAAACAGAGTAGAGACCAACATGTGGGACACAGGTTCTTGTTTCCCCAGGGAAGTTTAAGGCTGAGAGGGGCTAGGCAGGGTGGCGGCTTGGCAGGGGGCTGGTGTCTAATTAGTTATAAGCTTGAGACCCTTTCTTTGTTATTCTAATGGCAATGGCTTGAGTGCAAAATAGAGGAAATACAATGCTACCAGGATTGAGAAGTGCCCAAATTTAAAAAGCATGGGAAAAGTGAAATTTACCTGCTTTTTAAAAAGGTACAGAATTCATTTAAACACTTTCTTGTTATTATTGTTGTGGTCCCTTATCCACTATCCATCTGCAGACTGAGCTGGAAGCCTATCAGGGAATCTAATGCAGGAAACCCTGGGCAGAGGCCTGGGGCACCCAGGGCAAATTCGGCAGGCTCCTGAACGCCAAGAAGGTACGCTCGCAAGAACCCAGGTGGTCTCCATGGCTTTGGGTGCTGTGGTCAGAGTGGAAAGGACTCTAGGAGTCCACGCCATACTACTTAGTTCCCTGGCTCCCCACGGCTGGAGTTGGGATGTAGTGAGAGCACTCCTTACCCTTGCAGTGTCCATCATAATCGACCTGGATTTTGGATCCAGTGAGGCAGGCATCTCGATGCAGCTCACAGTGGTTGAGGTAGGTCTTGCCATTGCTGCCGCACACAGGCCTCTTGTGAGGTTTGCATTGCTGAAACAGACCCGCAGAGGATGTTTGTGCAGCCAAATGTGCCAGCACATGCATGAGCATGTGCGCACACACGTCGACCCATCTTGTGAGGGGATTTCCACCAGCAGAGATGGCCTCTATCCAATCAGGGAATAGGGAGCCCCAGCTCCGGCATCAGTAGCCCTACCCACTCAGTGTTGGAGGCACCCCATCACCTTGCATACCCTCTTGCTGATCCTGGTTCAGAGTCATCTATTCAGTGAAAAAATAGAGCCCCCTACCCCTACCCCCAGTCCAGCTCCTATCAAATTAGCAGGAAAGGCATTTTGTTAGAAGTCAGGAATTTGGATTCTCCATCACTTTGTCACTTTGTGGAAAGTCACTCAGTGTCTTTAAATAATCTAAGAATACTTAAAATTTCAACATTCTCTGACACAAAACAACCAGAGCTGAGAGCTGAGAATGTGGAGAAACTGAAAAGCAGGCACCCCCACCCCTCATTTCTTCAACTTTTCTGAACTATAGAGATCTTTGCCCTTTTGCTTTGTTTAGTATTTTGGGGCCCTTCTGTTTCTCTCCCAATCTTATAATGCCTGTTGTGAGGCAGGCAGTGGGGGTGCCTGGGTCTTCGTGAAGCACTACAGAGAATCATTACGGACAAGGAAATGGATGAAAGTTCACTTGGCAACTCGGTTCTACTTTGGCTATTTAAAGTGCCATGGGCACAGGCAAACTCAGTGTCTTAAGACTTTTGAGGTTTTTGAAAGGAGGGAGGGGGAAGCAAGTTCAGCTCAAACCTAATAAAGGCACCAAAGCAAGAAAGAGCAGATACGGTGAAAAGAAACAGAACACTGGAGCTGGAGGTAGCACAACCTCTCTAGTTTACAAATGAGAATACCAAAGCCAGAAAGATAAACCGCACTTAACCAATACTCATTACTGAGTCCTCACTATGTACGGGGCCCTCGGCAAGGCCAAACATAATTTCTGTCTTCCTGGCATCCAGTGGCAACTAACTTGCTCAAGATCATACAATTGTATGTGGCCAAACTAAGAGTAGATACCGGGTTTCCGGACCCTGAATCTGGCTCAAGTTACCCACACTGGCCAGGTATAACTCCAGTGAGGCCCTGCCAGGGTCCCCAGAAAATCTTATTTTCAGGTTACAGAGTTGGAGGCCTTCCTTTCTAGGGCAGTGGATCATGATCCTTCACCTTGGGACTAAGTTGGGTATATTTATTTGCAGAAAAAGATGTATTTCTAGGCATGAGTTGGTTTGACAGAAAAGGAGAAAAAGCCACTCATACAGGATATTTATGTCTGCCTGAGGAGCAAGAACTCATCAGAATCCTGTTTACAAAAGAAGTATTTCTCAAAAGCTCACTTTGCTTTTTATAGTTGATTAAAAACCAAATCAAACCTGAAAAACCTGCATTCTATTTTTTAAATTTGCATATTCTTTGACCTACTAAGCCCTAGTGGGAATCAATCCTACAGAAATAAAGACAGCAGCATGTAAGGCTGTTCGCACCAGGATGTTATTATTTAGTAGTAAACAACTTAAGTGTCCATCAATAGGAAAATGATTACATAAATCTGGTTCTTATATATCACTAAATGTTATAAAGCTGTTAAAAATGAGTTAGAACCATGTGTGCTGACTCGAGGGCTGTCTGTGTATATGAATGAGTCAAAATGCAAGTGGCACACACATATCCATATCTCTATACATACTAAGATCCCATTTTTGTATAATATAGGAGGAAACCTACATGTTCATAGTACCCAAAAAAATGTGGAACAAATATCTACTAAACTGTTAACACTGGTTATCTCAGACTAATTATTAGACTAGAGTTCTGGGGAAGATGATTAATTTTATGTTTATACAAATGCCTGTGCTATTTGACTTATATAAAGCAACTGTTCATTTTGTAATTTAAAAATCTTATAAAGCTAAACACTTTCAAAAAAGAAAAGATAGCTCTACATTCACATCTGAATTTTAACTCCCGGGATGAAAATTCCACTTCTTTCAGATAGACAAGGTGTACTTTTATGAAGATGATGAAATTGTTGGCACTGTTGCGCTGACTGGCAGCTCCAGCCGGTAGCCACACTGGCCTTGGCCACTGTCCTCTGGCTCCCGACCTCAGGACTTACCTCAATGCAGAGGCAGGTGGGCTCTCCCTTCTCTGTGACTGCACATTCCCGGCCGGCTCCACAAAACACATTAGCACAGATCTTGGATTTGCTCCTTAGTTCTTCCTAAAACACAAAATCATAAAGGAAACCATGTCACTGAGATGAGGCCGTCACGGGATGAGCCAGTGTTGGTGATTAACTTTCAGCCTCGGGCCTCAGTCTGGAGACACGGCTCATGGTATTGAAGGGTCCTGAACAGCCAGAAGCTGTCCCAAGCAGCCCACACCAAGCAGCCTTTCCGGGACCGCTCCATCCCAGGCCAGTTTACCTCCGAGCCCTTAAAACTGTTTCTTGACGAGCAAGAACTCTTTTCTTGCATGTTCCCTTTCTTCTAAGAATGTTTATTGTGTAATAGAATATTACCCATTATATGCCAACACTACACTAAGGGAGTCCCTGTCCTCAAGAAGCTCCATGACCCTCTGAGGAAACATAAAGAGACCTGTAGGAAGCAATATGGAAGCCTAACAATGGGAGCACCAGGGAGCTGGAGGGGAGGAGGGCGAGAATCAAATGAGACTCTGAAGATAAGATGCCTTAACTGATTCCTAAAGGATAATAAGAGTAAGCCAGACAGAAATGGAAACATTTGAGAGCAATATGGATATGTGAAGGACCAAAATCTTACTGAGTAGTGTTTAAGGCAGTATCATCTCAAAAGGCAAAAGAAGGATAGCTAAACCATCAACATTTGGATCAGCTATTATTCAACATAGTCTTATTCAGCTGCTGTCCACATCTGCTTCTGGCTTCAAGACTATGAGGGCCGAACCACCTGACAAGCAGCAGAACCATTCTCAAATGACTTATGGTCAGACATAGGCACCAGAACTCACAAGGCCAGGAATGGCCCTAATGTATGCCACTGAAAGTGTGTGTGATTGTAGGTTGGTGATACTTTCGTTCTGTCACATTAATTGGTGGCCAAAAGCCAGCCTCACCTCACTTGCCCTTTGGGGCAGCAGTACTGGTGGTTGAATGTAGGAGAATTTGATTCCTTCAGCCACCCTACCTGATTGGCTGAGCAGGCCATCACCACCGGCCTCTGTGCCCCAGACTACTGGGGTAGCATCGGCTGTGATAAAATCAGCAAAGATGGCAGGAATTGTGATGGAGTCATGAGATTGGCTGTAGTAAAGTGGGGATGGAACCTAAGATTTTGCCCTTCAGGCCATGTCTACCATGTCATGCAGAGAACACAAAGCTTTTTAAAAATACATTCTTATAGTCAGTAAATGTTTTAGATCAAAGAAAGATTAGATCAAAGAAAGCAAAAAACAAAGTAGATACAGAGGCGAGGGGCCGTGTTCAATACAGCTGGTCTGCTGCCACCTAGCGGCTGCTTTGCAAACTCCAGGTTATTATTTTCTCTCCTGAGCCAGCTTGCCTGTCATGCAAGGCTCCCATTGGTCTAGAAACCCTTTCCATGTTCACATTTCATTGGTTTACATGCTGTTGCTGAACCCATTCTTTTTTGGGTGTTGCTAAGCCAAATGCAATCAAGCTGGCAGGCAGGGGAGAGAAAAGGAAGTAATTCTCAGAAGGCTGGGAGGACTGGAGACCTGTTTCCTAAACCAGGAACAGAGATAAAATAGAGCATATTCTCCAGGCAGAGTCCTCTTGGAAACTGTGCCTGGGCATGGAAAGCAGCTTTAAAAGAGAAGAGGAAAAGGCTATCACTGACCAGTGTAAAAAAATTTTAGATAAAACTACCTTCTCCTTTCCCTTTCATGAAACAGCATGCTCACTGAGAGATACAAACATATAACCCTCTGTGGGTGTGTCATGTGAGTTACAGACCACAAATGTGTAAAAGAGCATGCTCAGAGGCCTACACTCAAAGACACACCAGCACACAACTCCATAGGCAGACAGCCACAACCTTTAGCATTTATTAGCTATATGTCCATAACCAGTCACTTTAATTCTTTGAGCCTCAGTTCCCCCATCTGCAAAAAAAGGTGTATATACCAGCCCTGCCCTGTGAAGATTAAATGAAATAATATACTTAGAAGTACATCATAAATTGTAAAGCGAGCTATCCATGAAAAGTGTTATTAATGTTAGTGCTTACAGAGTTCCTGCAGAATTGCCTGTAGCATTTATAGAACCTCTTTTCATCTTGTTATTTTTAGTGAGTATTAAAAATAAAAGCTTTTAGTTATAAGTTGAATTCAACCCAAGTCATTGTCCAGAAATAGTTATCAAAAATCCACTTGAAGAAACAGATACTTTTCAAAACATAAAAACTAATATTTGAATAGTACAATTAAAATTTACAAAGTATTTTCATACATATAATTTCATCTTTCTGTGTGGAAAGCAAGAACATGTGTGTTACTAACCTCATTTTATGGACGAGAAAACTAAAGATCAGAAAGGTCAAGTAACTTCCCCAGGGTCCCAAAGCTAAAGATAAAGGAGCAAGGATTCCAACCCAGGTCCTCAGACAGAAAATGATCAAGCTCTCATTTATAAATACTGGCACTCTGCTAAGAGATTTTTTATTGTGCATTATCTTATTTAAACTCAACAACAACGGCATAAGTTAGGCATCATAATTATCCCCATTCCACAGATGAGGGAACTGAGCCTTATAGGTTAAATAACTAGAAAGTGGCAGAGCTAGGATTCTATCCAACCAAAAGGAAAAGTTCTCTTATATACAGATATATATATTTTTCATATTCAGAAGACTTAATGGGGATGTGATCTGCATAATTAGTAAATGTGGAGAAATTGCTTAAGACTGCATCAGAGTTAGATTTGAATTCCCACACCCCAGCTCTGCTCCTTACTTGCTCTAGCGGTGGGCAAGGCACTGTCTTTAAACCTCGGTTTCCTCACGTGTACAGTGGGAATGCCAATTCCTGTAAGGGCCGTGTCAAGATTAAATAAGACGTACCACATGTGGCGGAGTGCCCGCCACACAAGTGAAAGTGGCCATCACTACCGTGGGCAACTGATTTTCAGACAATTTTCCCACTGAGATGCTCTTACCACCTTGGACTGTCGCTTCCGCACCCATCCTTCCTTACATTGGAATGACAATACTGAGAGCAGGAAGACTGACTGAATGGGAAAATAATGAAGGAACTAACAACCCCTGTTGTCCTGTTTGAAGACCACAGTGAAATGCTAGCATTCCTCTTTGCAGGTGGCACATCTGTCAATAGGTGGCAATCTCTCTCTTCGTCTCGCAGAACCCAGAGCCGCAGTGCAGAAGTGCAGCTCTGGCTCCTCTATCTCCTTTTGGCTCCATCCTTTCTGAAAGATGTGGCACGTGAGGTGGGGAACTGGAGCAGGTGCCCAGTAGGCACAGGTAGCGAGTACCAAGAACTGGGGATTTGCTCACTTGGGAAAGAATGTCTTACCTGAAGCTCTCAAGTCCTCCCAAATTCTTCCCATTCACAGGCATGCTTAATGCAGAAATTAACAATGAAGACACATTTCTCCCAAGAGAAGGCTTCTTTGTGCCATTGAAAGCCCTTCCCCAAACCCTAACTTCTCTAGCAGGAATGTCAGGAGCATCTGCAAAGCTCCGGGAAAGTTCATTAGAGTGGGAGGTGGTCTTATCCGTCTGCTGAGTGACTGATGCTGAGTAGGAGAGAACATCTCAAGGGGATGCACATGGCAAGAAAGTACTCATAGGATGTGGCAATGGCTGCCCTGCAGGGAGAGGCATGGTCAGGAGGAGAGAGATGAAGCAGAGCAGGTCTTGCAGCTGATCTGAGGGGACAGAGAGGGCCTTGGGAAGTCTGGGATGGGGCAGATGACATGATGAATGTAGTGCTTTGGAATGCTGTGTCCAGTCCCTTCCAACTTAGAAATTCTGACTCAAAGTGTAGAGTAGCCGGGATGGAGAGAGGCTGGAGGCAGGGAAACCTGCCAGGTGTAAGGCAGAGATCTTGGTGGGGTGGTGACAGTGGTCTAAAGCCCACTGCTAGTATTAATGAGAGCACCTGCAGCTGAGTGAGTTCTTCACAGATAGCTCTATCTTCACAATGTCTGTGCAGGTTTCCAGATTTTTAGTCCCATGTAACAAATGGAGAGGGATTTAAGATTCAGAAAAGCTCTGTGATGTGCAGAGGTCACATAACTAGTGAGTCAGTACTGGAACACAGGTCAGCCTGACCCCAGAGCCTGGATACTCCCTTACTGGGAACAGTCGAGGGAGTGAGCTGTGCGGAGAGGGTACAGCTACAAGGGCGCGCACAGGGGAGAGGTTACAGGGCACAATGCAGTTCTTGCAAATGAAACAGAATTGTTTGCTTCACCACGTTAACAATTTTAGGAATCAGATCCCAAGGCTCTATGAGAATTTCATCTACGTACAGATAACCACACTGGCACATGAATATTCTCTAGGAGTGTGAGGTCACAGGTATACAAACATGTCAGTCTGAATGTTCCTGTGACAGTGTGATTGATTGGGGAGAGGAGGCATGCTCTGGAAGTGTAGATACCCTTAAATATTGATAGAAATCAACAAAATACTTGTTTCCAATGGAGAAACATCAGGTTTCTAGCTTTATCCTTCTGCATCATCTCCCCGACTTGCTTCTATGTTGTTTTCATTGTGTTACAAACCATGCATTGGGGGTTTGGTCTAATGGTTAATTTTCACAATGCAAACTTCCTTTGGCAAAAGACCGGCCAGGAACTTTTACCAGGGAAATAATTCCTCTCTGAGGAACTGCCAGGCACTGCGTGGTAATAATGATACTCTGTACTTGTACTGCAGTTTAGATTAGTCTTTAATTGTTACTATTATTTTTGACTCTCAAAGTCTTTTAGGTTGACAGGTAGGGGTTATCTCTAAGGCCCTTCCAGAAGTAACATTCTACCAGGAAGAAACTGAGACTCATGGTTACATGTGACTGGTCCAAGACCTCACGGGGCCTGGCTTGAGGTCTCCAGACTTTAATTCCAGCCCTCTTTCCCCTAATCCACTTTGCCTCTTCACAAATCAAAGCTAGAAAAGTGCTGTCTGGGATCCAAGACTTAAAAAAATCAGCAAATTATTTTTGCAACTGAAAAAGATCCTTTGCAAGCAAAAGGGAAAAGCAAGTTATTTTCGTAACCACCCCTAGAGGTGACAGTGTGTCTCTGGGCCAACCAGCATTATGTCTGAACATAAAACACGCTTTGAATGTTTTAAAAGTCATCTGAAGTAAAACAATTTCTGGAAGAACAATATTCTTTGGCAGGGGAGAAATCCTGTAAGCAAAGCCCCAAAACTGCACCTTAATACACCGTCAGTCACTACAGTGAACTGTGCCCTCCATCCTTTTTCCTTCTCGACTTTTTTTCTTTTTTGAGGGGAAGGTGGGCGGGTGGTAACCCTTATGTATGCCAAGGTGGAATTTTGGCTCCATCTGCCACTATTCTGTGACAGAGTGGCTTTGTTGATGTGAGAAAGGCTCTCCTTGCTTTACCAGTATTATTCATGGAAACTTCACAGGAATGCCAAGGCCCCTCAGATACGCACAGCACCACGGAGTTGGGACCAAAGGAATTAACAGAATTGGGTAGAGCAGGAGACTCTAGTGGGTGTAGGGTGGGATGCTGGCTGCTCCCAAGAGGCCATTCTAAAATGGAACCTACCAGCACAGGCCCGAGAAAGCCAAAGAGAAAGCAAAACTTCAGGGCCTTGAAATCTAGCTGGAGCATCCTGTGACCTTGCTCAAATTCTCTGATTCTTTTTCTCTGAAAAGAATGGGTTGATGCATCCTACATATTCTAGGGAATGAGGAGGAATAAGGTGATGTCTAGCAGAAGTCCTTTGTGCTTGGCGGCAGGTGCTGCATTTGCAGGGAGTGTCCCTCCCTGCATGTGCTCACAAAGAATCCCTCATCTCGAAGTTAATGCAGTAGGGTCAAATCCAGGTTTAGTGGGGCCTGAAGCATAAACAATTTGAGGTGCCCTCCTTAATAAAAGGAATATATATGCAACTAAGACTGCAAAATTGGGCACAGGGCCTTGGAAGGGACCCTGCAAGTAAAAGGTCTAAAACTGAAGCTTAATTAGCTTCACAGTAAATCTGACTCTCCATCTACCCTATTATTTTCTTCATAAACAAGACTGCTTTTACGCCGTTAGTCTATTAGAGTCCTATTCAATGTTTTATGCACATATAGTTTATCTCAAGTAAATTAAGTGTTTGCACATTTCGGCTTCCCACAGACCCACCACATTGTCCCATCTAAGAAAAGGCTCAATAAACATTTTTTACATTAAATGTCATTTGGGGTCCATTCATTTTAGTGTTAATGTCAGTTGCCAGCGACAGTGGCATTCAGGATGTTTGGGGAAAGTGTGGCTGGGCTTTATGACATCAAAATAAGGAAGGGATGTATCACCCAAGAGGATTAGCTTCAGGATTAAAAAAAAAAAATCTATATGGACCTATCATTCAAGAACTATCCAGTTCTCCTTTGTATAGATTTCTGTGTTCAGCTCTATCACACAGCTTATGGGTTAACATGCTCCTGGCATTTTTTACTCATGCGATAACGTACTGTATACCTGGAAATTACTACTTTCAAATTTCAAATAGGACAAGGCTGCTTACCTTAACCATTGTCTTTATTATTTTACAGATTCTGTCACATTCTCTGTCTGCCTTGTCAGACTGAAGCACCTAAACTGCCATCTTCACAGGGTAGCCCTTTCTTTGGAATACCTCCCCCTCCATATTTTAGGTTTTTCTTGAGGAGGCCTAGATACAGCACAACAAACTGGATGCTTGGTTTTTCCATAATGGTAAGTTCCATTTTCTGTAATGGTCTTGTCCAGTGCTAGCAGAAACATATAGCATCGTTCAGTAAGCATGCACTTACATACTTAGAAATATGCTAGGCACTTTCAAACGGGACTGAGAAGAACCCCACGAGGGTCTATGAAGTTGGAGGATTCATCCCTGTTGCCAGTGAGGAGACCATGACTCCGAGTTGTGCTGTAACTGAGGTAGGAGTCAAGGTGGCTCTGACTCCAGCAACCCAAGGAAGGTGTTTATGCCTACATGCCTTCAGGTCATTGTCCACAGCGATGAGCTGGGGTGTCTCCCCAGGGACTGCTGTGCTGTCTCCTCAACTCAGACATATCCGGTAACTCCACCGTGACTGATAAGGTCAATCAGGCTCCCCAATATCTGTCTATAGTCCTCAGAGTTATCCCTGGGAGAGTCCGACAAACTATCTTTCTAAAGAGTGCTTTTGGCAAGTCCCTTGGTTTCACAACTTCACCCTTTAGTTTCTCCAGAACACCTGGGTGGAACCTTTTAAGCCAGACCACTTTCTGCCCTGAATTAGCCTTTTAGATTTCAGCGTGGTATTCCTTTTCCATTCTCCAAACTGTCTGCCTAAGACCTGTCCAGTTTAGAGGACAAAGTAGGGGATATGAATAGTGTTCCAGTTTTCTTCAGTTAAGGCCAAGGCAAGTAATTTAAAGCCATCAGAAAGCATATTTGATGAGTGCCTATAAGAGCAAAAGAATGATAATAGTCTCTGACCAGCATGGCGCACGCTCCATGGCATAACCTTGAAAGGAGTGGCCTCTGCCTTCGCAGAAGTCTCTAACCTAGTCAGGGTGATGAAACTAACTCACACAGACCAATCTGTTCTGAAGGAAACAGGGCTGACTGCAGATGGGGCTTCATGGGTGAAATGGAGCTTGAGCTGAGCCCTAAAAGATAGTAGGATCTGGATGGAAACCCTAGAGATTTTTGAGCAGGAAGGTTTTAATAATAGTTTGGCAGTAGTACATGGGAAGAAATGGTTGAGGAGGAATAGGAGATACAAGGAAACCAGCTAGAAAGAGCCTGGGGTGATGAGAGTCTCGTGTAAGGTGGTGGCAGGGATACAGAGAAAAGAAGGAATCCGAGAGAAATTTCTAAAGAACAAGGAGATGTGGCAAAATACTGAAGAGAGGAGAGGAAGAGAGACTCTGTGGAGCTGCCAAGATCTTTGGCTCTGAGGGCCTGGAAGGTTGCTGGTGTGTCTGTCAGAGATGGATCCCTGGGAAGCACTGAGTGGGGAAGGGGAAGGCGATGATGAGTCAGCTACGTACATGAGTCTAAGGAGATGTAAAACATCCCACTGACAGTTGAGAATAAAGGACTAGAGATGCACATCTGGACATATATAAGCCTCATAGGAATGAGAAATGTGGCCAAGAGAACAAATGAGCTCAGGAGGAAAAGGTGGGAATGGAGGGCTGAGGGCAGCTAAGGAGAAGAAGGGACAGGACACGGACAGAAAGGAGCAGGAAGGAGAACAGGTTGCCATCAGCTCAACATGGGGTCTTTGTGAAAATCAGAAAAGGTGCCTTCCCCTCTGGGCATATGCAACACCCAGCCAGGTTACAGGGCTTGGCAAGCAGGGTGCAGGTTGGAATTTAGCTCCCCTGACCTACTCATGCAGTGAACAGCCTGCACAACCACATGAGGGCTCTGAGGGCAAAGCAGCCAAGATAGCAGAGTAGGCACATTCAGAAAACTGGGAGCAAAACCAGGAAGTCTAGAGAGCTCCAAGAAATGGATGATGAATGCCAATGTATAAGAAATAATTTGACAAACATTGGATGAGACAGCACTCCCCCTGAAAAAAAAGATCCTTTAAACCCCTACTAAAACCTAAACCAGTTACCCGGAGGGCAGAACAGGCAGAGGCAGTGAGGTCCTGTAAAGAGAACTGAAGGAGGAGCCTGGAGACAGACACTCTGGACATATCTCTGCCTCTAACATGCTCTGTGACTTAGGGCAAGGTATTTGACCTCTCTGGACCTCAGTTTCCCAATCTACAAACAACAGGGTTGGGGATGATGCCAGAATCCCTTAAAATGTTAGGACTCTCTTAACTAGAAAGCACAAGAATTTACCATTTCAGATGTTCCCAAATAGCAAATTTTATTCTCCCAAGGAAGCTAATCCAAATGCTCAAACTAAAGAGATAGTTACATATAAACCTCTTAAGGGTATTTCAGGATTTTTGCTGGATTTTGATAGGGGAATTAAAACTCGCTTTCATAGTCAAAGAATTTTCATAAGCAATGCCTTTTCATTCCCTTCTGGATCATGGCAGAGGAAATCAGGGGAGCAGTAATGGGGCCCCAACTGAGTGGCCCGATTTCACTAACCAGTTTACTGGTTGGAAACTTCTATTCCCTTAGAATGCCATTAATAACATTTTTACTCTATTTGTGTTTGCCTTACAAGAGAAAAAGGAAAGAAAATGGAGAGAATGGTTAAAGGAAATTCACATGAGATTCACAATTCTTCATTCCTGCCAAGAACCTGTCACTGAAGTATGTCTGGGACTGCCAGGGCTCACATTTACTCAGCGCTCATGGTCTAATTATTTCCACATGTAGTCCAAGGAGAATGGTTGATTAAAAGTTAAAAAAAAAAAAAAAACCTAAACCCCACACCTAAATCCCAATACCCTCAACTAAAGAGGGGAGACAGCTCTAGGGCAGCTGTGGGAGAGTGTCCCCTGCAGGGCCTGCCACATCTGGACCAACATTCCTCCACATTCTTGGCACCCCCAGCAAGCCAGCCCTCCACCTACCTCTCCAAGCCTCCCTAGCCCAGAACCAAATAGGATTCACATTCATGAGCTTCTGAGTGGAATGTAGGATTTCCTCCCCAGCTTTGGTGAAAGGCAGATGAGATATGGATAGGGCCTAACAGCTAGAGTTCTCTCCACTTCTTTTGCCCCAGGGTCTACTAAATTTAAGTAGCCTCTGGGTGTTCCTGAGATCACATATCTACTAGAGAAGGAAATCCCTGTGGCAGAGAACTTGGGGACCTTCTCTGAATTGAGAAATGGCCCTCCCCCACTACATTTGTGGCTTCTTTCCATTATCTCAATTTGCATATGCCTCACCCTAATGCTGAAGGCTAAGCCACTGTTCTTTGAGGTGGTTCACAGGACCAGGCTCTGATTAAGATGCCTGGCACTGTCACTGTCACCTACTTGGCCACATTTAACAAGGTCTTTGGCACGTGGCTCAGAATCTTCTTCCTTTCTCCTGGGTGACTTCATTGTTTCCTTGGCCTCAAGACCCTTGGCCTCTTTACCTTCAGTAACCCTCACTTATGTCCCCTGGCTACAGGGAGTTTCAGCTGTGCTTGTGGATAGAGCGGGTAGCCACAGCAGATTTAAGTCATAAACAGACTAAAATAAAGTATATAAGGCTCCTGAGTTTCTACATTTTGAAATGAGAACTCATTACCCTTTGAAAACATCAGCACTGTTAGGTATTGTTAGATGCTTCTTTAACCTTCAGATTGGCAATGAATGTCCCACAAGAACTGCTAAAAAAATGTCAACTTCTGGAAAGTCTGATTTATTGTCTTGAGTGCACAAATTCTTCCTGTCCTTCAAGGCTTAGCTCAAGTTACAACACTCCAGCCTCAGTGACCTTTTCCTTTTGGTTGATATGCATTCCTCCCTCCTTCTCTGAATTTTAATTCCTCTTTGTCTAAATTCATTTTTTAAAATTTTAATTGATTGTGCTGATTCTGTTTCCCCAGCGGAACTATCAGTTCCTAGAGCACTATGATTATGCTTTGAAGTTCTTTCATAGGTCCTGGCACAGTACCTGTGCCACTTAATCAACCTTTGTTGAATTGAGTGTAAAAGTGCTACTGAACCACACTTCCCAGAGGTCTTGAAGGCAGAAGGACAGTCCCTATGCCAGCTCCTTTTCTGGGGTTGACCCCTTCCAGGACCAGTCTTTTGGAGAAACAGCCTAAAGACCCCACCTTTCTTCACTAGGCCATAAATACTCAGCCAAGAATTTCACTAATTTGATATTATCTTAGATTCACAGAAAGACTTTGCTCTGTGTGTGTGTGTGTGTGTGTGTGTGTGTGTGTGTGTGTGAAAATGGACGGGAGAACAATGGGGACTGAAAATGGCTTCCAGTCATTTCTTTTGCCCACCATCAATGTATAACCTAGCTGATATGCTGAGGGAATGAGAATTTGGTGGAAACAGGATAGAAGATGAGGTAATGTGGGAACACGAGGCACCTTGGAGGAAGGCAAAATTGGGTGGGACTTCAGAGTGTAGGGTGGTGGCCTATACAAGGGAAAAGTAGAAATGAAGAGAAGCAAGTGAGAAGCCAAGAGAAATTGTGAAAATGGGCTTATTATTGAAGGCAGCTGTTTTGTGTTAACTCTTCCCAGGAATCCCACCCCTACAATGTCTCATGAGGTAGAAGAGAGGCTACTTGGTCAGTCTCCCTAGACCAGAAAGAAAGCTTCTTGCCTTGTCCTTCCCCCTCTCCTACCCCCAGGATGTTCCAGAGTCTTCAAGCACTCCCCCTCTGGCTCATCCTTCCAGTGGACTAGAAAACACTGCAATGTGAGTTGCTAGGGAAAGGTGAGGCTTTAGCTGTGCCCAAGTGGTTTATTTCCCCTGGGGCTGGGCACCTTAAAAGGAACTGTGATGTCTGACCAAGAGCTAAGACAATTTGACACATGAAGGGGGCCAAGGTCGGGGAGATAGTGGGGAGGTCAGCGTTGACTGAAACAGAATGGAGCAGAGAGACTCAGAGATCCAGCACAGCAGAGCAGCATGAGTCTCCACTTTAAAAACACAGACAAAGGCCTTGGGAATCTTTGGGGGCAGTGTGGCTGCAAAGCAGCTGTCAAGTTTCTAGCATCTTGGCAATTATTCTCCAGCCCGAGGAATGCAGAAGGGGTTAAAAACCCAGCAAGAAACTCCTGCTAAATGAAGTCTCCATATGTGCATCTCGGTATGGTTCTAGGAGAAGCAGACAGATGTAATTAGAAGTTCTCAGGCGCTGTGTTGCCATGGCAACTGCTAGCCTGGAGAAAACCAGAAGTCTGAGGGATGCCTTCTTCCAAAGAAACATCAGAGGCAGGTGATGTTCATCACCCTTGGGTTCCCCAGGTAGGGCTTGTGCCTCCAGCTTGCCCTCTCCCAGACTCTTGAGGACCCTCCCCACCCAATTCCCCTTCTTCCTTACTGCACCCACACCCCTCACCTAGATACACACCCAGAGCAATTCCAAATGCAAATAAAAGGCTCCCTTCAGATAGCTTCCAAAGGAAGGAATTAAGGAGGACCCCACTCTTATAGGAGTTTGTAGGGGTGATGATTCTCAGGGTAGTCTCTTGTTCCAGGTGCTTTCTGGATCTGAGTCTGAGGCTCAGTGAGTGAAGCTGCAAGCTCAATTTATGTGCCACTATGGGGCTCAGCTTCTCTATGGTGGGGGGATGCTGGATGGGCGCTCCCAGGACAAGTAGGGGTACGTGAGCTTGAGCAGAATGTTTCAGCTTAGTAGGGCAAACTTACATTTTATAAGCCAAACTGTGACTTTTTTGAGAGTAAAAAGGGACCTTTTAAATAGATACACTTGGATAACAGGCACAAATTGTGACACATGGTCACCTTAATCATTAAGCTACCTAAGGAGAAATAATTATTTTTATTTTATTGAGCAGGAATTCTAATCTGGGGTCTGTGATCCCCTAGGAGCCCAGCTATAGATTTTAGGACTTGAATTTCCTAGGGTACAAGCTAGGAAAGGTGAGAAACCCAAAGAAAGTACTACTCTGGGCATGGACTGCCTCTTATAGACTTAAACCTCCCTTGATTCAACTGCCCCATGAGGATATTCATGGGGTTCTGCTGTTGCAGAACCTGGACCACTTTTGCTTCAAAATCTTGGGCATTACAAATCCTCCCAATAGCTTCTCTAGTGAGAGAATCATTCATTCCAAGCATTGTTGCCAAAGAGTGATGGTTTTCTAGAATTTATGGCGATAATGTGGTCAATAGAGTGGGATCATTCCACAGCAGAGATTACTGCTAAGTCTCCCCCGAAGAGGGTGGGGAGGTTTCTGGGAGTGCATTCTTACACATTCCTGAGCAACTGAACCAAAAACAGAACCAGAAACAGATATCTGTGGTCATAAAACCCAGGGAAAGGTCAGACTCTCCCAGGGAACCAGCAAAAATGACTATATTTTAGGCATAATGTAGTCAACCTAGAAATTATGAGTATGTGGTTCAGCCACAAGCTCTGTTACAAAATTGTAGGATGGTTAAAGGGTAAAGCCCACCCAGGGAGCATCCCTAGTATTTTCTAAGGACTTTGGGAATCACAGCCATGTGGTAGGGGTGCCTAGTCATTACTGCTGGTGGTGGCCCTCCTCTCTCAACCCTGACTCAAAGTCGGGAACCACTGGGGCCAATGTGCCTTATTTACCTGCACCTAAACACAGATGGGCCCTGGACAGTGGGAGGAAATCTCTGAGCTTCCCTAAGATTTTGGGGTGGTAACAAGGGGCCCTTTACAACCTGTAACCATCAGTTAACACTGTCGCTCTCTGCTAGGCATGCATGTCAGGAAATTCAGGTGCCTGCTGCAGGTCTTCTGGGTTTTAATAGTCTAGTTTAGAGAAATGTTAACCTTTCTGGAACAAATTAAGAACTACGTAAAATCAATCCCTTTGAAAAAAGCAACACTCCAAATACAAATTAACTTGCATTTCCTTATCATTGTCTCAGGCAAAATTGGACAAAACCTAATTGCAAGCAAGGAAGCAATATATGGGACAATCAAGCAACAAATTACTAAATATCATGCTGGATGCTGGGGACTCAAAAAGAATGAGGCACAGTGCATGTCCCTAAGCTACTGACAGTTTAGATGAGGAAATGGGGCATAAATATGTGAGGAATTTTAAATAACAGAACAACACAATATAATAACAGCTAACTCAAGACAATGTCTGGCTAAATGCAATGTATGGTTAAGTGACAAGTCTCTCACGCAGTGCTATCCAAACGAAGTATAATATCATCTCATAGATGATTTTTAGTAGCCACATTTTAAAAAGTTAAAAGAAACAGATAAAATTATTTTAATAATTTCTTTTAAGCTAATATAGCCAAGATATTACCATTTCAGTATGTAATCAATATTTTTTTAATTAAAAAATATTTTGCGGTTACAGTTGGTATTTAATATTACATTAGTTTCAGGTATACAGCATAATGGTATGGTTAGACAGTTGAATAACTTATGAGATGTGTAATCAACATTATTAATGAGATACTTAACACATTTTTCCATACTTTGAAATCTGGCATGTATTTTATACTTACAGCATTTCTCAATGGGACTACCCACATTTCAAGAACTCAGTAGCCACTTGTTGCTAGTGGCTTTTCCTAATGAAGAGCACAGCTCTAAACAATAACTATGAGTAGTTCTGGCAAATTACTGAGGGCTGAATTGAGGAGAGTTTAAGTAGAAAGAATAATATTTTAACTTGGAATGTTTTAGAAGTAGTGTATAAAACTGGAGTCAACAGAAGTTATCTGAACACACAGTTAAGACAGCACACTGGGCTAGATCTGGGACCAGAATCCTGAAGTAATGAACACTTAGTTTTTTGAAAATGGGGAGTCATCATGGGCACTTAAACCTAAATCTGTCTGCTTTCAACTTGTCCTTTCAATGGATAAGTCACTTTCCCCTTCTGGTCTCCTCTATAAAGAAGATAAAATGTTTGCCACCTCCTGTCTTTAGGACTCTATATAGCTTCTCTCAAGAAACAATGGTAAGGGGCTAATTAAACTATATATTTGGAGCCTTCTCTTAACTATTTAAATACACCTTTTTTGTGTGTGTGTAAAAGTCCATGGACAAATTTGGCAATGAAGTGGATATTTCTCAAAACTTTTTTTTTCATTTTCTTGGCTCAACTGCTACACACTCTGTTGCTGCCAGCTTTCAATAATATTACACACATACACACACACGCACACTTTAGTGCCTTCGGATTAAAGTCAATGAAAACATGCACATTCTATTCCGCTTGAGACATTCCTGCCTTGCATTCTTTCTATGGAGCAGTTGGGAAGTCACAGCTGGGGGGAAGAAGCTGTAAAACTTACTCGTTCTGGCCAATGAGGCCTAAGCTGACAGACAGGAGGCCTACCAATGAGAGACTGGCAGGCATTCTACTCCATTGTAGCAAACTCCCTATTTCTGCAGAGATTAAAAATCCCATGAGACCCTCAAGCTGTACCAGCAATGCAAAGATCTCCTTTTCTCTTCATTTGGCTTTCCTCCAAGGACTGCATTAAAAACTCTATACAAAAACCTACTAGCTTAGTGGCAAGTCATCTGTAACAGACTATCATTTGTGGTAAAAACACTCCCAAGTATTATATAGCAGTATAGTTCTCAAGGCTCTGTTCTCCTTCATTTTTAACTGACTAAACACTGGAGAATTGCCACATATTTAGCTAGTTTTGGTTACCCTGACTCTGTTGAAAAGTAGAGCAACAGGCTACGGAAGTCAGGAAAATTGGTCTACGGGCAAACTGTAAGAGAGTTCAGAGAGTAGGGCTGCAGGCAAGTGGGAGTCTGCTTCCTGGAACTCCACCCACTGCTGATAACTGTGGCATTGGTGCAACTTTCCCAGGATAAAGACTTCTCTGAGATCTAATGTGTAAATCCATGACATTGTTTTATCTACCCTGGAGAGATCACACTTGCCATTCAAATGAAATGAGAGAGAGCAAGAGCAGAAATAATTTCAAAAAGTAAAAGTCTCAGCAAATGGTGACATCAGAAGACAAAATGATCTGAGAATTTGGGGCAAAGAATCACCAACAACAGAATTTAATGCTTTATTTTATATTCCTTTTAGTATTAGCTTACTCTGCGAATCGTGCCCAGTTAAATCAGAATTGCTGATTATGGAAGAGGATAATAAATAAATAATAAATATTCTGCTAGCCTCTGTTTAAATTCCAATTTCACCCAGAGCCTAGAGAATCAGAATCCAGGTATGAGACTAAGCAAACCCAGCATTACTACCATGTCCAAGGTTAAGCAAAGTATTGATGGGCAAGTGTTGTCAGCTATCTTCCCAGGTGCACAAATACTTGCAGAATCTGACGCAGAGATGACTGAGTACAGTCAGGCTACTGTCCACCTTCTCATATCCTATAGGAGACATTTGGATTCATTAATTGATCCATTTGGTCAGTAGATTAATTCAGCAAATATTTACTGAGCACCTACCATATCCTAAGCTCAGTTCTAGGTGCTGGGAAATCATTGGTGAGACAGTGAAGGGCTCTGTCATGAAGGAGTACATATTTTAGAAGAGGGACAGTGAATAAACACAAATAATAAGATCATTTCAGATTGTGATGAACATTTAGAAGATATGTTTGACAGAGAAATCTGGGAGAAAGGGCACAACTTAGACTGAGTGGTTAGGGAACACTCTCTTGAGCTGAGACATGAAGGATGAATGGAGCAATTTGGACAGAAGAAGAAAAGTGCAAAGGTTCTGAAGAAGGGCGGAATTTGTTATGTTCTTTGAAAAGAAAAAAACGTTTGGCTGCAACACAAGGTCCAGCAGGGAGAGCAGTGAGAGGTAAGCTTGGAAAAGCGGGCATGGTCTGGAGCCTGTAGAACCTTGTACGCACTGATAAAAAGTTTATATTTTATTCTCAACAATACAGGGACCACTGGAGGATTTTACATAGGAAAGTGATGTGATCAGACATGTGTTTTACAAAGATTACTCAGATTGCTGTTAGAGAAGTAGATGAAGAGAGGTAAGAAAGAAGGGGAGAGCAGCTAAGATGCTACTACAATTGTCCAGGCATAGAACAATGGTGGCTTGGACAAGGGCGGTGGCAATGGAGACAGAGAACAGTCAATAGAGATGTGATATATTCTGGCAGTAGAACCGATAGGACTTGCTGCCGGACTAGGTATGGACAGGGAGAGTAAATAATAAATAATAAAAAAGAAGATTCCTGAGTACTTCAGGTTGATAAACAAAAAAACTGAGCTAGTTCTAGGCAGGTATGGTCATGGCCATGCCAATGGTCCAGTATGGAGTTACTCCCAGAAAGATCTACCTTTGGACTGGCTCTGGGGTCCAGATAAGTCTGATACCTTTTTGATGAAACTGAATTAGTTGAGGGAAGTGAGTTTAGCAAGACCACTAAGACCGGGGGTCAGATGTAAATAGACTCTGCTTATTGTTTGTTCTTGTGAGTTCTGATTATGGACCACACATGCACTTAGTAAAAGCAGACAAATCTCTTTTCTGATCATACATATCAGCAGTGTTTACTCACAGTATTTCCTCGTGAAGCTATAAGATAAAGACCAGACGTTCGTTATTTTATCACCCCATCTCCATTTATTTATCCAACTACAATTTAAAGTGACTGTTTCCACCTCCATCGCTGCCTCCTTCCTCTTCCCCCAGTCCTCCTCATCACTATTTTCCTTCTTCCTTTTACTTCACTTCTAAACAAGAACCATTTAGGGACAATTCACATGCTTTGAACACTCGGGCTTAGAATCCCTAATTTTTGTCTCTCCCTCAAAAAAAATGTCATGACTTTATGAATATGGCTGCTGTCACATCTAAATCCACAGACTGGTAATCTAGAGCATAATAATCCTCAACTATCTGGGAAACACACACACACACACACACTCACTCACTCACTCACTCACTCACTCATTTCACCAAGCTGGGCAGAAAGGAGGACATTTTCCTGGACTTAAACAACAAATCACTGGGAACGAGGACGTCTTTACATTCCAGGTCACTGTAACATGAGTAATTATGGTCATGAAATGACAATGCCATTTACACTACAGAAAACAGTGATAGCATTACCTAGAAAAATAACTCAATCACCAACTGAAATATAGCCACTGTGGAGGAACTCAGCTTGCTCTCTAATCCACACAGCAATTCACTGAAGAAACATAAGCAGGAAATGAAGAGCTTAATTAGCCAATTAGCCGAGCTGTAAAATAAGCAACACAGCAGGGTTAATAATCCTCAAGCATTGGTTGTTCTCATAGGACAAAATATCACCTTCACGGTTTCTTTATTTTTTTTGTCTTTTAAGAAAGAGAGTGCCTAAATAGGGCGTGTAATGAACACACATACAACTTTTATGGTTTCTTATTGTCATCCAGGTATGTTATACATGTTCTCCTACAAAATATAAAAACACAAAGACTCTTTTTCAGTTCTCTTTCTTAGAAATAAAGCTGTTAACTTGGTAACTTTCCTTTAAACAATATAGCCCACAAACACGTAAGGAAATGTTATTAAGAAACAAGTCAGCAGTGAGTACTAAATTTATTATACCCAACATTTAGCAAAGACTTGAATATCTGGCCTCTACTCAAAACACTTCCCAGTCCTCTTCTCCCTTCTAGTCTTGTCCCCCGAGAAAGGAAATTGAGAAACCCCAAAAGAACTCACACTTGAAGTGGGCGGGTGTCCTTTTGCTGGGGTTTTCTTTAATCATTAGCCAGCCCTTGGTGCCATGCAGAAAGTTACTCTTCTGTTGAACATGACTAAGATACCAATTAATGCATAAAGTGAAAAGCTTTACCCTAAAATCAATAGCTAAACCAGGAAGTCTGCTTCTGTGTATGTGGCTGTTGGTAAGGTCAGGGCTACACAGGATAAGAAAGGAAAGAAAACAGAAAATGCCAAGGATAGAAGACTAAAAGAGGGGTGGGAGAACAAAGCACAAATGGACACAATTTTTAAATATTTTTAGGACTCTAAGGAGAAGCCAGGTGAATTGACTGCTTCTGATATAGACCTCGGCCTGCCCCCAATAATTATAGCATTGTAATAATATACAGTGAAGACTCAAGGATGAGGATGCTCTTGGAGACATGATGCTGAGTGTTCTGAGCATTTGTAATTCTGCCTCCATCCCAAAGCAGGTTTTTGTGAGCTGAACTGAGCTGGGCCACCAAGAAACCACACCTGGGCTCTCCTGATAGGGACCCTGACAGTGAAGGGAGCTCAGTTATGTCTGAGTCGGCTCAGTTCAATAGCTTTTAGCTGCTTTAATAGAAATTTCACACATATCAATTTCATGCTGAAGTTTAGATAAGCTAGGTATCCTGGTGACAGTCACCAGAAATTTCTCTGGAATGTCTTTGAGTTCTTCATCCATTTTATTTTCCTCTGTTGCAAATGTTATGCTACAAACTTGGGTCTTTCTTCATAACCGAAAATAGGCTTAGTTAGCCTAATGCTAACAGAAAAGCTAGTTGGACATGCTAGCCATGGGATTCGAGAGGAAAAACATACCTCTTATTTTTGGAATGAGGTAGGGAATAAATGAATGAATGGGTGAATGAATGAATAACATACATTGATTAATGTTCATTGACAGCCAAACTTCACAACCACAAAAATAAGCACTCCTCATTACCATTTTCTATGTGCCTAGGCTCAAGAATCAGTACAAACAATAAACTAAACAGTCAAATTAAAGGAAATTTAATAACATATATGCTTCTCTTCATTGGTTTCCATAGGAATTTGTTATTGTGAGAGAAGTATATTTGAGCTATAGGTAGATGGTCATGTTCTCCAAGTGGTGAATATTAAGTCAATTAAGTAGTGAAATTTGTGTGTGTGTATCTATGGATATAGTCTACCCTGGAGCACAGCCAAATTTAATTCAATTCTGACACTGTACAAGTAGCCTCATTAGGAAAGCCATATGCAGCCTTGGGCTGGCCCTCCACTCACGACCACGTCAGCACAATTTAGCATACTGGGATTATCTAGTGGGATTCAGGAACTGGAGTACAGTTAAGGTACCAAGCATTTAAGCAGGACTGAAACTTATGCACTAGCCTGTTTCCTTGCTGCATTCACCCTTGTAATTCACTTAATTTAACCGCTGAGGTCAAGGCCAAAGAACTGTTTCCTCAGCTGTAACAAAAGCCCTGATATGATTTAGAGAGGAGGGCATGGGGACCAAGGCAGCAACTTCATCAATATCTGCTCAGGAGACCCAGATTCCTGGTCATGGGCCAGGTAACATGGTGAAAAGGCAAGAAGTATTCCAAAAAACAAAATTAGGGTACACGCAACATTTCAGACAGCTATTTTTGTAAGCCATTTCACTACTACATCATTATGTTTAAGAGAAAATGAGAACATTTACAAAGGTCAGGAAAAAGTTTTTTTTTTTTTTTAATAAGTTCAATAAAAGCTCAAGTTGCACACTTCAGAATTTTGAGTTGTCTTCTTTTTTCTTTCTTTCTTTTTTTCTCCTTTTTTCTTTTTTAAATTAATTCCTTGCTCAACCTTAAGGGGACCCAGTATTCTTCATTTCTTGCCCAGTGGAAAATCAGGCAATTCCTTTCTATAAACAGCATTTGAGATTCCTGGGCACGGGGACTGTTCAGTGCCACATGCTGTACTGTTTATACCATACTCAACACATGCAGGAGGCAGTAAGGGACACAAGATGCCTCCTGCTTTTACTCATTCTCTTTTACCATTCCTGCACCAGCTTCTCTTTCAAACTGCTCCTCCCTGGGCTGTCAATTAAGACAAGAGCTAATCAAATACTCTTACTCCATTCAACTAGAGAGATGTGAAAATAATAATAAAAGTGAGATAGCTCATGGCAACCTTTGAAGGTAAGGTTTGGACTGTAATCTGCAAATTATTTTGGGGTAAATGTAGCCACAAATGCTGCCAGCAAGTATTCTTGGGGCAAACGGGAAAAGGGTTAAGTAGAATATTTTGATAATCCAACCTAAAATGTCTGTCTTCTTTTTAATGGACAGGATTTCAGAGCTGGGTTTTGGAGCTCACCTGCTCTAACCCCCATATTTTGCAGATGAGGGGTCCAGTGACTTGCCCAAATTCATGCTACCAATGGAAGGCACGAGGCATATTACCTGAGTGCCACTGTCTGTCCTGGGTTATTCGCTCCAGCCCAACTCTGGCCAATCAGTGGAGGGTTGTTTGCAGCCAGCTCACATCAGAAACCTCTGTAAACTCAGCCACAGCTTCAGGCAGCACTGCTGGTATTTCCTCAACTCCAAACCTCTCAAGACAGTGGAATCCTGACAGTCTTATAAATTCACTCACTTGTTTCCTATGTGTGCGGTCATGCCAGCTCCCTTGAGACGGGTTAAGGCTGACTGAAAAAACTAGGGGAACGAGTGAGGAGAAGAACCTAAGTCAGAGCTGCAGAACTGTACAGATTGTGCTTAAAAGGCGCAGTGCCAAGCAGACACTGTCTAGACATTAACTGGCCTCTCCAGAGAGGGGTGCGGGCTGGAGGGGGAGCAAGGCCGGAAAGCCTGCCTGCTTTTTGTTCAGCTAATGCAAACACATGACACAACTACTGACAGGCTCCAGGCTGGGAGTTCACTGTCTAAGACATTTCTTCCTCAGGGCTGGAATTCAGCTGTGAGTTGAGGGAAGTTGTGCTAATCCAGCAATCAGAAGGAAACTAGGAATGTTTTTCTTAATTCCTGGGGAATTAGAGTTCCCAAACTAGACTGAGCTGGGCAACAGCCAAAAGTAGCACATTCGTGAGTGCAAAAAAGTAGATTTTTAAAATTTCCATTTATATCATCTTAACCAATCCATGAGGAAAACCCACAAAAATACAGAACTGGCTTTTGATAGAGGCCTGTTATGAAAATTTAATAAGACTCTGAATGATGTCAATTTATAAAATGTACAGATGGAGAAATGGCCACCATAGCACAAAATACATCATATATCGAAAAATGTTGGGCTTGGAAGCTTTGCACATCAGTTAGAAAAACCAGCGCCCCTTTCTCTGGGTGGGCAGACAAACCCCCCACACCAGGGCACACAGCCAGGAAAGCAGAATGCAGGGTAGGGTCAGCCCCTCTCATGCCCTTAGCCAGCCGCACTGGTGCAGCAGACAGTCTGAACAATCATACTCAGCAACTAAGCTGGAATCTTAGACCTGTCTGCAGTTTGGTCTTATTCAGTGTGGAACAGTTGTAAATAGATACGAAGGACAAAGAAACTGCCTCAAAACATCTCCTGAGCCACTGACCATTATGGGGCAAATGCTCCAATGGAACAATTACACTTCGGGGGGCGGGATGAGAGAAGCAGCTGGACCTGAACCAAGTCGAGATTGCGCCCATATCTATGTGGCCAGAATGACCAAATCTGAAGTGTCAATCCAGGCACTTAACAGCTGATAAGAGGCCTGTACAGCATTTTTTTTTCGAGTCCCTGTTACCTAGAGAAAAATGTTTTTGGTTTGTTTTCAAAGTCACTTTCAGAAATAAGACACAGTGGGCCTAGAACACAGAGCATTTGCCTTGACAGCTGAAGTCCTGGGTTTGTACCCTGGTTTTACTATTTACTAGGTGGCTGATTTTGAGTAACTGAAGCCTCTGAGCCACAGTTTCTTCATTGGTAAAAATGAAGATCATAATATCTTCATGATCAGGTTGAGAAATAAGATAAGGCTCTTTCTCCCTCCTCCAGCTCATTGTCCAGCTACCACTTATTTTTCAAGGTACAGCTTGGGGGCACCCCTTTTTAGGGGATTTCCTGGACCCCCCTCCCTCTCCAGTGCTAGGTTAGGTTCCCAGCCCTGTCCTAACTTACCACACTGGATAACTCAGCCTGTGTCCCTGTCTGCCTCCTCTACTGGACCGAAAGCACCTAGGGGTGGGCTCTGTGTGTCAGTCACCAGCACTAATTCAGTGCCTGACAGAACAGGTGTCTGATACTTTTTACTTTTCTTTCTTGAGTTATTTTGAAATTTTTACTTTGGTGAAGCAAAATACTGCATCAAGACTTTGTGCAACTTTCTCTCTGCATAAAATATGAAGCCTGGTGGTCTGGGGATGTTGGCAGCACCTAATACAGCCCAAACACTCCAGGATTACCTCTCTGTAACAGTGGAGGAAGAAGATGAGAAAGAGAAGACAAGAAGGCAGAAGGGAAACATGAAGAGGAGCAAAGAGCAACATGGGAAGCAAGAGAAACCTGGCTCTGGGGCCTGTGAATGGGTGGTCATGTGAGGCTGTAGTGAGGGCCGGCTGCCAGACACAGCAGTGCCTAGGCTCAAGGTTTGTGTGCAAAACACCCAACGTGTTGCCATGGTTCCCGAAGGGACAAATCCAGCCTGCTCCAGGAATACTTCCCACCCTATCTTTGGGAGGGGGTATTCATTTTTCAAATAATGAAAGCAAAAGGTTCTATTCCTTTGCCTGATCATATTTTTCTAAACCTCAAATTCAGAAATTGTGGCCCAGTAATAAGACATGTTATAGGGACCATAGCAATAATATATGAAAATGAGCATACCAGAAAAATCCAAAATATTTGGTGGTCACCTCCATGTTCTAAGGAGAGACATGAAAGAAAGTGACACTGAATAAGGAAAAAATCCAGAGAAGTGTTATTATCTCTCTCTTTTTTTTTGCCTTTTCTCACTCTGCTTCCCTTTCTAGTTCTTTCCTTAATTCACTCTGTTTTTAGGGAGAACGTATGCTGGCTTGCACAGCCCACTGCCTTTGCACAGGAGGTGCTCAATGAGTATGTACTTAATTCTTTTCCTGGAGGACTGATAGGGTTATGGCTTCACAGAAGAAGCATTAAAAGTTTGAAGGCAAGATTGGCTCAGTAGAAACAAGGGTTCTGATACAAATTCTGGGTGTCAAGGCATCCACTTAAGTAAATATCCTGGCTATCTTGCAAAAAGAAGGTGATCTGTAATCCCTGGAGAGACTAAGAGGTGAGGAGAGTTCTGCAAGCCATGAGTACATGCATGCACACACATGCACACATGCGTGCACACCCACACACACATACCCCATGGCTTTTAGAGCTATTCTAATAAATAGATGCCATAAGAAAGATAATAATAATAATAGCTAGCACTGCACTGTTTCAAACCACCTTTCTAATTGCTTTGCATGTAATTAGCTTGTTTGATTCTCACAACTGACCTATGGGTAAATACTCTATAGTAAGCCTATTTTTAAGATGAGGAAATAAACTCAGAGAGGTTAAGTAACTTCCCCAAGATCCTAGGGCTATAATAAGAGCAGTGTTAGGATTTAAATTTTGGTAATCTAGCTTCAAAGCCTGAGTGCCAAACCATTATGCTATACTTTCAAGGATAAATCAGTAAACAACCCAAGCCAGCATACAGGTTGTACAAACACAGGCAATGCCAAGTGGATGTTAATGTATAAACTGAGAATTCTCTTGTTGAAATCATTAGAGTCAAAACATTGCCAGTGCCTGGTAGGGACTGGTGAGAAGCACATAATCTCTTACAGATATTTGGTATTGACTATATGTCATAAGTAGAAGAAAACTTTTCTATTATTAAGTTGGATTAGATAGGCAGAGAGACAGCCATTATTCCCATTTCACAGAGGAGGAAAGTGAGCTTAGGGAGGTTCAGTAACTTGCACAAGGTCTCACAGCCAGATGACATCAGAACTCAAACCCGCTCCACTACCCCAACACCCTCACTCTTAACTGAAGCTGCAGTTAGAGACATCAGGTGGCTTTTAAAAGGTAACATCAATAAGAAAGGGGCCCAGCATGCCTTCTAAGTCAAGGACTCTTTCATTATTTTATAGTGTCATTCTTAAAAATGAGAAGATTCTATAACCGGGTCCGTGTAAAAGATAAGAATTGGAAACACCCAGATATGAGAATGAGAGAAGAGAACGAAGAAAGGAACTCAGTGGAAGCCTTGACTGGCATGAAAATGGGAAATCAGAGGAAAGCACCAGCACTCTAAGAACAGACACAATTTCAGATGAAGTTTCACACAAAAAACTGCCACCTACTGGACAGACTAGTCAAGTGGTCAAGGTGGACAGGCTGAAGAGCCCCAAGTAGTTCCAATGGAGCCTCTTATATTCTGAGGTGTTCATCCCACTGCCGCATTTCGGGGTTCTCTGAACCAGCGGCAGGTGAGGAAGGGGTTGGTAATATTTGCAAAAGCCATAGATTTGAACCTAACGGCCAGCTCCATTTCCACACTATTCTTTTGTATTTGTGCAAAGTGCCTAGCATAATGGCTGGCACTTTTTCGGGAGATTAATAAATTACACTCATTTACTACCACTGAAGGATATGACTGTGGGGGAAAAGGACAAAATTTTGCCTCAGACACAAGGATTTTAAATCTTGAACACAATAAAAAGTAAAGACAAAGAGACGTTTTCCCTACATCAATTAAAGCCAATATCTCATGACATATACATATATAAATCTGGGCCTGCAACACGTCATGGCTTTTGCTGTGTGTCACATGACTCGTTTTGGCAACAGCTTAGTTGGTCACAAATAGTGTCCAAGATTATTCAGGGGACATTTTAATGGTCATAAATTCAGACTTAATCCTAGGAATGGCTTATTGGTGATGGCTTCCAAATGAGCATATAAAAAGTCTGTGAAGAGATTACATAGAAATCCTCCAACCACAGCAGAAGATGCAGATTTATAGGAAATACCCAAAGAGCTTTCTATTAGCACATATTTGCCACACGGCTGCTGAGGCAGAAAACTGTTATCTATGACAGCAGCACCTCTTAGCGCCTTAGCAAGAGCGACTGTTTACTCCATCAGAACAGCCAAGAAAATTCTCATTATATTTTTGTTGATGGCCAACATTAGAAGGTTTGCCTTCCTTTAAGGTGTTCGAATTCATTAAAAGAACTCAGAAGCTTGGTCCAGGAACAAGTGCTGTGTTTTTGTTTTGTTTTGTTTTTGTTTTAACATTTTCATACATTTTCTACTCTGGCCCTCTCACCTATAACTAACTTCATGTCACATAGTCCCCATATCTGCCTCTACTTACCTTAATTTTGACTAAAGATATACCAATATTTGTCAAATTAGATTGACTTGTCTAGCAGGAATGGCAAATATCTTTGTATAGATGCAGATGTGAACAAAACCAACTTCATCTGTGTCCTTTCATTTTTAAGTATCATACTGTGACATTTGACCAAGCTTACTGTCCTTAGTGAGCATATTAAAGCTTTCTCAATGATAATTAAAATATAATTAAAATATAGCCATACGTATTTTTGTTAGTAACAGCCAGAATAGCATGACAACTGAGATAAAAATCAAACTGGTAGTAGTACTGATTATAAGCAATCATCTATCACAAGACCACCAGGAAGTATGGCCCCTGGCGCTACCGTATTCTTTGTCCCTTTGTCTTGTTGATCGTTAGTTACCTGGGTTGTACCATAAAAAAAAAGGTACTGTAACAGTTGTCTGTTAGTGGAGAATAATCTGTGTAGACTGCTGAGTCGTCTTTTATGCTCCAATCCAATAAGTAAATTACCTTATAATAAATTCTGTTATACCCTACAGAGTTGCCTGCTTTGTTTTTCTGGTCTGAAGATACCTTCTCATTACGGTGGTCATTACACATCTGCACCACCATCAGACAATCTTTTACCTCATACACAGACCAACTGATTGCTACCTAGAACATTGCTGAAGATTTTCAAACCTCACCCAGACTAATAAGGAAAGAATTCTGATTGATTAGCAATGTCTGTCATGAATAAGGGATAGGGTAGTAGCGACATGCAGGCCATGTCTGTGCCATCTCTGTAGCCCATTTATCTCATACTGTTGGGAATTCCTATATTCTCTAAGCTTTTTTAGAGTATATTTTATTTTAATATTTTATCAGAAAATGATGCATTAACTTTATTTAAATAAAGAATGTAAATTTCTCTTGAAAAAGGAGAGGGGTCACAAGAATTCTCATGATGGATTTTAAGACATTTTATTACACTTATCTATAAATTTTTACACAATTGTGAGGATATGGCATTGGAGTGAGGGGTGATCTGCTTTCTAAATTAAATCAGAATCATTTGCAAATTTTGTAAACCTAACTTATTTCTGTTAACTCTTAACTCGTCTACTGTTGGATATGTAATAGGCTTTAAGTTCTTAGCTATTATAAACAATGTGATAGGCATCTTAGGTAGCGTCCCTTTAAAAGTAATGATGACCAGGGCAGAGTGGTCAAATAGAATTGAGTTTTTTTTTCCTTGACTTAGTTTCGCAGTGTATATTACAGTGAGCTCTGGAACACCCACCTGCAAAGCAGTCAAGTCAGCTCCACCAAAGCTGATCCAAAGTTTGCTAAAATTGATTCATGTCAATAAAGACTACATTTAACTATGTTAGCTATATGGCCCTGTAGCTAATAAGGAAAAAATTTTCTACTGCAAGAACAGTTAAGTACAAGTTAAAATGCTTACAATAATATTCAAATTGCAAGTCTCATATCGATGGGGTTAATTTACCTTTTCATTAATTATTAAAGGTTTATAACTGTTAAAATGAATTAAACAAATGTTGCTGAGCCACACATCAAGAGACTGGACTAATTAAACCATAATGATCCTTGAGTGATGAAATGTAACTTTAATCATACCTACTGCTCACTTTTTTCATTCTGTTTCCATAAACCATGTGTTTTTAGCCTCCTTTCTGCGCTGACTCCCTCAGTCTTGTTTGGGTAGTGGCTACATGGGTATATCCATATGTAAAAGTTCATCAACCTATACATTAAACATCTGTGCATTGTACTAACATAAAAGAACTTTAAAAATCAAGAAAAGCTCTATGATAATGGAAAATAAAAATACTGTAAAATACTTGTTTACCATCTAGTTATAATAATATACATTACAGCTGCTGCAGGTTAAAGCACCTGGCCTACCATCAGATTGTAAGCAAAGTGAAAGCAGAGATCATGTCTTATACTTCATCCATGACTCTGCTCTGTGTGTAGGGAGTGCTCACCTGCAGAGGGAATACTGACTGATGGGCACCTTGAATGGAAGGCCCACGCCATTACTCACTCCTGGAGGAAGGACCCTGTACCAAAGTCACAGGCACCAGAAGATAGCACTTTAAAGTACACATTTGATCTGCAGGACGTTAATCACCTGACTTACAAAATTAACCCTTCTAAGTGTATTTTTTTCAATCCTATAATATCTGTCAGTAAGCTAATACTATTTGTAGCTACTAGAAATTTTATGTCCAGATGTCCAGTTAGTTGAAGAGTAGTAGGAAAAAGCTACTGTGACATTTCCAATTCTCCATTTGTGACCACTGGTATTTACAGCTCATCCTTTACTTTCTCCATTCTCCTGGAAACACATGTCTTTCTGCCTCAATGACTTTATTTTCTTCTTTGGGACATTGCATCCACTGCAGCCCACACCCTCAATCATCTCTACATCACAGCTCCTTCCCGACAAACTCCTCTGAGCCTGGGAACTGACTCCTACTTTCTATCACCCAATCCAGAGACTTCCATGGGCACGGTAACATGTTCCCCTTCTAAAGCCACTTGCAACAGCCAGGGCTTCAGTCTGCAGGGTGCTTGCCCATCTGTTTTGGCTATGCAGGAGAGACCCTGCTATGTTTTAACATTTCAGTTTCCAACAATGGTCTTAAGAATCACAGCAAGTAGTTTATTTGCCAAAGGATAAAGGAACAAGAGATTATTTTAGCGGTCAGTGTACAAGATGGATATTAAAACCCTAGTTTTGCTGAGGCTCCAATAAGTCAGAGGGTGTGGGTTAGACTCTAGGCCTGCCTTAATCCACCATTACAAAAATTCTAAAGAATATGGAGGACATTCCACATCAGCCAACAAAACTCCTCAAGGTTGAATAATTGTATATTGATAATAGGGTATAAATGCAGTTAAGAAATCTGGCTTTAGAGAGATAATGCCTTAATAATCTTCTTGTCTTTCTGTATAATTGTTATTTTTCTTGTTACTGTTAAGTGATACACTCATAGTTCGTGGGTCAAGTATTCTTTTACTGGAATGAGAGTTCTGATTTGTGAATCAGTCCCTGTACTTATGTGACCTATAATGATGAATGTATAGACCTGAATGCTGGGAATCAGAGTGCCAGCAGAGAACCACCAAGGGAGAGCAAGAATATGCTTGGGCACTTGCCAAGGCCGTCTTTCAGAAGACATTTGGGCTACAGGGTCTCCTTCAGCCTGCCATGTAGGAGTGGACTCAGATGAACCTACTGAGACTCAAGGGCACATGTGCTCTAAAATCAGGTTCTCAACCTTTCCCAGCCTCCACCATTGACAGGGCTCAGTCAACTACAGTAATTCTCAATGGGTGGGAGAATGGGTGAGGAAGAGTGAGTAGGTCCACACAGCCCCCTCCCCAACAGAATCTGGAAAAGGGGTAATGGTGCAGTTGTTAGTTGAAGCATTCCCTCTGCTGCTGCCAACTCCCACTTCTCATCCATACCAGATGCTAACATGTGCTCATCAAGAGAGATGTGCCACACCCTCCTACACCCCTTGCAAGCAAAGACTCTAAAGAGGGCATGGGTGTGAGCTCAGGTGGATGGGGCAGAATGTTGATGGAAGCTGCCTGAAGGAATACATTGGTGATGGAGAATTACAATAAAGAGAAGGTAAGAAAGAGAGGAAGTATGCAAAAAAGCAACCCTGAGGTGCCAAGTTATAGGTCATGGAAAACATTCAAAATCTAACACTTTCCTTAATGAGATTTGTTACTAGATTCTTCAATCTAACCAAACAGGATTTATAGACTGGCTTTAATAATGTCGACAACCATCTCTTCCCAACTTGGGACACCTCTGATTCTGGAGATCTACTATTCCAAAGGCTTGGCTGAATTGAGTCCTTGTGCTTGTATATAACCAAAAAAACTTTATTTTTAAAAAGTTCAATAATATTTGTACAGTTTTAGCCCTGAAGTCTACTAAAGTGGATTCATGTCAATGAAGACTGAAAATATTATTTGGCTTTGTTTGCTATATGTTGTTATAGCTAAAAAGCAAAATAATTTTTACTGCAACCATCATTAACTGCACAATAAAATGCTAAAATGAATATCCAAATTGCTAGGGTTAATTTACCTTTTCATTAATAACTAAAGGTATATTATTAAAACATGGATTAAAAACTTGCTGAATGTTACCAGATACCAAGAGACTGGATTGATTAAAACATAATCCTTAATAATCAGGAGTCATGAAATGTAACCTAGATTATACCTCAGCCTCAAGTCTTTACACATCCTGAGTTCACAGCCACCTTTCTAGACCCACTTCCTCAGTTTTTATGCCTCAGCACTTCTTGATTTTGCCTCTTTCACCATGGATTTTGCCTGGGAATTCTGCGTGAGTACTCTCTGCCCTTCTACCCGAAGCAGGAAATTGCTGCTGAGGGAACTTCCTATGAAAGCTAAGCTTTTTCCAGCAATGCACTGGAGGGAGTGGGAGGTAGTGTAGGCTGCCTAGAAAAGATCCAGGACCTTGGGCCAGCCACACAGACTTGTGGAGAGAGAACCCACAGCCTCCTCACAACTCATATTTTCATTCTAGTTCACAGAGCAATTTCACACACTAGCTGGCAATTCCTAAGCCTGCCATAAAGACAACCAGGAATTCACCTCATCCATCACTGGACCGCAGCTGCCTTTTGTGGGCCACGGCAGGAATGGAAGGGTGTTCCTTAGCCAGGAACCAGTGAAGAGGGATCTTCTGCAAACTCAAATACTGGGAAACAAAATGCATGAAAAGCTGACCTGGAGTTCAAGATGGGCTCCAAAGGTGGAGGGAGCTGGGTTCAGATTCTTTTTCAGAACTAACTAGCTGTGTGACCTAGGGCAAGTTACTTAATCTCTCTAAAGCTGTTTCTTCCTCTGTAAAGTGGAGATAACAAAATGGACCTTACAAGGTTGGAGAAGCTTTAAAAAAAATGATGCATGCAGCCCAATGATTGCTATACAAGACAAGACTTAGCAGTTGTGAGGTCCTTGAGCAGGGTAATGGCTAAGAACCTGGGGTGTGATGCTAGATTGTTTGGGTTTAAATCTTGCCCCCACCATCTAACAGCTTAGGGCACTGGATAACTTATGTAACCTCTATGACTCAGTTTCCTCATCATTAAAATGGAGTTTTATTGCAACACAAAGTAGATATCCAATAAATATTAACTATTTTTTATTTCATTGTAAAAACAGCCCGTGTTTCCAGCTCAATTAACATTGTAATCGTGAAGACCTTGCACTTCTATAATTTTTCTGGTCAGAGTCAAGCTGTGGTGCTAAGGGTGGGACTAAACTGTAATATGAAGAAAAAAATTCAAAGAGGGAGAATAACCACCCACCAGGGAGCTATTTCTTTTGTAATGTACATTCCATTTCTTCTCCCTCATGCTTTTTAATTCCTTCCACATTTCCTGTCATAATTATCAAATGTTTGGTTTCTGACCTCACTTTTCTGGAGACTAGAGCCCAGGGAATTTAGAATTGTTTATTTTCTGTCCATAAACCTTTGAGTTAATGGAGGGGCTTGTGAGCGAAGGGTTTGTTGGTTTGTTTGTAGTGTCTCAGGAAGGTCACTGGAGTTGAAAAAAAAAAACATTACCAAAAAAGCGCTGAAATACTTTGACTGGAAAAGCCAAGCCCGCAGGGAGCAGAGCACTGGATGGCTCACACTTGAGCAACGCTAGCTTAAGGGAAAATCTGAGATTTTGAAAGGCGGTTATATATGGCCTTGATAACACAAAATCCGGGGGGGCACTTTATAAAGACAGAAAAACAAAATCAGGTATTTCGTGGTGGGTTTTTCTGTTATTTTCTTTCCCCCTTAGAGACAGACTCGGAAGGTAAAAGTCCCCAACTCTTTTCAATTTCCTCAGAAGTGAAGGAAAGAACTCAAGGCGCCTTTTTGAACCCTGCTCCTGCTCTTGTCGCCGCCTCCGTCCCAAACGGCCCAGCTCGTCCTCTCGCCCCCTCCCCACTCTCCCTCCATATTACCCGCGGTGGGGCTCCCGCTTACGGCCCAAACTTCTTTTCCTGATTTTGAGGTTTAAGTTTCGTAAGCAGCTAGCATTCCTGCTTGGAGCGTTCCGAGACGCCCAGCCCCAGCAGGGGAGAGCATCCCCCAGACTCAGCAGCGCCCGCCCCCCGCGCAGACCCCGGAGCCCGGGTTTGGACCTCATCGCCGCGCACCTACCTCGGCGTGGACCCAGGCGACCGCCGCCAGCGCGAGCGCGAGCCAGCGTGTCCACATCTGCGGAAGAGGCAAGAGCGACACTGAAGGCACCGGGCCCCGCGCCGACCCCGGAAACTTCCTCGGGTCCCGCGAGCTCGCCCCCTCCGCCCAGCCACCCTCGGCCGCCCCGAGGGGCCCGGCCAGCGCGCTCGGCTCAGCGACGCGCCCCGGACCCTCACCATGGTCCCGTTCCGATCTCCGGAGGGCGCGGGGCAGGGCGGCTGCAGCGAGCTCGAAGGCTGGAGCTTTGATGATCGCTAGCCTCGAAGGAAATCCGACCTGCCCTCGCCGCCCCTCAAGAGCCCTCCTTCCCCGACTGCCTGCCCCCCAGCTCCTCCCATTCTCCTCCCCCTTCTGCAGCTGCAGCCCCCGCGGCTCCCGGCTCCGCTCCCTCCGCCCAGCCCCTGGCTCCCGGGAGCCCGCGTGCGTCCTGGCGCCGCCCAAACCGCGCTCCCTGTCGGGCCTCCAGGACATGGAGGCAGAGGCAAAGAAGGGGTGTCCTGGGGGACACTGCAACAAAGGTTGAGGGTGTGTGTGTTGGGGGAGGGCGTTACCTCACCCCTACGAGGAGCCGCTGGCTTGCCGCAGCTCGGGAGGGCTGCGAGCGCCGGCTGCAGTGGTGCCCAGGTGGGCGGGACTGCGGGGGGCGAGAGGTGGGGTGGGGATCCGGGTGTGCGGCGGGAACCTGGAGGAAAAGGCGCCCTGCATCCTGGGGAGCCGGCGTTGTCCCCCTGGTTGATATAGAGAGGTTCAGAAGTGCAGAAGGACCCCCACAACCCGCGGGTCACTGTGGCCAGAGGGAGCAGGGCCTGGAAGACCCACCAGCGTGGCGAAAGCTGCTTTGAGTTCAGTCGTGGATTTCCTGGGGTAAAGGTGGTGGCAGCCCTGCTCTGCTGGAAAGGTCCTGACTCCAGCGTTTGCTAACAGCCTCCCTCTTACGTCCTTCCCTTCTATCCAGGAGAGGTGTCCCTTTCCTCTTTTCTGCCCACACCTCACCTGTATCCCTACTCCTACCCCTGTCATCCCAGGTACCCTTCATGCTCATGCTCCCCATTTCCACCAGCTTCTTCCCAGCGACCTTCAAATGTGTGCTGCCTCTGACAGTATTGACTCCCCCAAACTCCCCACTGGGGCCTCTTTCCAACTTGCATCCGGTGTCCCTGGTGCCCAGCACAAATCCGTTTGGCACCTCAGATTTAACATGTCCAAGGCTGAGCCCTGCTTTCCACCAAGCTTCTCGGCTGGCTCATCTGCCTCTTTGAGAGAAGTGCCAGGAAAGCAGTTCACTTCCCAGACCCGGCTGTCACCATATCCTGGCAGTTTTCCTTTTGAAATCTATGCACCCCTTCGCCTCCATTCACATTTTCCACTTCCCTAGGCCAGACCTTCATCGCCCTCACTGGAGGATTCTGGAAACCACCTCTGGTTGCCCTCCAGCACCAGGCTCTCCGCCGGTAGTCTTCACAACTCACTACCTTCCTCACGCTCTTCTGCTCAGAAACTTTAAGCACTCTTCTTCTCTCTTCAGATCCAAACTCTGCCTTTCCTGTAAGTCTTTCATTACTGGGGCCACCCCATTCATCTAACCTTACTTCTGCTAGTTAATATACTCCCTCTGTTCAGATCAAACCAGTCTTTTCATTGTCCTCTCAACCTGTCACATTCACTCTTCTACTGTGGTTTGTTGAGTGCCTACTGTTGTGATTTTAGGGGCTTCAAATAACACCCATATTCCCTATGCATGTTCACAATCCATTGAAAAAGCTGCCGGAGTCAGACCAATGGAGAGCAAAAGGCCAACTTTGTCCCTGGTAAATGCTGGATTGGTGGCCATGGCTTTAGATCTTCCGGGAAAACAGATGTGCATACTCTACCAAAGAACTAAATAAAATAAGACATGTTGAATGGCTTTCTTAGTGCCTGGCAGTTATAAGCAGAAATGGAAAATGTGCTTGTGCAAAATTAGGGATCTGAAGCTGTGCCCTCCCACCCCCCACCCCCCACCCCCCAGGGCTGATAGAGTGGGTAGAGGTGCAGAGGGACCACTCTTGTGAAAATTGACTGCAGTTTTACAGTTTCTGGAAAAGCAGAAAACACATGCTTCCTAGGGCAGGCCTGCATCCCAAAGTTAAGGGATCAGAGCCACATATGCTTAGTTCCTCCGTCAAGCTCACGGGGCAGACATGTCACTCCTGCTTCCTTGATATGGAAACAAGAGGAATAAGGAACAGCTCTTCCCCACTAGCTACTCTGTCCCAGTTTCTTTGCTAGGACTGAAGGGAGATGTGATGCACAAGATTTTGCTTCTGCCATCTAATAACTCACAATAGTTTTCCTTTATACATGCACTGTACCACCTCAGAATCTGGTGTGATCCATCATCACCTTTCCTTTCTTCCTCCTTCTGTCTATTCCAACTCTGTCTCTTTTTTTAAGGACCCAAGTAAAGTTTCATTGTTTCTCTAGAATCTTTTCTGATAATAACTTGACTTAGTGGAAGGCACAGGACGTATGAGGTCAAAGGAGTCCAGCTTTTAATCCTGTCACTACCATTTACTTAGCTAGCTGTGTGACCTTCATTCAATTTCATAGACTCTCTGAACCCAGGTTTCTGCATCTGAAAGTTAGCAAAGATAATGCCTTGCAGGGGGCTGTGAAATTTAAATATTATAGAAAGTACCTTGGCAGGTAGTAGACTTCTTCAAATGATAACCATTATTATTTCATAGATCTGCTTTGCATCTGAATTGCAGTTGGCACTGTGTGCCAGGTACTATAGAACCATTCAACACATCTTATTTTATTATCACAACACACTGAAAGGTATTTTTTTTTATTGTTTTTATTTTCTACATAAGGAAACTGAAGCTCAGAAGTATTTGGATACTTTTTCAAGGTTAACAGTTGGTTATGCAACCTTTTGACTTGGCATTTTATTGCATACTGTTATAGCATAATCTTTAACACTTTTTCACATAGGTGTTGTTCTTGATTTTACAGCTAGACGTTAAGTTGCTTAGGGCATAAATGATGTTTTTCATATCTTTATTTTCTTTACATTTGGGGCAAAATTGATGGATTTCACCATACCAAAATTAAAGATTCCTGCTCAGTCAAGGGTACCATAGGAAAAAAAAAAAGATAGATTAGAAGATGTTTACTATCTGAAAATAACATGGAACTCATTAATGTGATATACAAATGTGACCCTTGCAAATCATTAAGAAAAAGACAGGAAACCCGATAGAAAAAAGGGAGGGCGGGGGTAAAGGATAGAACGGGTAATTCCCCAAAACGCTATCCCAAATGCCCAACAAGTAGAAAAAAGATGCTTAAAGTCACTGGTATTATATAAACTACACAACTCTATGAAATCAGTATTATTACCTTCATATTATAAATAAGGAAAATGAGACACAGATTTTTAAGTTGTCCAAGGTTACACAATAAATGGTAAATCTTACTTTACTCTCATCACATTAGACAGTTGAACAATGCCAAATGTTAGTATGTAAGTAGTGCGTTCTTTCTAGTGTACCGTAAGATTAAGAGCATGGGTTTAAGAGCCAGATTGCCTTGGTTCAAATATGCGTTGTTAGTAAATCTTGGCCTCACTACTTACTGTGTAACCTTGAGCAAGTTACTTACCCTCTCTGTGTCTCAGTTTCCTCACTTGTAAAATGGGGATAATTATAGTACTAATTCCATAGGGTTATTGTGCAGATTGAATTTGGTAATATATGTAAATTGCTTAGGACAGTTCCTGGTACATAAGTTTATAATTAACGTGTGCTACTAAGGAAATAACTCAATAGAAAGACCCTGCAGGTACTGATGATAATTCTGTGCTACAGAGTATGGTTAACTTAACACTCTACAATAAATGAAAAACAAAACAAACAAACAACAATTCCGACAAAACAAACTGCATGAGGGAGTGGACAATTATATCAATGAGGAATTTTTTGATTGCAGATGATAGAGAAGCAACTTAAATGGCTTATGCAGTGAGATGGAATTTATTGACCCATGTAGCCAAGATATCCAGGGATAGGTCTGACTTTAGGAAGGACTTCATCCAGGAGCTCAGATAAGGTCGCCAAGGACCTAGTTTCTTCCCATGTCTTGCCTTTAGCTTCAGCGATCTTATTTCATCCCTGGGTTCCACATGGTGGCTCCTGGGAATTCCCATCTCAGCTCTCAGGGTGGTAAACTGGCTGCAGCCCTGGCCTTAGCCCATTCTTAGATTTCATCATCTGGGTAAGGGAAAGAGCCTTGAGAGCTGCTGCAAAAGTCTTAGGATTCACTTTCTTTTTTTAAGACAAAATTGGGCTTTTTGATATCCCCACATCTCCATGCCAGTCACTGCCTGGGGGCAGGGCTGAGGACCTACCCAAAAGAAAATCAGGTTATGTTGGCAGGAAAAGCTACTAATGAATGCTGGAACTAGCCAAACAATGTTCACTGCAACAACAAATCATCAGCCTATGCTGTGAAACCAGTGTTCTCCAAAGTGGGTTGCAGGGTTCTCAGAGGGCACAAGAAAAGATTATTATATATTTTCACTTATTTTTAACCTAAAAACAGAAATTGACTTTGCAACTATGTAGGTAGACTCTGGTGCCTATATTTGGTCCGCTATGTCAGATAGTCATGAGTTATAGCCCATTGCCAGGTACCATGAGGAGAGAGTGGGTGTTCTCCCACACAGAGGGGCTGACAGCAGCTAGTTCCCTTTAACATATTGTGATATACCACAGGGTGCCCACCGAATTTGATTTACATATTACAGTATCTAGTTTTAACTAAACTAGATTTAAAATATTTCAGCTACAAAACCAAAAATTGAGGATAAAACTTTTTTCCTATTAATTAAAAAAAGGGCAGAGCTGACATGTTTGCTGCTTCTGCAAAGAACTGGCTGCCTGCCATATTAGCAAGGCAAAAACAATGACTCAATCAGATGTGACAGTAAGTCAGTCAAAAAATTCAAAACTAACAATAAGGCTATTTGAAATACAGATTTGCATTTATTATTATTAGTGATATCTTCATCTTAAATATGCTTTGAGATATCCGTTAAAAATATTTAGAATTTAGCAAGAACTTTAGAAACCAGGCATCCAAAATGTAAAGACAAATACTTACTTTCTGGGGGAGGGGGGAGGAGAAGGGGGTGATGCTTGAAAATATGCAATAGTCAATTCAGCACTTTAGAAAATTTCACTCAATTTAATATTAAATGTTTAGAGACTTCTTTTTAGGTTTCTTAATGGCAAAAGATATACCTTTAGGAGAAACAATTGTCTTCCTGCTCTAATCAGGAATAGAAGGAGCAGTACATGGAAAACAATATGATGACAAGCTAAAATGTATTCTTTGGTCAGCATACACCATTGAAATTGGCAAAAAAAATTTTAAATATATCTGAAGATTAACAGGAAAAACAGGTATTAGAGCAAATTACACCATGCAGATGGGCTATACAGGGAACAAAAATATAAATGTTTCAAATATTTCTTGGCTTATTATAGTGGCTAGAATCTGTTTCAATAATGAAATAAACCAAGAACTGCTTTAATTGTGAGCAACTAAGGATAGCTATATTGGAAAAGATATATTCTTAATATAAATTCCTTCTTTAAATAAAGTAACGTTTTCTGGAAGAATTGTATAGTGAAGCCACAAAGGAATGGCTGTTTTAAGTGGATTGGAAAAATTCAGGATAAGGTCGCACAGCCACCCTCGCACATGGAATTCTTGGCTGCAACATTCACAAATGAGCTACTGCAGCGAAGACACTGAAGCCAGAGCATTTTATAGAAAGTCACTGATGTGGTTAATTTTATAAATGGACATGTAGCAGAATATTTGTAATACTTAGTAATGATATGGGAAGTGACAATGAAAATACATTATAGCACATAGAGGCTCACAGATGATCTTGGGACAGAGGCCGTAAATGTTGTTGAACTTAAAAACACAAATTTTTGTTTGACATAAAGATGGCAGTTCCAAATTTGCTGTCTTTTTATATGATAACAAGTAGACTGCTACCTATCAGTTAAAAAAAAAAAAAAATCCACACATAATCTACCACTTTAGTGAAAGTTTGTGATGCTAATAATGAATCAAAAAATAATTGCTTTTATAAAAGCGTGCCATAAAGAAAATATTTTGAAATTGGATCCCTGGAAATGTTCATCATTAGATGACTTCGTTGTTTAAAACAATAAAGGTGTGGCACCCATAAAAATTCATATATGCACATTTAAAAAATTTCAACAAAATTTTCTAACCTATTTAAAAGTCTTCCAACAAAGAGTTCTAGCGATTTATTTATTTATGAAAAATATAAAAATGTAAAAAGTTTCAATTCTTTTGAAGAACAAATAATTTCTGGAGCAGATGGAAATTTACTAGCCAAATTTTGACTGAAACTTTTGCATGATTGGTTTATAGAACCGAAAAATGAGTGCTGTGATTTTATGCATGAGCCTGTGCTGCACGTCTTCCATCTAGATGTACCTATATCTGGATGTATTGACTAGGGCCGCCATACAAAATACCAGACTGATTGGCTTACATACCAGCAATTTATTTTTGCACAGTTCTGGGGGCTGCAAGTCCAAGGTCAAGGTGATAGCAGGGTTGGTTTCTGGTGAGGTGTCTGTCCTTGGCTTGCAGACAGCCCCCTCCTCATTGAATCCTCACATGACCTTTTCTCAGTGTGCATGCATCCCTCTTCCTCTTTTTAGAGGGACACCAGTCCAATCGCATTAGGACTCCATCCTTCTTCTCACCTCATTTAACCTTAATTACCTCATTAAAGGCCCTATTCCCAAATACAGCTACATTGGGGGTTAGGACTTCAACATGAATTTTAGGTAAATACAATGTAGTCTATAACAGTGAATTATCTTTTTCTCTTCTGTAGTCGTAAAAATGAATATATATATAAAACGGCTAAGAATCAGATCTTCAACTCTATCACAAAACGTTAAGCAAATATTTCTAAATGAAATAAAAACATTATGCTCACTAAGTTTATTATTTTTTCCTTGAGAGCAAAAGGTTTTTTGATCATTAACAAATAAACTGAAGTGTTTTTAATTGTTGCTTATTTTATCTTTATCTTGTTACTTTATATTTTGTATATGTTTTATAATGTGCATAATATATCAGTCCATTGTTGCTGGTGGGGGTATGCCACCATAAAGTCTGAAGACCACCACTACAGAAAAGAAAATTTCACACTTAGGCCAAAAGAACACTTCTAGAATTGAGTACAATATTTATTATTGTTAATCATATTATCGTGACATTAATCATATTTGTTACATCATTTTGTTTAATCATTGAGAGCACCTGTGACAGGAAGCTTTCATCAGCAACTTGGAGAAATAAAGTATTTATTAAATATTCATTCGTGGTTTATTGACTTATACAGAGCAACATATTATTTATTTATTTAGGCAGAGGAAGGCCATTTTATTGAATGATTGATCTATGTAATCACCAAGGCCACTATGTACAGGTAAGAGAGGTGGAGATTTATTTCTTGGTTTCTTCTTCCATGCTCAGTCTTGACGATTTCCTCCTTCTTGGCTTGGAGCCACTCTCCACGGTGCTTGTGTGCTTCCTTGATCTTAGACCTGCAGGCCTCAGCCTGTTCAGCCAGAAGTTTCTTGTGAGCCTCATCTGCCTTCAACTTGTGGATGTGCTCCATGAGAATCCGCTTGTTCTTGAACACATTACCCTTCACTTTCAGGTACAGGCTGTGATACATGAGGCTGTCAATCTTAAATTCACGGTATCTTCTGAGCAGTCAGTAAAGAATTCTCTTCCCTCCTCATCAAGGTTACCTTCTCAGGCATTCAAGGACTGGCAGTGACCTTTTGCTTATCTATACCCCTATGCCTGCCCTTCCTGCGAGCCAAGGTGTTTTTCTGACATTGAGCTCGGAAACAGTCACAGGCTCCTGGATGATGAGTCCACCTTTGATCTGCTTACAGGAGTTCACATTAGCAATTTCATTGGTCTCTTTGGGGTTCAACCAGACTTTTTTTTTGCCACAATGTAGGACACTGGAGGTAAGCTTCTTTTGAAACCTGAGCGTACTCATGAGGGACATATGATTTCAATGTATGCCTATTCTGCCCTGTGTACAAATGCTAATTCCACACAATCTCCTCATTTTCTGAACGTTCTGTAAATTAGTAGTATAAAATTTCATATTATATTCATGGAACTATGATTTATGATAATCTACTTATCACAAGCTTGGCAGGCCAATTAATTTGAATAAATAAAGGAATTTCATATCATGAAATCCTCTTGATATTCAGTACATGTCTATTCCTTTTGCAGCCAGTATGCTTTCACCTTGCTTCTGGTAACCATATCCACTTTCCCTCTAGAATACGATTCCTCTTTCACTCTTTATCTGTGTGTTCTGCTTCACTCTAGAAGTAAAGCAATGATCTAGGGTAAGCCAATCACTGCATTTTATTCCCCTGGCCACAGTTCAGGAGCAGGCATCTGACAAGTCAGGACAATAGGGCCAATGAGATCCAATTCCAAGATTTTTGTTCTACCCATCAGGAAAACTAACCCTCCTTCCACTGGCTTTGGTACAAGACACTGTGAGTCTGAAGCTGCAGGGGGCACCCCCTGTGGCCTAAGATAATACCAACTCTGCAGAGGCTGAGCCAAGAGGTGGAGCCCAATTTTATCATCAGAACCTCAGACTGAGCTGTATCTGATTAGTCCCAGACTTTTTAGTTTTGTTAACTGCTTGTTTTTGTTAAAGCATCTTAGATTGGCTTTTTTGGTCACAATTGAAAAATTCCTAACTGATCATCAAGCCATAAATATAATTACAGAGTCTTTAAAACAATAAAATCGCATAAATAAATGCAACAATCTTTTAAGCCTAATATTTGTAAGAGCTATGAAACATCAAAGCCAGGAAAAGGAAATTATTTTCTCAAACACTTGCAGAAAAACAGATGTTCTATCCACTGTACCAGGCTGCCTCTTCCATTTCCCAGCCTACTAGAGACCTGGGGATGTGTGTTATTTAAAGACACCTTTAATACAAGTGACTAAACTCATTTCATACTATTGGCTAGTTAGAGTACATGGGGTTGAAGGAAGAGCTACACAACTAAGGTCTCAAAGACTTGAATGAGATTATGGTAGGCTAAAAAAAATTGTTCCCTCCATCCCCACCAAGATTTAATCACTTCCTAATCTCTGGAACCTGCAAATGCTACCTTATATGCAAATGAGTGAACATGCTATTACATGGCAAAGATGTGATTAAGTTAAGGATCTTGAGAGGAGGAACTTATCCTGGATTAATCAGGTGAGCCCTAAATGCATCCTTGAATAAGAAAGGCAGAAGGATAATAGACACAGAGGAGAGGAGACACACAGCAAGAAGGCAACATGAACTTGGAGGCAGAGATTGGAGTGCTATGGCCACAAGCCAAGGAGCAGCCAGGAATGCTGGCAGCCACCAGAAGCTGGAAGAGGCAAGGAACAGATCCTCCCCCAGAGCCTCCATAGGGAGCACTGTCCTGCTGACACCTTGATTAGTCTTCTGACCTCCAGAACTGGGAGAGAAGAAATTCCTGTTATGGTAAGCAATTAATATATTTTAATTATATTAAATTTTACATTAATATTTTATGGGAGCCCCAGGAAATGACGAATATGGGATTCGATGCTGTAAGTTTCTGATTTCACTGTCTCTCTTTCATCAGACTCTCAGCTTATCCTGCAGCTTTAGGTTCTCTCTATGTCTGAGGAGATGGCTAGTGTAAGTCCCCAAATTGCATCCTGCCAGTTTTGGAACTCCAGCAAGAAGAGAGCATTTATATTCCCAAGGTCCATATATCCATCCCAGGAAAGAATTCTGATTAGTCCTGTTTGTGTCACGTACCCTCCCCCTCTGGCCAGAAAAAAAAAAAAAAAAAACATATTGCCAAGGTAGAAAGAAGTCCAGTGGTTGGCTGAGTCATATACCACCTTCCCCATAGCGGGCAGCACACTGATTAACAGCTTCACGAACCACATGATATTGAGGGAGGAGGTTTTTCCAGGTAAGGGACACTGGGCAAACTAAAACTGCAAGGGAGTTGGCCAGATTCCTGGGCTCTTTCTCACCTTGGGATGCCAGAAGAATAGAATTGTCCCAGGGATATAGGACATTGGAGATAGGTTGGGGTTCCCCTGAGAAGACCCTGGGGATAGGGGTTTTCATGGCCAGAGCCCAACACTGAAGAAAGCCTTTCTTCCCTCTCTGGCCTCTTCATTTCAACCTCTTAACCTCCCTTCCCTCTTAGTCTCCCTCCCTCCAATACCCTTCCTTTGTCTTCTTTCTCTCTTCTCTCCCAGCTCCTACACTTGGGAGAAGAAGCAGGATGCTAACACACCAGCCTTGGGCCTTGCAGAAAGCAGGTGATGCTTTTTTTCCCCACTGAAAAGAAAACGCCTTCCCCTGCCTAGTGTTGGTGGAACACTCTGTTATCAGCATAATCACTGACATTGTTCATAAAACCTCACTGACAGAGATTCTCCCAGGGCCTGGCTGCTCCCCAGGAGTAAACCAGGCTCTTTTGAGCAATGACAGGGCTTCTTTCAGCTCCTCAGGTATTATGTTTAATGCGCCGGCAAAACCTAAAAATGGAAGTGAATAAATGTAGCTTGTTAAAGGAACTGACCTGCACACGAAGGTCATGCAGTAGAATTTGGCTCATTAAGAATGTGTGAAAGTGGCAGAAAGTGCTCATTTTTACTGGCTTTTCATGGTAAACATTAACCTGCTAATATCGCTGAGAGTGAGCCTACCAGAGGTGCTGCTTGGAAGGCCCCTCCAGTTGGGTCTGTCCCCTTGATGGCTCCTCTTTGCCCTCATTAAATTTTTAGTCACTTATGGCTACTTACAAAGAAAGCTGACTCTTTCAAGTTACTTCCTTAAATAGCTGTAATGGATGTATGAGGGTGGGGGACGTAATATCTTTGCAAGGAATAGACTTATAATTTCTTTTTCAATGTGAGGAAATGGTGCTACTCCAATGTGAATGAAAATGTATGGACCCAACTGATTGTGTGTTGGGGGTCCCCAAGACCACTCACTCCCAGTTTCCATGATTCACTTGGATTCACATGACTGGTCACGTAGCTGTTCTCACAAGGATAATTTATTACAGTGAGAGGATACAAAGTGAAATCAGCAAAGGGAAAAGGCACATGGAGCAAAGACCAGAGGAAACCAGGTACAAGCTTCCAAGAGTCCTCTCCTAGTGGATGCATTTAACTCCTCTAGCCACAAATTGAGACATGGGTAAGATGTTGTCTACCAAGGAAGCTCATTAGGGACTGCGTGCCCAGGATTTTTACTGGGGACTGGTCATCTTGGCATCTCTGCCCAGTGCATACCTGAATTCCAGACTTTTAGAAGGAAAGCAGGTGTTTAGCATAAGCCATACCATTTGCACAGTTAGGCACTATAAGCCACTCTCGTCATTTCTGGGAAGGGTGGGAATCCTGAAATTCAAGTTTCCTGATGCCAGTCATGGACCAACCTTGTATTAGGGTTTCTAAGGATGGCAGTCTCAGGCCTTCTGTGTTAACTCTTTAATCCCTACAATTTACCACTAATAGGGGTATCTTTTCCAAGCAGCCTGAAAGAGGCTAGTTAACCACAGGGGTAAATATTCCCTTTACAAAGGGATTCAGCAACTAAAATGAGAATTGTTCTACTAGAGGACATCCAAAGAAACTTGAAAGAGTATAGTTTAGGCCAATAACAGGAAGTAATACCTTACACTGCAAAAAGGAAGTTTCAGAACACATTCTACTCCCTTGAAAAAAAGCCACAAGTAGGCTTAACAAAAGTTTTGAAAATTATCTGCATGGTTGAATCATAAGGAGTTTTGGGAAAAGCTCGATATGTTGAAACTATTTCATCTCCTATGAGATGGATGGCAGGAAAGAGAGTGATGATCTCTTATGACATAACTGGTGTCCTTGGCACATACAGCCTCAGTGTGAGATGAACACAGGATGGTCCGGAGCAAGGGTTCTCTTGATGAGGCAGCCAGAAGGGGCTGTGATGTTGAGAGTAATCCCTGAACCAGCTGAAGCATCCTGATGGGCTCAGCGGGAGGTAATATTCAACCCTTGTATCCCAATCAGGTTCAGAGGCAGGAGTCTAGTGTATTTATCAATTTGTCTGTAGATTAAATATATAGCAAGAGTCACAATTTGGGGACTCTGCAAGGATGAGGGTAATTATAAGTATATTCCATGGGCACCGCTTAACCCAGAACGTCCTTGTGAAAGGCCCCTCAGAACACGCAGTTAGTGTCGGGGAATGCACCATCTGCAATCTGGCTAAGCACTTCATAGACTCCCATTGACATGTCGTTGGCTGAGGCAGGGCTGTGATTACAAAGGATGGTTTCATTCCAACACCAACACCTTCTTAAGGAAAGGATAACCTCTCTTTATCTGGCATGTGACCTTTTAGTTGAACTTGAAGTATTTGGGGCTGTTCAGAGATAGTGCTAAATGGCTCAAGAATACTTAGTCTGTGATGATAGTGAGCTTCCTGCAGTAAAAGTGATAAGGGTTGTCTGAGACTATCTGCTTTTAGTATTAGGAACATTTCCATCTTTTGTTATTAAAAATAGGCTCTAGTTTTCTTTCTCTATAGGCGGAAGGGAAAATGAATAGCTTCCATAAGTATTCTGGGCATGGTTATGATTTTGAACAGAGTGGTGGTTAAACTATAGGTTCTGGGGTATTAGAGTCCTGCAACTTACTAGCAGCTTGGGCCAGTTACCTAAGTTCTTTGCTTCTTTGTCTCTTCTGTAAAATGTGAACAACAACAACAACAACAACAACAACAATAATATCACACAGGACTTTTACAGGGATGAGACTGAGTAACGTATGTAAAATACCTAGCATAGTATCCAGCACAGAGTGAGCACTCAATTACTACTAGCTATTTATTTAACTATTTTATGTTTTCATAGGTAGTGAATTCTATATTTGATTGTTCCTAAAACTTCCAGTATCAGAATTCCAACACTGGAAGTGATCAAGAGCAGAACATTTTGTAGGCATTTAGCAAGGAGAGATTGACTGCAAAATGTAGTAGACCTTTGGCAGTTGTGGATTTCAGTTTTGCAGTTTCAGCTATTTTTATACAACCTCAAGGGTTCATGATATGGTATATTTTATTCATATAGGTCTCATCTTAATCTGAAAAGTATATAAAAGTAGTCAGGATGTAGGAGGATCGTTTTGAATACCCACCCAGCCATGTCCTTCCCTGAGAACTGTACCACCCCTCCCCGAAAGAGATGGACCCCAGAGCTGGTATTGTGCCTGGTGACCCCACATCACAGCTAGTTGGACACCTGTCCCAGGGAGAGCCAATTTGGGGTATGAGTCAACCCAATTTTGTCTCCTGGATTGTTCTTATTTTCAGGACATAGATAAAGAAGAAATTGAAGATCACATATCATGATAGGTACAATTTATTTTTTTTACAAATGATTCAGGAAAAAAGATGTATATATTAGAGAGAGACAGCAAGCAAACATCACAGAGTTATAACAATTGGTAAATCTAATGAAAAGGTACACAAGTGTTTAATGTATTATTCTTTCCATTTTTCTTTGGTTTAAAATCTTAAAAATTTTATGAGCAGAGGACCTGAACAGACACTTCTCCCTAGAGGACATACAAATGGCCAACAAATATATGAAAAGATGCTCAACACCACTAGCTATTAAGGAAATGCAAATCAAAACCACAATGAGATACCATCTCACACCTGTTAGAATAGCTATAATCAACAGGACAAATAATAACAAATGCTGGAGGGGATGCAGAGAAAAAGGAAGCCTCATACACTGCTGGTGGGACTGCAAATTGGTACAGCCACATGGAAAACAGTATGGAGGTTCCTCAAAAAACTAAGAATTGCCCTACCATATGATCCAGCAATCCCTCAACTGGGTATTTACCCCAAAGACTTGAAAACCCATATACGAAAAGATATTTGCACACCGATGTTCATAGCAGCATTATTCACAGTGGCTAAGACATGGAAGCAACTGAAGTGTCCTATGATAGAAGATTGGCTAAAGAAGCTGTGGTACATATATACAATGGAATATTACTCAGCCATAAGAAGAGATAAAATACTGCCATTTGTGACAACATAGATGGACCTCGACATAATCATGCTGAGGGAGATAAGCCAGACAGAAAAGGTTGAAAATCATATGATATTACTTATATGTGGGATATAAACCTAAAAGCGACAAATGAACAGGACAAACAAACAGAGACTCATGGACTATAGATTAGTGGTTACCACAGGGGAGAGGGGAGAGAGGAGGTAGATGAGGTAAAGGGGATCAAATATGTGGTGACAGAAAGAACGCTAACTATGGGAAGTGAACACACAGTGTAAACATATATATATATACCTTACTGTTAAAGTGTATAGCTGAAACTTATTGGATTTCGTTAACCAATGTCACCATTTAAAAATAATAATAAAATAAAACAAACAAACAAACAAATAAATTGTGAAAAAAATCTTACAAGTTAGAAAGAGACTTTAATGAAAAATTGAAAGTCCTACTAAAAAGATTAAACAAAACAAAATAAAACTCCTTGAGTTAGAAATTAACTCCAGAGCCTCTAGCCATCTCTCCTGAACTTTGAGCTGAGAAACTGCATGTTAATCTTGTGTGAAGGAGCTAAGCACACACAAAAGAGAAAGCTTTACTTCAGGGAGACACTAGAGAAGCAGAGGTGCAGAAACACGCAGAAAGTAGAGAGCCTGAGATCCTGGGAAATGAGGAGCTTAGGCTGGAGTCCTGATCTCCTGGTTCTGGTTCCAGTGGCCTGGTTCTGGTGTAAGATCTGGCTTTTTTTTCTGCCTCATGGAGGCCCATGAGATACTCTGGCGTTCTTCTATTAAATTCTTTTAAAAATAATTTTGCTTGTAATAGCTTGAGTTGTTCTGTTCCTTGTGAACAAGTGGATTTGGATCATATCCTCTGGCCAACCTGTGGTGACAGGTGCACTGAGGCACGTATGGGATTCTTCTGAGTTGATGAGTGAAATGAGTAGCTCAGCTAGAGATTGTGTCTAGCAGACTGCTAGCAACTGCATCTCAATGGAGCGTGTAGGACATGGAATACAAGTATTAACAGGAAGCATGATTCTCAATTATACTTTACAGCTTTCAAGAGGGTAAATCATATGTGTAGCATATTCCTCAGGACATGAGGTAAGGTGAGGGGAGAACATTCTTTCTTTTTTTGTGCTGAGCTTGAGTCCTATCCATAGCCTCCTTCTACCGGGTAGTAGAGTCTGAGTTTGCTCACTGGGTTCATTGTTTTCCTTCTTTTATCCTGGTTAAATGTATAGGAGAGGATGTGCTATAACCCTGGGTCATCACCACTGATACATGCCTGGAATCTCTAAAGACGTCCCCCTTACCCTCTGGCCCTGTGGGGCTTCTGCTGGCCCACCTGCTCTTAGGGTCCAGACCTGCTGCCTGGGTGTACAGAGACTCTGAGGGCCAGACCATTCAACTGACCCCTGCCTCTCTGGCGTGCAGTCTTACCACTCCCTGGGCTCAGATCTCCCCAACAGATTCTGAGAGCTCTGTTTACCTTCCTCCCTAGTTTGTGTAAGGGCACAGGGTCATCTCAAGTCACCTAGGTGACATTCTTTCTTCCCTCTGTGCAACCCTGGAATGGAGGACCAGATATCGTAGACCCCTCCTGAAATTCCTCTCTATCATTTGTGGTACATTTTCTTTTAAAACTTATGTGTTTTATTCTTACTAGAGTAGCTGCACAGAAATAGTATATTTTATTGTTTTATTTAATTACCAAATAACCAGAACTAACAAAGAGAGATTTCTATGTTGCTGTTTTAGAAACATGGGATTCACAATTTAATAATATATAAGCTGGCATGATTTTATGCCCTGAATCATTTTGGGTATTAGCTTTTGATATCTAAAGATCAAGCTTTTGGATCTCAAAACTCTTTTTTTTTTTTTTTTTGCAAAGCTTATTTTGAAACTCAAAAGCTATGACTGACTGCTTTGTTATTTGCATTTTGTTGTAACAAACTTACCCCAGGGCAATGACAACTTCAGGTCTAGGTCAAATGGAGATTGGTCAAGGGATATAAGAAAGTGTGGGATGGGTAAGAATAGAACAAACACATCAGGTTATATTACCCACTCTGTAAGCCAATATAGCGTTCATGAATCTGGGGGTTTAAATAGATCCCCAAATTTCCCTTGCCAGTGTCAAGGCTCTCTTCTACTGACAGACACAAGATTTTTCTTTGCCAAGATTCAACTATGTGGGAACGTCTCAGGACCCGAAACGTGCGTTAAATGGGGCAACCTCAACAATCTCAACTCAGCTTGGATAGGAGATAGCAAGCAGCCTCTAAGTCACTGAAACGGGTTTCACAGAAGCCACACACCAAAGAGTATTCATCCCTAGGCAAGCTCCTTAAATCCTCAAATAAAGCCAATTTGTTTTTATTTATATACTCAAATACACTCAGTTATCAAATTTCTAGGCTATATTGGGGTTGGTAAGTGACAGAAGGATCATGTTGTATACTGCAAACAGTAAGACAAACTGTTGATAGCAAGATAGCAGTGGAAGAATCAGAAGTATATAAAACGGAGTATAAACATTTAAAACATCAATGCCATCTAGGGACTTTAGTGTAAAGATAACATGTCTTAAATTTCTCCTGTGTTCCTGTAACCAGTATTATAATTTATCAGTGTCTTAGAACTCAGTGAACGTTCAGAGGAATTTAAACCAAGTATGAAGAGCGGGAGTCATAATTTAATAATATGACATAATAATAATAATAGTGTCACATGAATTTATGCTCTGAGTATTTTGGAGGCATTAGCTTTTGATAACTAAAATCCAAGATTTTAGATCTCAAAACTCTTTTTTTCCCCCTCAAAGACTGTTATGGGCTAAATTGTCCATATGCAGAAGCCCTAACCCCCAACACTCATATGCAGAAGCCCTAACCCCCAGTACCTCAGAATGTAATTGTATTTGGAGGTAGGGCCTGTGAAGAGGAGACTGAGTTAAAATGAGGCTATAAAGATGGCACTAATCCAGTCTGACTGCTGTTCTTATAAGAAGAGATTAGGACACAGAGAGACTGAGTGATGTATTCATACAGAGAAAAGACCAAGTGAGGGCACAGTGACAAGAGGAGAGAGGCCACAGAAGAAACGTAAATGCTAGCACCTTGATCTTGGACTTCCAGCCTCCAGAGAATGAGAGAATAACTTTCAATTGTTTAAGTCATCCAGTCTGTGGTTTTCTGATATGGCAGCCCTAGCAAATGAATACAAAGACTGTTCTGAAACCCAAACACTAAGAACCATCATCTTTGTTATCTTCATTCTACTGAAAAAAAAAAAACAAACCCAAAACCCAGCTGAGGCTTTATAATTTAGTCTTAGAGCACTCTAGTGGTTTTTCCAAGGTCTCCAGGAAGACAGAGAATTAACCCCAGTGTTCTCCCCTCTGAGCATGCAGCTTGGGGTAGCAGAAAAGACATAAGTCTTCAGGTTCAAATCTAGGCCCTGCCACTTAAAAGATGGGCTATAGTTTACAATCTTCTTCACTTCTCTGAGCCTCAGTTTGCTCATTTATAAAACCAGATGAGCTGTGAAAATTACATAAGATGACATTCGAGTTGCATATGTCAAATACCTACCTAGCACAGGTCTGGCACATAATAGGCAGGTCGCAAATATAGTTCTATTATTATTTCTATTCACCTTATCATGACCTTAAACCATCAGTAAAAGAATAAACTGTGTTTTGTATTCTCTGTTAAAGAAGGGAGGAAAATTTGTTATTTTTAAAATAGATATTTAGCATTGTGTGATAAACTTCAAACATCTTGGGGGTTAAGGGGTTGAGTATTAGGTATTTGGGATGCTGAATTATCCAGAACTATTCTCCAAAGATTTAGTGTAAACCTTTTGTGTCCCCTGAAAGGTTTTCAATTCCTATTCTCTATTTTTAGTTGTCTACTCCAAGGACCCCAGTATGCCTCATGGCTTCTCAGAATCCTTCAGAATTTTTTTAGAAAGTATTTTATTTTTTTCTGATTTTCTAAAATGTCTATAATGACGATGTATTAATTTTAAAACAAAGGGAAAAAATCGTAAAATCTACCAAGAGGTTAGGTAAGAAAAGTACACAATGAATTCAGTCATTTTGTCATTGCTGAACCTCAACAGAAGGCGTTTAAATGAGTGATAGTGACAGATGCCAGAGTATATGCATGAGTGGAGTAAGAAAGTAAAGATACATGCAGATGAAAGTGTGAAAATGGAGTTGGATTGGGGGAAATCTTTTTTCAGATGGGAGACCACTTAGGTGTATTTATAGGTGGGGAGGAAGTAGCTCTTGGAGAGGGAAAGATTACAAAAATACAAATGGGAGAGCAAGGCCTGTTCCTATCAGTGTCACTCCAGGAAAAGTTCTTCACCCTGTCGATGACAATTGGTTCTAGTGTCCACACTTTTAAGCCAACCTCATAGTATTCTCTTGGAGATACCAGCCCCAGCTAGCTGTCCCTCTGTCCTCAGATATCTGAATTCCAGTTTGGTGGGCCCCTCGTCTGAGCTCCTGGAGATACCAACACTGACAAGCAGCCTCCAAGTCTGGGCTGCAGCTCAGCAGGTCCTCTCCTCCAAGCTTCTATATTCTGATAACCCAACCTCTTCCCTTTTCCCCATCCCTAGGGATGGTAGCTGCTTCCTGCAATTCTATGTTACCTAGTGCTCCCCTTTTACCTTTTAGTCTCTAATACCTCCTTAACTAATTTCTTCAGTTAAATTCTTTCTATAAAAAATAACTGGTGTAGTTTTTTTTTTCTTGATTGAATCCTTACTATAGAGTCACTTTATTAGTTTGCTGTAGCAAACTACCCCATATTAGGTAGTTTAAATAACAGAAATTTGTTTCATAGTTCTTCAGGAGGCTAGAAGTCTGAAATCAAGGTGTTGGCAGGATTGGTCCCTCATGTTCGTTTGTACAGTCTTCCTTGTATGTGTATCTGTCTCCGAATGTCCCCCTTTTATAAGGACACCAGTCGTATTGGACCAGAGGTCACCCTAATGACCTCACTTTAACTTGATACTTCTCTAAAGATCCTCTGTCCAAACAAGGTTGCATTCTGAGGTACTGAGGGTTATAACTTTGATGTACAAACATTGCAGGGAGTGGGTAGGACATAATTCAATCCGTAACAGCTGCCTTCAGCATGATGAACAGTGATTAGAGAAAACTGAGTGTTTAAGTTTTGATTAGCTCTGTGGCCTTGGGCAAGTATCTTAATCTCTCAAAGCCTCAATTTTTATCCTCTATGAAATGTATATAATAATTCCTACTTAAAATATTATCTAATTTAAATTGTTGAATATTTTAAAACCTCAATTCTACTCTCTTTTTTTTCTTTCTTTTTTTTCTTGGTATTTTTCTAGGAGAAGATAAATGTGTTGCTCTTTCTTCCTCTTCTCACTCTATTATTCTTACCTAGTTTACATGGAGAGATGGTGTTTGGTTGCTCATGACTGACTCTGAGACTTGACTGACAAGGGCTCTACTGACCACTATAAATTCACTCTCCACTAACAGCTCTCTGCAAAACCTTCATTCTTACTCAAGTGGTGTCACTTGGGCTTCCACCCAGCCTTCCTTTGCTCTGTTACTCATTTCTCTGCTTCTTTTGGCATGATCTGGGTGTGCCTCTGTTAGAGACCCCACTTTCCCAAACAAGCCTTAGCCAAGTTTCTTGCTGCTAACCACACCCCTGCCTCTCAGGGTAGAGTGCTTTTCCACAAACGACTTTGTTTAAAAATCCTTGTTCCTGGAAGCTAACAAGCTGTGAGTTGCTTTAAATGTAATAGTTACCTATCAACAGCACGGCTAAATATAGTCATGCAAAATGCAGTATTTTGAAACAGAAGAGTGTCGTTTAAACAAGATTTTGAATAGTTTTTTTCCATGTAGTGATACATTGAGAGACCTCAGTGAAGCCTATATTATATAATATTTTGAAAAGAAATGAAATTTTTAGAGTGGTGTGATGATTAATGTTATGTATCAACTTTACTGGGCCCTGGAGTGCCCAGATATTTGGTCAAACATTATTCTGGATATTTCTGTGAGGGTGCTACTGGCATCTAGAATGTAGAGTTTAGAAATGCTGTTAAACATCCTGCAATACACAGGACAGCCCCCCTCCTCTCCGCAACAAAGACTATCCAGCCTAAAATGCCGATAATCCCCTGCTCTAGACACTTTGACTTACTGACCTCATTCCTGCCCATGGCATCAACTACCTTCCTTAATTCCAGCCCTGAACAACCTCCCGAGCTCTGCCTTACATAACCAGTGGCTTAGCAGAGACTTTTACCTGGAGATCTCAAAGGCTCCTCAAAACATGTCAAAAGCCCATCTTCATTCTCAATCGTTCAACAAATGTAAATAAGCACTTATTATGTGATAGGCACTATACTGGTGATGAAAATATAGGAATAAAGAAGACAGAATCTCTGCTATCTTAAAAATTCTGATTTGGTGGAGGGTCCAAGCAGTCAAACAGGTAATTATAATATTAAATAGGAAGTGGTCATTAGTCCAACAGAAGAGTAGGTTTTAGAATTTGTGACCAGAAATATGCCATAGGAACTTAATTCTTATTTATAGTAATAAGCCTATAGTAAAATCGTAAGGTAAAAAAATAATTATATGTCGTTTCATTTAAGGTCAAAGTTTCAAAGAACCTATTGGTGACATTAAGTGAGGACTTACTGTACATATGTATAGTTGTCATACTGTGGTTCCACGGCCACGCTGAAATTTCCTCCAGGGCTAGTAGGATGTGCTCTGAGGGAAAACAGATGTAAAGCGGGGAAATATGGATCATTTCCATAAAATAAAAGTTTCTACCAAAAGGGCAGAAGAAATTCATACATAATTGATGCTAATTAGAGGTAAGCAATAACCTAGCTGGTTTGGTCAGCCATCAGGGCATTAGTGGATAGTGCCAGCCTAAAAGTATAGTGTCAGGGAGAACCTTCCTTCATGTCACCTGTCAAAATTTCTTCTCCAGTTGGCCAAGCCCATTGATCTCACTGGACCCCTAAGAGATCCCACCTCAGTCCTCTGAGCCTCACCTTGTAGCTGCCTTCCCTGTAGCACTTCTGCTCCCTTATACCTACCGAGGTTGGCTCTCCACTCCTCAGAATCTTGTCACTCACCACATGGGATTCCAATTAGAAGTCCATCAAATTTCAGAGCCAGAGGGACCTTACAGAGCATAATATCCCACTTCTTCATTCTACAGCTGAGGAAACACAATTTATAGTTGAGAGCTGTTGGAGGAAGCCATTATCTGCTATTCAGGCTGAGTAACAGAGAAAGCCTGGCTGCAGCAAGAGAGGCCATGAAGCAGAGAGATGCTCTGAAAGGTGCAGGGATGAGATACTGTGAAAGAAGAGTCCCAGGTTGCCTGGTTTCAACTGTTCTTGAGGTTTGCCTGCATTCCTGTCTTTATGCTCCATGAGATTCTCCTGGACCCTAATTGCAATTTCCCTTTACTGCTTATGGTATCTAAAGTCAGTGTCCGTTACATGTGTGTCTGTCACTTCACACACATAATAGATCAGAATTCAAGCATGTAAAGTCATGGTTTTGGAGAAGAGCTCTACAGACAGCCTGAATCCCCAGAAAGAGAAACAGGTGGGTCCTAGAGAAAATTAAGCATTGCTGGAACTAAAAAAAAAAAAAAAAAAAAAGAAGAAAAAAAAAGATAAAACTGAAGCTGTCTACTTTGGGCACATCGTGAGAAGACAGGGTTCTTTGGAAAAGATAGTAATGCTGGGAAAAATAGAAGGCAGCAGGAAAAGAGGAAGATCAAATATGAGGCATATTGACTCCTCATATTGACTCAAGCTATAGGCGTGAGTCTACAGGAGCAGAGCAGGGCTGTTGAGGACAGGACATTGTAGACATCACTCATTCAGAGTCGCCAGGAGTTGGAGCCAACTCAGTGGCATGTAACACACACAAAGCCACCTGTAATAGAAAGGGTGACACTCCAGCTGAAACTATAAGTATTGGTGTATTAGTTTCTCATGGCTGCTATAAAAAAGTACCACAAACCTTGAGGCTTAAAATAACAGAAATATATTTTCTCACTGTTCTGGAGGTCAGAAATCCAAAATCAGTATCACTGAGCCAAAATCGAGGCGTCAACAAAATCACTGCTCCTTTCAGAGGCTCTAGGATAATGTTTCTTGCCTCTTTTCTCTTCTAAGAGCTGCCATCATTCCTTGGCTCGTAGTCACTGCAATCTCTGCCTTTGGAGTCATGTTGCATTCTCATCAAATCTCCTTGCTCTTATAAGAGCACTCGTGATTATATTTCAGGCTTACCCACATAATCTAGGATAATAGCCCATCTCACGGTATTTAACGCAAACACCCCTTTTGCATTTTAAGGTAATAGTCACAGTTTCCAGGGATTAGAATGTGAATATCTTTCAGGGGGTCAATATTCAGCCTATCACATTTAGGATATTTGAAAAACGAAATGCCAGTTTAAAAGGGTGTTAGCTGGCAATGGAGTAGTAGAGAAAGGTAGTGCCAATGAGTGTTTTCAGCACCAGTTCGAATAAAAGGTATCTAGACACAAAGAACATAAGATCTGGCCCTCGAGGTTGGCATATCATCTTGGAGGAGATAGATGCATCATGTTGTTGTGGTCCAGGCATTAGCTATTATGATCAATTGGCTAGCATCACTTGCATTGGATGCACTGGATGCTAGCTGAATGACATAAGGAATTTTCTGATTTGGCTGCTTATGTAGATTAATATACAGTGACAGAATAAGCTGATTTGCATACCAAAGTATTTGCTTTGTTGGATCATTACATTTCTCACTTTAAATGTAAAAATCAGAATTCTGTTTTATTGTTCATTAGTTTCTATGAGTTTGGGTAACATGCATCAGGCTCTGAAATGATGTTTGTCCATTTTACAAGCTCAGAAATATAATTTGCCAGCGCATTAATAGTGAATCTATCCATGAATGGGGCAGTCAACCTGAGTTGTAATCTCTTGGTCCTAATTTCAAAGTCTTAAGGAACGAGTACAATTAGTCTAACCTGAGTCAATTTCCTACCCTGGAACAATCAACTGTGGCCAGGGAAGACAACGTCTTTGAATGTACTGCTCTTGTTTTATATTCATTTGGGAGGGATAGGTCAGTCTCCTCAAAAGTTGGAGAATATGGCAAACAGAGGACACAGTGGTCCACAGAACTATAACTCCCTGTAGGCATTCTTTTTCCAAATGTCCCTTTGTCATCTGCTAAGTCTTCATGATTATGTATTTATGTGTATTTTCAGGGTTCGTCATAAAACTACAGTTTCTTCTTCCTTCAACATATTCTTCTCACTTCTACCAAATTAATCTCTATAAAATATCTTTTGATTTATAATCTATGAAGACTATTACTCATATACCATCTCTGTTTTTCATCTTAACTACGTATCTCCTGTATTTTAGCACTTAATATTTTTAAATCAACTCATTCTATAATTAAATACTTTAATTTAAAAATAAACTCTATCATAAATAAAAAACTAATATAATTTTCCTTAAATAGAAGATAATTATACAAATAAATAATACAGGATATTAGAATATGGTTTCTAACCATGAGTTTGACTGAAGCTCCAATGAAATATACAATGTACAATGTACAATATATGATGCACAATATATAATATGTACATTACCAAAGTTAGTGTAAAATGGACTACTCACATTCAAGTTTACAAAGGAAATTGTGGAGAACTGGTTCCATAGAGTTTGTATCCTTAGCCAGATCAATGATATTGAAAATGAGTCAGAATTTGGGAGGAGAGGAGAATTTATAAAGCATCTCTTAGGAGGGATCTGGTGCTATACCAGACACCCAAGGGAGGAGTGCAGCCTTCTCCTCAGATCTAGTGTGACAAGTTTTCTTGGGGCCACATGGAGAGCTAAGGAAGGTGTTCTCTGCAATTAGGGGATATAGAGAAAAGGTAACAGACTTCCACCTTAGAAAGAGTGTTGTAAATGGCTGTATTAGGATTAGGCTGCACATTCAGAGTTTTGGGGACAAAAGAAGTGTGACTGTTTCCTGTGGACGAGTTGTGGGCCACTTGGGTGAGGGGGAACTGGAGTGTGGTCAGATATCTTGGGTCCTTCTAATTGAGTGGCCTGGTACAACTCTAGCAAGAAGCTACAGTGGAATGCTGACTTCTTAGGGGCTGTGAAAGGAGTCACCAGTGACCATTCAGACTGGAAATGCTTGAGCTGAGTGCCCCACAACAAGGAGTGATAGAAATCTCATGAAAGTGCCCAGGCAAGAAGGAGTCAAGTTTGACCTTCTTGGCCCACAGGGCTCTCAGCCACCAGCCAGGAAATACTGCTCTCACACCTCTACTTCTCCTTCCTCAGAGACCTCTCCTTTTCTAACCCTGGAAATAAGTAAAATAGCTGCTAACAAGTGAAGCAGGAAGTGAGTAGAAAGAGCAGAAGCCAACCACACTCCCTTTCTGGAGAGCATGTTTCTACCTACTGTGGTTGATGTAATTTTTCCTAATAATATTAAAACAAATAATTATAAAGAAAAAAAGTTTAGTGGTATGCCTCCCAAGATCATCTTGCATACCACACTCTGCTAAAAATCTTACCTAGCAGACCCCATCTCACACTGGACCCAGCCGGGCCCATCCGTGCAGGGCAAAGTCCCTCTTTACTATTCACCATTCTTGTCATGCTCTCTGGGCTCCAATCCTCTAGTGATTCAAATCTACTCTTTCTTCAAAATTCCTCTGTTTCTTTTTTCCAGATGTTTTGATCAACTTACAGCAAAACACAGAAATCTATATATAGTCTCAGAACAAAAATTGTTAATTGATTGGTTTCTTTTTCTTCTGTATTTATAACTTGCACATTTTTAAATTGACTTCAAAGCACTAATAGTCATGAAAATACTTCAACAAAAAAGAAGTTACATTATGCAAAATCTATAATGTATGGCAAATAAGGACTGGCTACTATGTAAAGTGCGCTGTCAATATTCATTAAAAACAAAATCCTTAGAGTTGTGCTGATTTATGAAAAGGAAAAAGGAACAATCTGGATTACATAAATGCACTCAGCAGAAAAGATTACAGCGAGATAGTGATATCTTTGCAGCCAGCTACAGTTTGCTGTAAGTTAGATAACTTTCATGTGCATCTTTGTAATCAATGCTTTAAATAAAACTCTGAAAAGTTCCTATTTGCTTTAAATGCAAATCCTAACCAAATGCAAAACCCTTTCTGTAGGATCAGAGCCTAGTAAAAAGGATGGGAGGGAAAGGCAGAAGAAAAACCAAACTGTTTCCATTTTGAAAACATGTTTCATCTAAACAGAGGAGAGGAATTAGAACTTTTCATCTTGTAAAAAAAATGGAAAACCTTTCGAAGCTGACAAGGTGGCTAGGATCTGGTGTTCTGTTCTGTTTCAGCCAAGTGCTCCCTAACTAGTCCTCTAGCATGAAGGATACTTCAGCAGAGGTATGTCTGATCACCTTCTCCAACCCCTCTGTGATGTTCAGCAGCTCAGCATGTTTGCTTTGAGGCACCTGGCTGTTCCCAGTTCTCTGGGTGTAGTCTAGTGATGGTGGTCCACAGTCACTCAGCAGCTGGCAGTACTGTGAGGACATTGCCATGAAAGTAAAAGGCCAGTCGATGCTTACAGCCTTGTTGAGGGAGGCCATGAGCATGTGTGCGGTCAGATTTAGTTTGTGAGACATGCCTCCCCTCCCCACTATTAGTGGCAGACAGCACTTGAGGGCAGCCAAGGCAGGCCCTTGAGTGTGACAGTGATGAGGCTGGGCTGGCAGGCAAATGACAGTGGTGACTTAGTGGCAGCTTAGACCTGGCATTTGTGCTCTGGTTTGTGTACCCAACTGTGTACTCTCCGAGCTTCCGAATACTTATTTTTCCATTTTATTTTTTGTTTTCTGCTTTCTCTCTCTCTTTTTCATTCCTTGTTTTGTTTGTCTGTTTGTTCCTTGCCTTTTGGGGGGTTACTTGGACTTTTTTAGAATTTCATTTTGACTTATCTATAGTTTTTTTGAGTATAACTCTTTGCATAGCTTGTTTAGTAGTTGCTCTGAGTATTACATTATATATGCCCAAGTTGTCAATCTTTTGGTATCATCATTTTACCCATTTGAGTAATGTTAGAGAAACCTTACCTCCCTTTATGTTCCTTTAGTCTCCCCCATTTATAATAGAATTGTCTTAAATATTTTACAATTAGAGCCACATTACACAGTGTAATTTTTAATTGTCAAACATAATTTTGAAAACTCAAGAGAAGAAATTATATTGTATTTACCCATGTTTTTGCTTACTGTGTTCCAAGTTTCCTCCTTTTATTGTATTCTTTCTGTTTAGAGAACTTCCTTTAGCCATTCTTTCAATGTGAGTCTACTAGTGACAAATTCTCTTAGATTTCTTTCACCTGAGACTGTTTAATTTTCCTTTTATTCCTGAAGGATATTTTCACGGGGTATAGGAGTCTGGGTCAAAAGTTCTTTCCTTTCTGCACTTTAAAATATTGTGCCACTTCCATTTGGCCTTTATGATTTTTGATGAGAAATTTGTAGTCACACAAATTTGTTTTCTACTATAGATAAGGTGTCATTTTTCTCTGCTTTCAAGAATTTTTCTTTATATTTAGTTTTCAGAAGGTTAATTATAATGTTTCCTGTTATGGGTTTCTTTGGGTTTATTCTGCTTGGGGTTTGCTCAGTTTCCTGAACGTGGAAATATATGTCTCCTGACAAATTTAGGAAGCTTTCAGTTATTATTTCTTCGAATAATTTTTTAGTCCCATCTCTTTCTCCTCTTCAACGACTCTGATGACACAAATGTTAGATCTTTTGTTATGATCCCATAAGTCTGACGTACTGTTCATTTTCCAGTCTATTTTTTTCTCTGTCATTCAGATTGGGTACTTTCTATTGTTCTATCTTTTATTTCACTGCTTCTTTCTTCTGTCTTCTTCAATCTGGTGTTGAACCATCAACTGAGATTTTTATTTTTGTTTTGTATAAACTTTCCATTTGATTCTCCTTTATGTCATTTATTTCTTTGTTGAGACATTCTAGTTTTCACTTGTTTTAAACATGTTTGTAATTGCTCATTGAAGCATTTTTATCATGACTGCTTTAAATTTTTTGTCAGATAATTCTAACATCTTTGTTATCTCATTTTGGGATCTATTATCTTTTTTTCACTCAATTTGAGATATTCCTGGTTTTTCTATGATGAACGATTTTTTGGTTGATACCTGGACATTTGATTCCCAAGGTGGGGAGCCTCTTATTACTGTAGAACTGGATTGAGAGTTCTGATTCTCCATGTGGTCTCCACTGGCCCATGGTGGAGGTGGCCTGGTTTTCAAGTATGACTCTTTTTTTCAAAGTCCTGACTCTTTAGTAGGCCTCCTCTGATACCAGCCCATGAGGGAGACTGAGGAATGAGTCATTACTGCTGGGTGGGGATGAAAGTTCAGTCTCCCCACACGGTCTCCACTGTCACTGTTGCACTGCCCCAGGAAGGTATTGGGGCATCTCATTACAGGTGTACAATGGTGGAAGTCTAAGCTCCCCTCTGTGACATTGCTGGTGTGGAAAAGGCTGAAGCATGGTTTTTACTTTCTGTCTTGCTACAATGCCTATTTTCTAGTCCTTGGTCCTTCAGGTAAAGAGAGGAGGCTTTTGTTGAGGGTTTCTTTTGTCTGCATCTGTTGGCATTTCTGAGTTGCACACTCTTCAGTTCCAGGGCTGGGATCCACGAGGCCAAAAGAACCCAGGGAATTTATCACCATGCCCTTCTTGAGTTCTGAAGTTCTGTCTTCTTTCCACGTTTCAGAGTCTTCTTGTGTTTGTTTTATATTTTACGTCCAGGGTTTTTGGTTGTGCTTAGTGAGAGCTATAGGGAAAGTATGTCTTCTCTATCCTCCTGGAAGCAGAAGTCAATGTGTCTCTTTTAAGTCTTAATAAACACTTGGTGATTTGACTCTGGTACATCGTTTCCTCCCTTCCCATTTCTACCTTTCACACAAATACCAAAGAGTAAAAGCACCAAATTAGTGATGTATTTTTAATTAATTAGTTAATAATATAAATGTGTTTAATTAAAAGGTGAGTTGATTTTAAAAAACTAATTAATAAAATAAAGATATAATTTAAGACATATGTTTACCTAGGTATTTAGATATTTTTATGCAGATGGGTCCATGAAAATTAACAGATTTAAAAACTATATATATATATATATATATATGTGTATATATATATATATATATATATATAGTGTGTATAGTTTATATGAACTGGGTATCTTCCAGAGGCCCTCAGAGCTGAAAGCATGGGGATAGAAGCTGATAGTGACCCTGGACACCAAACCCTGGGCAGAGTCAGTAGTAGTAATGTTTCCTATTCTGCACACAGGTAGTGAACCAGGGCACTTTGAGTTGTGGCTTTCTAATACATACATTCTCATCCATCTGTCTCTAGGACAGATATAGCAGGATAGTCAGACAGACCGATGGACCAACAGACAGACAGGCAGACACACTGTGACAAACTAGGTTAGTAGAAAAGTGACTGAAATGGTCTGAAGATAGGAAAAAGACTATGTGAACAATTAATTAGGAGGTATTGTGTGGGATAAAACTGGCAATTGTTGATCACCCACTATGTATTAGATACTCTATAAACACTATTTCATTTAATTCTTAAAGCTTGGTATTTTTACTCTGTTTTAAATAAATAAACTGAGGCCTAGTGTGGTTCAATAACTTGCCTAAGATCACATATAATAATCGCAGAGCTTAAATTCAACCCCTAATTTGTCAGATTTGAAAATCTTCTGCTTCGCTGCCTGTCTTTCAGGAAGAAGGTGGGGTTTGGAGAAAACTAGAGTTAGGAGATCAGGTATAAGAGATGCTTGGTAAACACATGAGGTGGCCACAGAGGATTGATAGATGTGACTAGAATTCAGTGCCTTCCTCAATGTCATCTATTCCCACAATTGTGCTATGTGTTGTCCTAGAGTCTGTATCCTGCTCTTCCCAGGATGAACTTTTATTTCAAGGGAAAAGCCTGGGCTGGGTTCTGCTTTACTTTCAGATCTGCAGGGAGATGGCCAAGTCTCCTCTTCCTGAGTGTACATGACTTAGAGAGACAGGAGGGGGCCCACAGCACAGGGACCCATTGCCAAGAACATCTCAGGGTGGAGAGACCTTTGAAAATTTTTTCCACTCTGCATCAGACAGGGTAACATTGATTAGCTTTTAATTGGTTTCAGCTGTTCTTAACATATTGCGTAGAAAACTTTGATGTACTTTGCTAAATTCAATATTCCTTATGGTTAACAGATTGAAAGCCAAAAACACCCTTGAAGAAACACCAGCGATCCGTGTTTTGGATCACACCAAGTTCTTTGCTATTGTTCACTCATTTGGAATGCTCTGGGAATGCCAAATACTTTAGATTAGGTTTGAGAAAAGAAACAAATCTATGGTAAGACTTTTGAGAAGATAGCTTCCTAGAAACCAAGATATCTGGACTGTCCTCTCAGCTTTCCCTGTGCAGCTATGTGATTTTGATAAACCTCTTCACCTATCTGAACTGCACTTAGGCTCCTAATCTAGAAAATGAGGAGACTGAGCTCAATAACCTCAAAAGTGCCTTCCAGGATATTTTAATTATCCTGATGCTTCAGTACAGTTCTGGAAAAATAGCAATACATTTCTCTCTGGTCAAGAAGTGTGCAGAACAGCAATGGCAGATTGTGTCTTGGAACACAGTGAGGGAGAGATTTCAAAGAACATATAGGTTAAGGCTTAGTATGCATTTGAGTCTCCAAAGGCTAAAGGACAAATGAGGGGCTGGGGAAATTGCTGACTGTCTCACTGTGTATTCTCGGGCAAGGACACTTTAGTCCCTACCCTTCATGTCTCCATCTGTGAAAAGCAAATAAGGACACTTACCTGTTAATGCAAAAATCTTTGGTCAAAAAGTGGGCTGCAATTAGTGTGTATCAGAAACTCAGGGCCACAGAGTGAGTGCAGCTATAGTAACTACTCTTCTCAATCCCCTTCCTGTTCTTCCCCTAAACTGCTCATTCTCCAACTTTCTCTTGCTCTTTATTTCCTCTCCCTTGCTCCTTCTCTCTTGCTGAGTCACCTTCACTGGGTTTTCTTTTTACTAATGCACATAGATTACTGAAGTAGCCTTTAGAAGAGTGAAAAGTTTAGGTGGACCTTAGAGGGAGCCTTCTGAAGCCCTGTTTGCCAACCCCTTCGCTTTAGAGGGTCCCCAGCAGTTGTTACCCCCTTACCACAAAACCTCAAGTTAACATTTAATTAATTAACTTGCAGGCCTAAACCCAAGACCTGGAAAACTCCTGACTCATTTCCAGCATCTCCAGGAGCTTCTTCACTTACTCCTAGGGCTGTGAGGATGAATGTGGACATACTTAAGCTTGAGAAGAGAGAGACATGAGGCACCTCTACTGAATGCCTTCTCCGTTCCTTAAAGCCAAGGATTCCCCTATGCCTCCATGAATTGGTTAATGAAATAGCTCAGACTGCTGGACCCATAGCTGATGTCACTACCTTCATGGTCCAGGACACATTAGGGTCACAGGCTTTCACAATGAGGGCAAGGCCAAAGCTGGCTCTTGCAAATACTGGAATGAAGGGCCGTTGATTTTGGCTGGGGTGGTTCTCCATGAGTTAATGCTCCTTGTAGATGAAGTAGGTTTGTATTAGCAATACACAGAGCTATGATACTGAAGGCAAGACTAGCTATTTAGAAGTTGCAGGCTGCTTGTAAAACTTCATGAAGGTTATTGTATCAATGTGGATCTCTCTTTCCCAGAACCAAGTCATGCACTGGGCCTCTGAAATGTGGGAGAGTTCACTGACTCACCCATTTGGGAATGTCAGCCTCACTAGATTGGAAAAAGAAAGAAGTGTTCTCTCCCTCTGAAAATGTCAAAGGGTGGAAGACCTTGTAGGCAGCAAGGTCTACCCAGCCCCATCTGGCGACTCTTTACCCGTCTGGATAGGAGTGGCCTACACATGCTCTTTCCATAAGAAGTGGAACAGTCTATCTCTCCAAATATCCTAGGGGAGCAAAGCAAAATTCAGACTGTTGAGTGAGCCCACCAGCTCAGCAAGTCCACAGTGCTTCACACTGCTGTGTGATAACTGTTCTCTCAGAACCTGGTTCTCTCATGATTTTATTTAGAACCTCTTGCTGAATCTTTCTCTAGCGACTTGGGAATAGCACAGTATTTCAGGCATTATTTCTTTTAAGTGTTTACCCTTGGTTGAAAATGTGAGGAGTGCATTAAATAGAAATGAGAAACAGAAGATGAAAATGCTCTGTAAACTCTAAAGTGCTAGTGTTGTTTACTGTTGTTGCTGGAACCCCTGGAACCCTCACCATTGGCTCCTGTTTTCTATGTGCTGAGTCAGGGAGTGGGGCCTGTCGTCTGGTGACTCCTGCTCGTATTCCTCAGGGAGAAGCCCAATCCCATCCTTCTAGCCTGTGCAGCTTAACAATGAGCCCAGACTCATCTTATTATTTCCTGATTCTGCTCTTCCTTCCCATAGTCATAGCAATACCCATACTCATTGACCCCAGACATTTTCCCTTATTTTCCAACCCTAATTCACCTTGAGTTATAAATGGATGATGGAAGACCACATAATTTTATTCATTTCAAATATAAAGAGGGAATGTGAGGGAGCTATTATTCTTGGGGAACACAGTCACTCTGTGCTCCCCACATGTTGCTTTGAATGAGGAATGAGAGATGAGGGTGTGGTTGGAATTGTGCCCCAAGTCCCCCCAGATTTTCAGCACAGCCTCTGTTTCTCCCCTGGATTCCTCTCCCAGCCCTTCTGAAGGCTTCTCTCTCTTTCTCTGGCACCCTTTTAGTCTGAACTCATGTAAACTATTAGTGAGCCAGGCCATGTTTTCTAAACTTTTATAAATTGGATAATAGAGGTTTATAAGACTAAAACAAGCTATGATTATGAAAGGTGCCTTGAACATTAAGTTCTACACTGCTGCTCTTGAATTAATCTTTATTAAAAACTGATTATAATTTTTCTGGGGTCAGGACTGCTAAAAATATTAGAAATCGATGTGGAAATTCTATGCTTTTATTATGCCCATTTTCCCTAGTTGTTTTGAGCCAGAAAATCTGACATGTCTTAAGATATGTTGCTTTTGCCACAGGCCATAAACTTAACTTTCAACCATTGCACCTTGGAAACCCAAGATACTCAGAACATTGTTATTTATATGAAGAAAAAAAGATTTTATTTTAATCATTTGGGTTTACTTTACCAGTAATTAGGTCAGCGAGGATAAATCTGTGTTTTCCCCCTCTTCTTTAATGGTGATGAAATTCTGAGAACTATCGCATCTCATGATTATGCATTTAGATATTGTGCTATAAAAAAAAATCAGTAAAGGAAAAACAATGAAACGAAACAGATAAATAGTAGAAAACTATATCTACTTGTTAAATTCTCCTTGTTAGGATGATTATTACTTATGCCTCCCTAAGTGAAGATTTTGTTTTCTGATGTCATTATATTCTTAGGCTTCGGTCCAAAGTGACTTCATTTTCTGTCTGCTAGGATTTAAGAGAGATTGCTAATGCAAGGACTGCAGTTTTGTGAGCCAAAGATGTCTTTTTTTTTCTGACTCATACTAAACAGGACTGAACTGTGCGTTAAGATGTCCATCGAGTTTTTGCAAAATTTCAATTAACTTTTGCAGAATTCCACTTGGCTCAACCACAGAGTTAATTAAAATGTACATTCCAGAATCTGATAGACCTAACAAAAAAAAATGGCACTGGGAAAGCATAGGAACAGCTACTAAAACTCTAAAAATAACTGTTCTCAGAGAACAGTTCTCAGCCTCATATCAAACACATCAAAATTAATTTCAGCTGCATCAAAAAGTTGGCATTCAAGTCAGTCCAGGATTTGTTTTTGTGTTTTCAATTGGTTTGAAAAGAATTGCGAAAACAGTTCTAGGGTTTCAGGATGGAAATGGAGAATTTATCAATCATGAGCCAGTCCACTGAGAATGATGCAGCCGTCTTGGCTGCTGACACCAGGCCTTCCAGTAGTTGACCCCACTGTAAACCAGAAAGTCTACACTCCCAGGACAGCCTGTCTTGAGGAAAATTGACACTTAATGGTTATCTCTCAAGTCAGTTACTCCAGCTTTCAAGAAGAAAAATAAAAGTTTCAGAAGTCACATTAAAAGATAATCCATGATGTGTAAAACAGGTTTTTGTAGAAAGGTGTTGTTTATTGCAACATTATTTATCATAGTGAGAAGTTGGAAACAGTCAAATCGCCAAAAAGAGGACTGGCTAAAGAAATTATGATACCTTCGAACAATGGGATACAATGCAATCATAAAATAATATCATATTGTAGTAATAGTAAAGTTTATTAGAAAATTTTATAATACATTAAGCTAATTATTATATATATTAAGAGAGCAAAAAAAGCTCCAAAAGTGAATCGTGGCTCTCTTTAGGGCAGTGCCAAAAATCTGAATTTTTTCCTCTCTGCTCTTTTCTATATGTTCTTTGTAATCAAAGAAAAGAGAAATAAATGTCGTAAAAAGACATTATGTTCGCAGTCTCTGCTGAGAGATGTTGCATATTTTAATCTCTTATTTTTAAACTGGAACTCTCAAATTACTTGACTTTTTTAGAGATATATCTACTGCTTTTATTTCTCATTAGTTTTTAAAAAATATCTGTCACTTCCTATTACGTTTGGAAGTTTTTTGCTCTCTACTTATGCAATGCCTTGGGGAAATTAAATTTGATTGTGCCTAAGTCACCAGAAATGACCTTAATTTTGTTTCTGTGAAGCCTCTTTAAAAGTTGTTAGGTGTTAATAGGCTGTTAAATTGGTCAAGAGGCTAGAAGGCCTGAAATAAAACAGTTCTTTATTAATACAAAAACCTCTGTGGACAAACTCTGCCCTCAAATCAACATGCAAACCCCAGAAACTGAAAAGAAGACAGACACGCTAAGTCAGGGTGCTCTTGCATGCAGAGCACAAATCAAGCTACTTAACTGAGGATGGAGAATTAAGGCTTTAACCAGTAAGACTGCAGTGGGCAAAGATCAGGTCTTAGGTCAATAATACACTCTTATGTGGGAAGATTCCTGTCCACCACAATTTCACAGCACAAATGAGAATGACACTTGGTTAGATGGGAAATTTCATTAAACTAAATTATCTAAGATTTTTGGTAAACTAAACTGTATTGTATTAGCTGCTCCTGGTTTGAGACACATATGTTAAAAAACTACACAATCTCAATCTCACACCTCTCTCTCTCTCTCTCCCTCCCTCTCGCTCTCTCTCTCTCTCTCTCTCTCTCTCTCTCTCTCTCTCACACACACACACACACACACACACACACACACACACACACACACACACACCATAGTGGAAAGAGAGAGACATTTTAAGATCATGACTCATAGCAATAGTTGGAATTCTCAGTGTTTCCTCCTGTCACGGCCCTCTGCCCATGACCTGAAACTCATCTTTTTTTCCCCGGCACTCACATTTCTTTTCTCCACTTCACCCCTTGCACAAACCTAGTGCATGATAGTGGAGCAACATTTCTCTATGCTTCTAGTCTTAGATTGCCCAGGTTGTGTGCTCTAGGGAGACAGCAGAAACTCTAGGCCATAAGATGTATGGCAAGCTGGCTTAGGGTGATGAGATACAGGAGAATGCAGTTGCTTGGTGCCCATGCTATGGGGATAAAGACCTCCAAGGCAGAGGCAGAGAAGAGTAAACTGAGGAAGGGTAGCGAGAGACCTGAGGGAAAGGGTTAATAAAGTGGGCAAAATCCGGGCACCAAACATGGCATAGGCAGGGAAGAGAGTAAGGTAGGGTTGGTCTGGCAGTGGAGAACTGATGAGGAAGGGCTGGGTAGGAGGTCTGGTTGGCTAAGAAGGTTATTTCTATGGAAATCTGCAGATTTCAGTTTTAGTTTTGTATGTCTGAATATATCTTTAATTTTCTTCATCACTCAAATTGTGATTTAGCTGGATATAACAAAGCTGCAGCATTTAATGTTGCTGTTGAGAAGTCTGATAGTTTTATTCATATATACATATTTGGGGTTTTCTTTCTGGTACATTTAAAATTTCCTTTTATTCTTTATGTTCTAAGTCTCATTACAATGCTCCTAGGTGGGGATTTACTTTTATTTATCCTAAGGGTGAACTTTGAATCTGAAAAGTTACATCTTTCTATTGCTCTGGAGAATTCTCAGCCAATATCTTTATGTTAAACAATGTGTTATTTCTCTATTACTCTTTTCGTTCTCTTTTTCTGATTCTAATGTTACATATATGTAATTACTCTTTTATATATTTAAACCATTTGTTTCTCTGTGTTGAATTTGGGGGAAGGCCTCAGTTTGATCTTCCCAGGGACCAGTACTTCCTTTACTCAATCTAGAGTTCATACCATCTACTAAGCATTTAAAAAATTTTGGGGGATACCTTTCCATTTCCAAGAGTTATATTTAGTTATTTTGTATACCCATCTGTTCTCACCTTATTTATGCTTGTTTTTGTTTCATAAGGGCAAGTTCTTTTTATAATTGTTATTCTCTTATCTCTTTGCACTTCCTTGTTTTAATCAATTTGTTATACTGCTCATTAAAATTAATTTCTTTCTAGAATGAGTTCATGATCTTTTCTTTAACATTTTATTATTTTTTAAAATTTTAATCCCCCTCCCCTCTGGTAACCACTAGTCTATGGTCCATATCCATGGATCTCTGTTTGTTTGTCCTGTTCATTTTTTGCTTTTAGGTTTATATCCCACATATAAGCGATATTATGTGATTTTCAACCTTTTTTGTCTGGCTTATTTCGCTAACATGATTATCTTGAGGTCCATCCATGTTGTCACAAATGGCAGTATTTTATCTCTTCTTATGGCTGAGTAATATTCCGTTGTATATATGTACC
>CM053507.1:107253311-107269406 GCA_028627145.1 Eidolon dupreanum
TACTCTGGCTCACAGGCTAGTAAGCTAGCTGCAAATGAGGGGCTGGGGAAACGAGTTTTCCGTCTTCTCTTGTGGAGCACTGAGCTCAGAATGTTACTCAAATATAGCAACAACATTCAAGTGCCAGGCAACTAGAAAGTGTGCTAATGTTTTCTACATTTAATAAATTAAAATTGGAAAACAAACAAAGGAGCCGAAGTGCCCACTGGGTTGCACATTGAGCAAGACCATCCATTGTGCTAGATATTCTCTACTTATTGCTCTAAATCCACCCTCCACCCTCTTCCATACCCCAGGAGGCTGACCTATGCACACTGCATCAACTAGCTTCCTTGCCCTCGGCCTGCAGTTGGGTTTGGCCAGTGGGAGGGGCTGGCAGGGGACTGGTAGGAAGCAGAAGTGCATGGTTGGGGCATTTCGTCTTCCAATTCCCTCCTGGCTGAGTTGCAGGGTGTTCTCCTGAGGCCCCTTGTTGAGTGGCCCTTTCCTACAGCTGGGGTTCTGGCTACTGCTCTTGGGGTTCTTTCGCCTCCAAGCCTAGTGTTTCTCACTATTGCTGCCCCAAGGAACTTACCAGTCCCTTGTAGCTTCTCTTAACCCTCTCCATACCTTGCGAATAGCTTCTTTTAAACTTTCTTCAATTATTCCATTTGCATGTCCTATTAGTTCCTTGCTCATATCCTGAATAATACCTCCATCCCCACTACGACACATGCCTGCATCTTATTTTCTCATTTCACCAGTTGAAGCATTGTAATACATTTCCTTTTGTTTTCTTCTCAAATCCAAATTACTGCTTTAGATGATTGTAAAATTTTAAAATATGAAAATAAAAGAAATCTGTCATATTAGGGTTTCACAATTTATTTATAGTTATAACCAAGTTCTCTTCAGTCTTGGCAATTCATCATAACAAAGTTCTAAAAAATCATGAACTTGGAACTTCATTTCAAACCGGGAGGGAGACCGGGTCACATACATCTTTTCAAAAAAAAAAGTGTATTAGCTGGTTCTGAGGCAAACCACAGATAGATGTTAAAGAGAAGGAATCACAGATAACACAAAGTGATAGCTACTGCTCCTACCTTTCCACATACTCCTATGGATATGTTACCTCCTTCAAGAGTACCACAACTCTGAGAAGGCTAAAATTAGTACACTGAATGATTTCTTTAACAGAGAAAATTTATATGTGTCTAAATTCTCATAAAAAGGGCTACAAAGGGCTTCCTCGTTTAAATAGCTGTTTTCCCTAGTTGTTTCTGATTGATGGATAATTTTCTCTCACATTCTAACATATGTCTGCCATTTCTGCCACATGTAACATAAAATGCTCTGCACATAGCACCTTTACTAATACAATCCAGCAATGAATCAATTGAAACCGTACTCTGCTTTTAAAAAAATGAACATCTCAAGAAAAGGTCATATAAAAAAATAACAATTTTTTAAAAAATTAATTGGCAGTGTAAGTTCAACTCTCTCCCCTGTGTCTACTCTTGGAGTCATGTAAGTCATCGCTGACTATCAGGATGGTGGATGGGGGAACTGCATTATGTTTAGTCTTTTAAAAATTGTTCTATTATGTTTAATATTTACTAAATGTCTTTTATATGCCTGGCTCTTCTCCAAGTTTTATATGAAATGAGAAATATGATATGCAATGCTCACCCTGAAAGAGCTTCCAATACAATGAGAACAACAGTGAAAATTACTGAAATCATATTAAATGCTTTTTGTATGGCATTTAATGAAGAAAAGTTCAGAGAAATCTGGTATGTTCCTGTATAATACATATTTCAGTGTTTCTAACTGGTCAACCAACTTAGACCAGTTGATCTTGGTAGATAATCCAGTTGGCAACTGTGATCACATCTCTGTTCCCAAGACTTCTCTTAATATAAATTGAAATTGTGTTTCATTTTTAGCATTCACATCTTATCACTACCCCTAAAATGGTTTCATAATAATGTTTCTAACACTCGATTTCTTATGTCGTGCCCTTGTACAATACATTTTTTGAACCTATAAAAAAAACTTTATACTCATTCTTATTTAGGTACTCTGGTTGTTTGATACCCATTGTTCTAATTCATTAAAATAATTTGGACTCTGTTTTGATCATTCAATTTATTAGGTTTCCACCTCAACTTTGGTGACCTGAGAGTTCAACTTATATGTATCTTAATTATAAGGAATTTTGGTGCATCGTGAAGTTCATAAAACTTTGCGTTTTTTTGTCTTTTTTAAAATAATTTTTATTTTTCAATTATAATTGGCATACAATATTATTTTAGTTTCAGGTATATGACATGGTGATTGGACACATATAATTTTTGAAGTGATCACTTCGATAAATCTAGTACCCATCCGACACCATATATTCCCTAAGCTGTACTTTACATCCCCATAACGATTTTATAATTACCAATTTGTACTTCTTAATTCCTCCCCTTTTTTCACCCACCCCCAACCTCCTTCCCATCTGGCAACCATCAAAATGTTCTCTGTATCTAGGAGTTTCTTTCTGTTTTGTTTGTTCGTTTGTTTGTTTGTTTTGTTCTTTAGATTCCACATGTAAGTGAAATCAGATGGCATTAGTCTTTCTAAAACCTTGTTGTTTATGTCGTCTCATTTTACCAGCAGTTTCTTAGACGTGGGGCCACCAAAGCTCAGAGCAGCGAGGTAGCCTATTTGCAAGGGCAGAGCCAGGACAAGGATACATTTTCTTTAGACTAGTGCCTTAGTGCTCTTTCTTTCTTTAAAACATTATATTTTTAAAAGGGGTCTTTTTATTTATTCTAAATGTTACAAGTAATATGTTAAATGACATTAAAATTGCATTAGAAAACACCATAGATTAACATTGCTCTTGGCTCTTCCTCAAACCCCATGTCCCTCTCCAGAGGCTTAGAATATATTTTTTGAGAACTTTGCCCATGCTATTCTTCTCTCCTGGAACTAGTTCATTTTGTGGGGTATCATATTGTACTAGTTTTTCTGAAATCTACCCCTTTTACTTCAAAATATATTCTAGAGACATTTCCATGTCAGCATTTCATATACTATTCATGTTTTTATCAGATACACAGTGTTCCATTACGGAGATGTGTATAACTGATTAACTTTCCTTTTGTTGATAGATGTGAAGATTGTTTTCAGTTTGTTACTTAAACAATACTGTATACAATGTATTGTATATAACTCTTTGCATACATGTGTGGGAATTTCTCTAGGCTACATATCTGGGAGTTGAATTGCTGCTTGAAAGGAATATGCACTTAATATCTTGATAATAAATGCCAAAATTGTCCTCCAAAATGGCCTACTAATATAAATATATATATTACTGATGATGTGTAGGATAGTGTCTTATATTTCTTCTTCTATGAATTGGTTATTCTTACCCTTTTCATAATATTCTCTCTACTATGCTTTATATTATCTTCATATGCACTTCCCCCAAAAAAGTGTTGACTAAGTCAAGAACACGTACAGAGTTATGAACACCCCTAGAGGCCTTCCTCTATGATAAACATGGACCCATTAACAGATACATGAATGCAATTGTCTGGCCAGAGTGGGTCCCTCTAACCATTGTACAAACTGGATGACATCATTCTGTTTTGTTTAAATTGAGCATCTTTGCAAAATATCATGCTGAAAAAAGACTAATTGTGCCTGTTTTTCTTAATATCTATCTTTTAACTCTATCAGAAAATATTGTGAAGTTAGTTTAGTCTGTCTTAATGGTTGGCTCACAAATGTTTATGTAAGACACATTCTAGAATATTGCAGAAAGCAATGCTAATCTTGCTCACTATAGATTCCATTATCCTTTTTTTTTTTTTCCACTTAATACATTCATATATTTTTGCTTGGCTTAGGTTTCTGGCACCTGTCCTATTTTCAGTTTCCCTGAGATGAGAGGCAGTGTTTCTGAGACCTACAATCTTTTGTTCAGTCTGCAAAGCCTGTAAACCAGGTTTTCTCTGACTCTCTCCTCATTTAGGTTGAGCTCCCATTTATTCTCTGTGATATCTGTTACACCTTTCTCAGTTTGAAGATCATGTTCCTTGCTGGAGAAGAAAAAAGTAATTGAGTAGCTCTGCCTTTTCTCTGTTATCATTTAACAGAATCTTCTCTAAGCAGTCAGCTTATCCTTTCCTTCGTCTTCTTGCTTCAAACGACATGTGTGTTTTTAAAGCCCTTTCTGTGGCCCTTATCATTTAGCACTCCTCAGCTCATTCTGGATTTTGGCTTTCTGTCACTTTTCTTAAAGGGTTTGTACAACTTTCTTTTTCACCCTGATTTGTGTGTTTTTCTCTCATTTTTTGTATGTGTCATTTCAAAACATAGACTCATCAGAGAATGCCATGTTGGTAAATATTGGCTTTTGCAGATAATTGGTATAGTACAAAGTTTAATTTCTCAGTTTCATGATTAAATGTGAAATTCAACGTGTTTCTTTTTATTGCCTTGGGGTTTTATATTTATATGAACTTATTGACGTTTGTTTTTCTAAAGCCTCAATTATATGTCTATTATGACCAAAAGTTCTCTTTTTTTATTACAGATTATAGAATGACATAATCCATTTCTTTCATCTTCAGAAGAGCAAGAACTGCATTTTATTTCATATGAACGTTGAAAGATTTCTACCATATAAACATCACCAACAAATCCTTTCTTGCTGGTCAGAACTGAGTCTAGTGTAACAGTTCCCTTCATTCCTTCTTGTACTTTTTGAGAGATAAAATTATTTGGAATATAAGTCAAGAATGAATGTATCAAATAATAAAATTATTGTAGAGATGTTGAACAGATGTCTAAGTAGTTAAAGTAACATCAATATCACATCTTGCCTCTGTGATGTTTTCATCATTTGATTTAGGAAAGCATCCTTCAGCTCTTCCATTTTGCCTGGCAGTCTTAGCACGCTCCCACAAATAACAGTACTCTCTCACTCTCATTTAATCCTCACCATATGCTGTATGCTGTACTCGTAGGTTCATATATTTGCAGTTTTGACACATGGCGGTACTATATATCCATTTTTATCAGATTTGTTTATATTGAAAAACATATACCATTTCATTGCTTAAACCAATTTCATTTCCCCAAGTCTCAGGAACATCTAGGAAATTGTATTTATCTGTGTAGTGGATGCTGTGATCTACCACTCTTCCCCTTTGAGAATAAAGAAGTTATTACTCCAGCCACTGGGATTGTCATCCAAGCTGCTCTGTCAGTCTCTCTGGGGACTGCCTCAGCTGAAGAAAGCTGCCTCATCTTCCAAGGCCATGCCCCTTCCAGAGTGGCCTGCATCCAATGAGTGATTGATATGGGGATAAGAGGTCAGGCCCTCTTGCCTCAGTTCAGAACAGTTCTGAAGGGTCGCAGAGAACTCCTCAGCAGCGCTGGCTGAGGCATTTCCTTGAGACAGCATTAGAACTCCATTTCTCCTTCTGTTCAGTTCTGCTTCTTCCCTTCCTGCCCACAGGTATTAATCCCAAGAGCAGTCCCTCATAAACTCCCTGCAAACTGATCTCCATATCAGGGTCTGCTTCCCGAGAAACCCAATCTGGGACAATCTGTTTGTCTTAATGTTTCAGTTCTATTGTATTATCTTGTGAGTTGAAATATGAATGATTGAGCCTTGAGTATTATTCCTAGTACTGGTTCTCTATTATTTTCTTAGAATTACTGGGCTTCTCTTTCTCCCACTATAAATATTTTTTCTATACCATTCATGTTAACTTGCATTTATGTGATTTAAAAGTTTCTTCTGAACCATTTTCTCCCTTTCCTTCAAACTTCATGTGAAGTCCTTCTGTCCCTAAAATATTTTTCTTATCTTTCTAACATGCATTTTTTGCTTTGCCAGAAATCTGTCATTTTGGTATTAAAAATTAGAGTTGAAAAGAAAATATTGACACCATCTTCTGAGACTTTTCCCTCCCAGTAATCTTAATCCTCCAAAGGCACAGCTTTCAACTGGAAGAGCCAAAATAGCGCTCATGCAGTCAGTCCTCTGCCTGTCACCTTCCCTAACCAGCAGCTCCAGGTCTGCTGTCTGAGGGTCTCCACTGAGGGTATTCAGGGTGGGCACTACCTCTCCAGGGAGCGCCCAGTGGGCTCAGGTCCTCGGAGGAATTCCGAGGGGCCAATGAGCCCTGTGTGTCAGCTTGGGCCCTCTGGGATGGATGATGGGACAGAGTTGAGAATTTAAGAGTCAAGATAAAAGGGGAGGAAACAGACTAAGGCAGAGAAAGATTTCAGACTGTGCAATGGATCTGACACCTGTGAAAGGAAAGTAGGGAAAAAGCAGAATTGGGCAAGGAGAGCCTCAGACTGAGTTGCAGATCTAACAAAGTTTCAGTCAACTCAATGGGGAGATTTGGAGCAAAGACTGATTGTTAGAGGTGTCCTGCAAGAGGCAGAAATGGCCACACCCTACACCCCTGCTGTGCCCAGTCGTTGGTTGGGGGCTGCCTGGGAAGACCATGGCCTGGGTTTGAAACTTGAGGCAGATTCTGATGGTGCTGCAGCTGGAGGCTGTCAGGGAACTACACTCCTTGCAGCCAAACAGCAAGTTCATTTTTTGAAGAGAGATACTAGTGGTGTACTCTGTGGCTGCCACAGAGGAAGGGGCTGCCTCCCTTATGCCATTAGGGTCTCCTTTTCTGTGAGTTTTCAGGGAGCAGCCGCTCCTGGATTTTAGTGGGCCTCTCTTCCTTTGTCATGGTTCTATATTCTGGCTTGACCATGTATCATCAGGGGGCCTAGAAATCTAGTTTGCAGTGGATAAAGGAAGACTTTTTCTGTAAAATAAAGCATTTCACCTTATGAGGAAGCTATTCTTCTAGGATAGTAAAAGAACATGTGCTCCTCAGTACCCAGTGGAGTGGAATGTGATACTGTGGCTTTTGGATTCCTGGATCTCCCTGCATGGGAAAAGCCCGATGAGTACTCTGGTTTCGCTAGGAAGCTTCTTCCACTGCAGCCACTTGAGCGTTATTTTGTATCATCTCCATCTCCTCAGAATATCTTTTATTTCTGATTTCTTTCTAGTATAATTTCTTTAATACTATTTGGGGTCCCTCTCCCTTTCTAATGATAAATCGTAGCACCAGAGAGACTGAGAGGAAAAACCTCGGCTGCTCAATGTGAGGGTCAGGTGTAGTGTGTTGGCTGATATGGCTGAAGACAGATACCCATTTCCCAATAAGCGGCAGAGAAACAGGCATGGACGACTTAACTGAGAGGGTGGGCCTTAGGCAGGCATGTCATTGTCAGAGTAGAGGGACCTAGGCAAAATCTTTTTTATTCTAAGGTCCAAGCAAATGGGACAGATTTAAAGCCTGGAGAATAAACCATGCTTGTGACTTAGATCGTCCTGATGGGTAATATTCTCTGTGTTTATTTTCCCATTTGTCATTCTCCCAGTCTGTAGTTCAGCCTTATCTAAATAATCCTGCCTCTTAGAGGCTGTGCTACAGTGTTCAGAGAAGGATCATTTGTTTGTGCTTTGATCAGAGCTTTTGGAAAGGAGAAGCTCAGTACAAAAGGGGCAGACACTAAAACAAGGTGACTCTCATCAGGATGTTCTATTCTGTCAGCCTTGAGGATGGCACATTTCCCACAGGGCTGTTCATCAGACCTTAGCATTCTCTCTTCTAAGACAGTGATCACTGCATTGTACATACACAATAGATAGTTGAGTAGCAATTCAGGCAAAAAGAGAAATAGCACCCACCCTTCAAGTCCTACATCTTCCTCAGAGAGTGTACTTTCTCGGTCTTAAGTCCTTCCTTATAAATAAATAATCTTATTAATAATAGTGGCTAACACTTAAGTAGTGATTACTATGCAGGGATGTTCTGAGGACCTTATAATTATACATTAAACCATTTGCCCTTCACAACAATGAACTCTATAAGATAGGTGCTGTTATTTCTTCCACTTTGTAACAAGTAAAACTGAGGAATAGAGATGTGCAGTGACTTTTCCAAGGTCATAACCAGCAGGCGGTGAAGCTAGGGTGTAGAATAAAGCAGCCTGGCTCGAAGCCCACCCAGGAACCTCTAGGCTACACTGCCTGTTGAAAGATTCATCAAGCCTCTCATTGGGCCTCGAAAAATTTTATGGGAAAGTTCAAAAAGAAGTGGTTACTTGATAAAATTTTAACCAAAGAAGTGTTCTGTGTTGGGTGGGATCTCCTACTTGTTTCTCTTGATGGGAACCAATATTGCCATTAGCCCAGCATCTTCACTGAGTCTGCTAATTCTGGGGCTTCTGAGAAGGCTCTTTTGAGTGTGAAGGTTGGTCTCTCTCTAAACTGTTACTCTCAATTCCCCCTTCCTAAGCAGTCTTGGCCTATTAGCAAAACAATTAATGCCTAGAAAGGGGTTCACCTCTGCATTCTGTAATTTATTTCTTCCTACCTGTTTACCAGGACTATTCAGTAAGCTCTGGGTTAGGAACCTGTAAGAAGCATCTTAAATTCACTTTGGTCTTTTCTAAATTGTTATTTTCTACCCTTAGGAAATAAGCAAAGCAATAGTTGTAAATTAATGTGAAAATTGCACTAATTAATTTTTAAAAAACTTTTCTAGTGGAAGTTTTTTTTAGTTAACTTTCCATCTCCCATTACCTGGAAAATTAAATTAACAAGAATGTACGATTCCCTGAGTAAGCTGGTCAATCCGTATTTCAATGTAAAACAAAGTTAATATTTATAGTCATTAATCTAATTTTTCTCTAGAGAATTTATTCAGTTGATTAATGTTTTTCCTTGTAACTCTCTCACTTACCTTATAAATCTTTCCAATCTAGTTTTTCCTTGTTTGAGAATGGTTTAAGGATTCTGCCCTGAGTATAAGAAAATGTTCAATAAATTGGCCAATGGGATAAATATCACAGAGGCTCTACTCATAAGACATGGAAATCCATATCATTTTTCTCATTGCCTAAAGCATGGCCGTTAGACATCTGTGAGGTCCTGGTTTGTGTTCCAGCACTGGCTGGACGATATTGATTGGCCATAATATTATGTGATGTACATATGTTATTAGCTGTTAGACTTAACTGTGAACCGAATGCTGTGTCCTTTCACCAAGTTTGTGGTGTAATATTTATAAGATTTTTCAAAGCCTGTGGAGCATTTCCTAGGTTCCAAGGAAGCTAGGGCTATGTTTCTCAAATCATTGTCCATGATCACATATATCATCTCACCTTAGGGATAGTGCTAAAATGCAAATGCGAAGGCTCCTGACAGAGCTACTGAATGAGAATATTCAGAATCAGGCCCAGGCATGTGAGTCTTTATAATTCTTAAGCACATTGAAGTCTGAGAACCACAGGCTAGCCAAAGCAAACAGTATAAGTTAAGTATCAACTGTAGGTACACTGTTTTGTGGATATTCACAATCTATTCTAAAATTTATATGGAAAGGCAAAGAATTAGGATAGTCTAAACATTTTGCAAAATAACAAGGTTAGAAGTTTCATACTATCTGGTTTCAAGACTTCCTAAAAAGGTATAGTAATCAAAACTGTGCGGTATTGGTAAAAAAAAAAAAAAAAAAATAGGTATGGCATAGAGACTCCAGAAATAGACTCACACAAATATGGTCAATGAGGTTTTGTCAAAGTTCAAATAAAATCCAACAGAGAAAGGACAGTCTTTTCAACAAAAGGCATAGTAACAGTTGGATGCCCACATGCATCAAAGTGAACCTCAAATTATACTCCAAACTTTATGCAAAAATGAACTCAAAATGGGTCATGTACCTAAATATAAAACATAAAGTTACAAAACTTTCAGAAGAAAACAAAAGAGAAAATCTTTGTGAGCTTAAGTTAGGCAGTGTTCTTAGGAAAGCAAAGGGTAAACCCCTAAAAGAAAAAAATCGATAAATGGGACTTGATCAAAATTAAAAACTTTGTTTTGCATAGACGTTGTCAAGAGAATGAAAGATACGTTACAAACTGGGTGAAAATATTTGCGTGTCACATATCTGACAAAGGACATTTATGCAAAATATACAAAGAACTCTCAAAATGCAACCTTAAGAAAACTCAATTAAAAAATAGGCAAAAGATTTGAACAGATTTTTCATCAAAGAAGGTAATACATGCATAGCAAATAAAAACATAAAAAGATGCTCAATATTATGATTTATTAGGGAAATGCAGATTAATACCACAAGGAAATAACACTATACATCCACTAGAATGTGTAAAACAAAACAAATTGAAAATTCCAAGGAGAATATGGAGCAATTGGAACTCATATATTAATGATAAGAATATAAAATGATACAGCTTCCTTATTAGAAACTTGGCAGTTTCTTATAAAGTTAAACATAGATTTATCATATCACTCTGCAATCCCACTTTTAGGTATTTATCTAAGAGAAATGAAAATTTATGTTCACCCAAACACCTGTATGCAAATATTTACAAGGCTTCATTTACAATTGCCAAAGACTGGAAACAATCCAAATGTCCTTCATCTAGTGAATGGGTAAACAAACTGTGGTATATCCAAATAACAGAATACTACTTAGCAATAAAAAGTGAACTACTGATGCAGTCACCAAAATGGATGATGCTCAAATGCATCTTCTAAGTGAAACAGGCCATATTCAAAGATTACATACTGCATGATCCCCTTCATATGGCAGTCGGGAAGGGTCAGAACCACAAGGACAGAAAACTGACCAGTGATCGCCAGGGACTAAGGGAAAGGGATAGTTTTAACTACAAAGGTATAGCATGTATGAAGGATTTTTTTAAGGTAATGGAATTGTTCTCTTAATTGTGGTGGTTACATGGCTCTATGTGTTTGGCATGACTCAGAGCTATATGCCAAAAAGTATAAATTTTACTTATGTGAATAAAAAAAGAATCAGTTAAGGCATATCTGATATAAAACTGCCAATTAAAACCAATGTGTATGGAGAGCCTGTCATGAGCAGGGCTTGGATTGGTGGTATGAGGAAAAGCCTTATAATCAAATCCTTCTTTCCAGAGGCACCAATTCACTGGAAGATACAAACAGAAACACAAGTAATTACCATAGGGCAGTGGGGAATATGTACCCAACAAAGGAACAAAGAAGATGTAACTGGAGAACATTGGATTCTGAAAAGAAGAATTGTAAGCTTGGAGAACTATAAGGCTGTGTCAGAGCAGAAATAAATCAGATTGTACAGTGACCAGAAATTAGATGGGAAAAAGTTACGAGCATGGAAAAATGTGATTATTGATCAAGGAGGGTAAGGTAATAAAAGCAAATTCTAAATGTAATGAGATTGAATCAATGCATGTATTGCTATTTTTAAAAAGGCAAGTCAAATAATTCAGTACTGATTCTTCCTAAGGAAGTGAAATGAAGAGATAGAGGTTGTAATATGAAGTCATGTTGACTTTAGATTCTATAAACAATTTCTTTTACCTATCCCCCTACCCCAACAAAAATAGTTCCCTCCTCAGAGAACTACTATTGGAAGAAAAGGCAAATCTTCCATACATGAAATAGAAAGGTTATCAGAAAACATCTCTGTCCCTCCTGGGAGTGAGGAAGTCATCTGGAAGTTAGAGCCTAAAGAGGAGGTTGGTATCAAAGGGGTATAAAATTAAAACTGTCCCCTATAGCATCATGTGTCTAGGATAGTGGTTCTCGAAGCATGGACCCTGGAAATCACAAAGCTTCATATGGGGACTTGTTACAAATGCAGATTCTAAGGCTGTATGCTAAACCTTCTGAATAAGAAACTCTGGAATTAAGCCCAGATATATGTGTTTTAGAAAGCCCTCTGGGTGATTCTGATGAAATTTGGGAAGTGTGAGAGTTTGAGATGCCCAAACTGAATACTATGCTTAATTATTGTAACCAGCTGAAGCTGAAAAAGAAATGTCAACTTCTAGCGACCCCTCATTCAGACCCTTACTTGGCCTAACTGAAGATTCTCCAGATCAATGAACAATGAGACTTATTTTAACAGATCATGTTAGATGTATGGTCTGGCTCCATTCTATCTAGACCATTAGTTTTCAATGCTTAATGTGGTATAACCACCTTGATTCTCTTCCACTTTTCTAAAGCACTTACAAAATACCGACTTTCTCCCTTAGCAAACTAGCCAGTGAATTTTTTTTAACTGATGAGTATTTTCTTGTCAGGCAACTCTGATTTCTTACTATTAAGAAATAGTAAGAACCGTAAACTCTGATTTCTTACTATTAAGCTCTGGTGGTCTTCATTTTATTCTTTTACAGAGAGCAGGCAGTCAGCAAGTGACTCTAGAATGTAAGTTTTTTTTTTCATTCCTAGGCAGGTACTTTAGAATCGGAAGACCTGCTTTCTAATCTTTGTGCCAACCCAAATTGTTGGGAGGCTTTGGGAAAGCTACTTAACATCTCTGAGAGTCAATTTTCTCATCTGTAAAGAGCAATGAGGCAATTATCCCCATCTCAATCAACATAATGGCTTTGAAGTTGCTTAGTAAAGAGGAAAGTGGATATATATGTAAGCATTATTATTTCTCACTATGATGCTCAAAACCCTCAGTCTTTTCCCTTTGTCATCAAAGTACCCCATGGGAAAAGCCTGTAGCCTACACATGGTCCAGACCCCTCTGTAGGCCTAGCCCACAGGGCAACCATCATTGTTTTAGAATTTCACTGGGTGAATGGGATAGCAGAAAAAATTCCAGCCTGTAGGATCATGAATAAAACATTAGATAATTATAGGAATACATTATAGACTTTCCATCGGAACTTAGAAATGACATTGCAGATTGGTGTGTGGTTTACAATTAAAAATACTCTGATGCTTGGAATGAGCAATTGGCTTATAGCAGATCCGAGCTTTCCCAGGTAACGATCCAATGGAAGCTCTCTGCGTTTCCAGTATCTCATCACCTGGCACAACAAATAGGGTACAGCTGATGTCAAAGCCTAGCAGTCCTAGGAAATACACGATGACTTCTGACAAATAGGTGGTAATTTATATAGAATTATTTGCTAAGGGCTGAGTTTGCTCCTTGTAGTGTGCACAGCATTTCTGCAGAACAAAAAGTAAATATTTTTCTGCTTAAATAGTATCCTGACCCAAGGCAATTGTTACTGTAATGTATCTGACATAGGAATGATCCTGACACTTCCCCAGGCCCTTTAGGAATAAGAGAATTTTTCTAAAGTATCCTAATGTTGAAAAAGAATGTAAACATCTAGGCTTGGCTTAAAAAAGGCTTAGCAGAGAATAAGTTTAATGGAGAAAAGAAGGTAACTTATTTATCTAGCACTTACTCTGTGCCAGACACTGCACTAAATGTATATATTAATCTCATCCTTGTGATAACTCTGTGTGGTAGAAATTATTGCTCTCATTTTAACAGAACAGACATTGTTGCTCAGAGCAGTTAAGTGGCTTCCACAAAGTCACACAACACACAATTTATGGCAGAACTGAGATTCAGATTTAGTAGGTAGTCTCTTATTTAGACAGTTGCAGGAACCCTCTATGTGAGATAGCTTCCCTCTGCCCCTCCAGATCCCCTCTAGCCACTTCTCCAGCTCATTCTCAGCCTCAACAGAGGCTGCCCCAAATTGCCTCTGGTTTCCCATTGTGTTTGGCCTATGGGGAATAATTGGCAGGAGGTGAGAAAGAGGGAGGAGAGTGAGGCCCAGGTATGAGGCTCCCCTCCCCAGCTCTCTTCTGCTCCATCGATCAGAGATCTTAGCTCCTTGCCACACGGAATGCATCTTTGGGGTTTTGATAATCACTCCCTCCTTCAAGAGCCCCATACTGTGGCCACATCATCTCAAATCTCCCACATTCAGTGTGCTGTGTAGTTGCAGAAAATTTTTGACCAGCTTGTAAGACATCAAGGCTTAGAAATGACCATCCCTTCATTTCGTTTTGTGTTGGTTCTGATTCAAATGAAACTGTTGAATGAGAGACAATTTTGCTTATCCTACAGTGTTCTATCTGGATAGCTCCTGTTTAATGTTTAAGAGTGTCTCTACTTTTGGCTCCAGCTCACTGAGGAAGACTAAAGGGTTTTTATGAGCAAAAGCACCTCACTGAGCCATATGTGGTTTCCAAATGATAACATTCAGAGTTTGGTGAAAAATAATAACAGAGTCTGACATTTTTATGATATTTCTAGTCATACTTTTGTATTTACAGCTATATTAGAAGCTAGATATATGTCCAGAAAAAAAAACTGCTGAACATGAAGCTACGGTAAAGTTATATTGTTAAGGACAGGAAAATGACTGAACTCCAGTTCCTGAAGGTCTTGTCCCTGAACTACTTCACTGAGCTAATAAAACTGCTCTGTTTTGGCAGTGCTAGCTAACTCCTGTTTTCTGAGTGAATTCATTCTCCATGATTTTAGAAGAATAAAGAGGAAATAGAAGCATACTACTGAGCAAGGTATATATACTGAGTGTTTTTATGTATGTTAATGTTGTAGCCACAAATAAAACCTTTGATGATCAGCATTGTAATAGTTCTAACACTTTCAAAGGCGTGTCACTCTTAAAGTCTAATGTCATGCATTGAGGGACGATGATTTTTAAAAATTAGTTTCATAATATTTTTGTGCTTGAAAAGACAAGGCTTTTTGGAACCATCTTCTTACTTGAAGATAGTTATTCTATTATTAGATAATTACAGCGCTTCACACAAGAAAGAACGATAGAAATGGGTAGTATTTTAAAATGTCTTTTCTGTAACCATAGAATGTTCTTTTTAATCTCTAGCAATACTTCCTCCTTCAAAGTCTACTTTCTCTGGTATTAATCTAACTACACCGGATTTACTTATACTAGTGTTTGTGTAGTATATCTTCTCTCATCTTTTTTTATTTTCAACGTTTCTCTATCTTTTTATTTAATGTATGACGGGTAAGTAGCATATAGCTGGGTTGTTTTATTATTTGGCTGATAAACTTTATCTTTTAATTGGATTGTAGACCATTTACTTTTAGAATAATTAAAAATATAGTTGGGGCCTTACATCTTGCTCTTTGTCTTCCATTTGTCCTCCTGTACTTTGTTCTTTTATTTTTCATTTCTTGCTTTTTTTTAATTAAGAAAATATTTTTATTACTTTATTTTTCTCCTTTATTTGCTTTTTAGTTATATACATTTACACAATTCTTTCAGTGATTAGCCTAGAGATCTCAATAGCATCATTCATGTATGATAGCCTACCTTAAATGCGTACTTTTGACTTTATCATTTCCTAAATGAGGCAAGAACCTTTACACTAGTTTAATTGCATTTACCGTCCTCCCAGTTTGTGCTGTTGTTATCATGTATTATATACTTGTACATATTAGTAACATGGAAAGTCTCATTTCAAGTATTGTAAACATCTACGAATACTCCTCCTATATTAGGGCAATCTAGCAGTTTTATTAAAAAAATTAACTTTATTGGGGTAACTTTGGTTAATACGATTACATAATTTTTAGGTGTGCATTATAATTTGACATCTGTATATTCTATTGTGTGTTTACCACCCAAAGTCCACTCTCTTTCAGCTACCATATATTTGATCCCCTTTATCCACTTCATCCTCTACTACCCCGCTATATTTGACTCCCTTTACCCCATCTACCTCCCCGCTCCTTCCTTACCCCCTCCCCTCTGGTAACCACTAGTCTATAGTCCATGTCCATGAGTCTCTGTTTGTTTGTCCTGTTCATTTGTTGCTTTCAGGTTTATATCCCACATATAAGCGATATCATGTGATTTTCAACCTTTTTTGTCTGGCTTATTTCGCTAACATGATTATCTTGAGGTCCATACATGTTGTCACAAATGGCAGTATTTTATCTCTTCTTAAGGCTGAGTAATATTCCGTTGTATAAATGTACCACAGCTTCGTTAGCCAGTCATCTATCGTAGGACTTTTCGGTTGCTTCCATGTCCTAGCCACTATGAATAATGTTGCTGTGAACATCGGTGTGCAAATATCTTTTCGTATATGGGTTTTCAAGTCTTTGGGGTAAATACCCAGTAGAGGGATTGCTGGATCATATGGTAGGGCAATTCTTAGTTTTCTGAAGA
>CM053507.1:107269906-107289463 GCA_028627145.1 Eidolon dupreanum
AAGTCCAAGGTCCTTGAGTTTTGTTCCTGTGTTTTCTTCTATGCATTTTATTGTTTCAGGTCTTATATCAGATCCTTAATCCATTTTGAGTTAACTTTGGTGTGTGGTGCTGGACAACAGTCTAGTTTCATTCTTTTGCAGGTAGCCTTCCAGTTTTCCCAGCACCATTTATTAAGAGGCTTTCCTTTCTCCACTGTGTGTTTTCGGCTTTTTGTTGAAAATTATTTGTCATATAAATATGGGTTTACTTCTGGACTCTCGATTCTGTTCCACTGGTTCGTGTGTCTGTTTTGCTGCCAATACCATGTCTTTTTGATTACTGTCACTTTGCAGTATAATTTGAAGTCAGGCAGAGTGATGATTCTAGCCTTATTCTTTTTTCTCAGGATGGCTTTGGCAATTCGGGGTCTTTTGTGCTTCCATACAAATCTGATGATTTTTTGTTCTATTTTTTTCAAAAATTGCCAGTGGGATTTTGATGGGAATTGCATTAAATCTGTATAATGCTTTAGGTAATAAGGTCATTTTAACTATATTGATTCTTCCCACCTAAGAACATGGAATATCTTTCTGTTTCTTTGTATCTTCTTTTATTTCTTTTATCAGGGTCTTGTAATTTTCATTACATAGGTCCTTCACATGTTTCATTAAATTTATTCCTAGGTACTTTATTCTTTTTATTGTAATTGCAAAAGGAATTATTTTTTCCACTTCATTTTCTGACAATTTATTATTAAAGTATAGGAATGCTATGGATTTTTGAATGTTGATTTTTATATCTAGAAATGTTACTGTATTTGCTTATTGTTTCTAGTAGTGGTCTTGTGGAGTTTTTAGAGTTTTCTATATAGAGAATCATGTCATCTGCAAAGAGTGACAGTTTAGCTTTTTGTTTCCTATTTGGATGCCTTTTATATCTTTCTCTTGTCTTATTGCACTTTCTAGGACCTCCATTGTTATATTGAATAACAATGGTGGTAGTGGACAGCCTTGCCTTGTTCCTGATTTTAGAGAGAAGGTTTTTAGTTTTTCACCATTAAGTATAATGATGGCTAAGGGTTTGTCAGATATAGCCTTAATTATGTTAAGGTACTTTTCTTCTATACCGATTTTGTGAAGTGTTTTGATCATAAATGGATGCTGTATCTTGTTGACGGCTTTTTCTGCATCTATTGATATGATCATATGATTCTTATTTTTTAATTTGTTTATGCGGTGTATCACATTAATCGATATGCATATGTTGAACCATCCCTGTGCCCCTCAGATGAAGCCCACTTGGTCGTGGTGTATAATCTTTTTAACATGTTGCTGTATTCGATTCGTTAGTATCTTATTTAGGATTTTTGCATCTGTGTTCATGAGAGATATTGGTCTGTAGTTTTCTTTTCTCATGTTATCTTTACCAGGTTTTGGTATCAGGGTAATATTGGCTTCATAAAATGAGTTAGGAAGTATTGCCTCCTTTTTGAATTTTTGGAAGAGTTTGAGGAGAATAGGTGTTAAATCTTCTTTGAATGTTTGATGGAATTCGCTGGTGAAGCCATCTGGTCCTGGACTTTTACTTTTCTGCAGGTTTTTAATGATTGTTTCAATTTCCATACTGCTGATCCATCTATTTAGATTTTCCAGTTCTTCTTGATTCAGTCTAGGAAGATTGTATTTTTCTAAGCACTGGTCCTTTCCTTCTAAGTTATTGAATTTGGTGTTATATACTTTTTCATAGTATTTTTGTATGATCCTTTGTATTTCTGCGATGTCAATTGTCATATCCCCTCTTTCATCTCTGATTTTGTTTATTTTTTCTGTAGTGAGTCTAGCCAGGGGTTTGTCAATTTTATCAACCTTCTCAAAGAACCAGCTCTTTGTTGCATTTATTTTTTCTATTGTTTTTTGTTTTCAATTTCATTTATTTCTGCTCTGATTTTGATTATGTCTTTCCTTCTGCTGCCTTTAGGCTTCATTTGTTCTTCTTTTTCTAGTTTTTTAAGGTGAAGCATTGGATTGTTTATTTGGGCTCATTCTTATTTTTGGAGATAGGTCTGTAATGAGATGAACTTTCCTCTTATGACCGCTTTGACCATGTCCCAAAAGTTTTGATATCTTGTACTATCATTTTCATTTGTTTCTATGTATCTCTTGATTTCTCTTTTTATTTCTTCTCTGACCCAGTTATTCTTCAGTAGCATGTTGTTTAATCTCCATGATTTGTGGTTCTTTCCACTTTTTACAATTGATCTCTAGTTTCAAAGCATTATGCCCAGAGAATATGGTTGGTATGATTTCAACCCTTTTATATTTGTTGAGTCTTTCTCTGTGTCCCAGTATGTGGTCAATTCTTGAGAATGTTCCATGTGCACTAGAGAAGACTGTATAAGCAGTTGTTTTGGGATGGAAGGCTCTGTAAATGTCAATTATGTCCAGTTGGTCTAATGCATCATTTAAGGATGTGATTTCCTTATTGATTTTCTGATTGGATGATCTGTCCATATCCGACAGTGGAGTATTTAGGTCCCCTACTACGATAGTGTTTTGGTCTGTTTCTCCCTTTAGTTCTATTAGTAATCGCCTTATGTATTTCAGGGCTCCCTGATTGGAAGCATAGATGTTAATAAGTGTTTTGTCTTCTTGGTGCATGATTCCCTTTATCATTATGAAGTGTCCCTTAGTATCTTTCTTTACATTTTTTATTTTGAAGTCTATTTCATCTGATATAAGTACCACTACTCCCGCTTTTCTCTGAATGCCATTTGCTTGAAATATCATTTTCCACCCTTTCACTTTGAGTCTGTATTTGTCTTTGGAAGTGAGATGTGTCTCCTGGAAGCACCATATGGTTGGGTTTTGTTTTTTGATCCATTCTGCAACTCTATGACTTTTTATTGGTGAGTTCAGTTCATTTACATTTAGAGTGATTATTGAAATATGAGATCTTTTTATAGCCATTTCGTATTTTGCTTTCTGGTATTTCCATTGTTTCCTTGATCTTGTGTTCCTGTTTTCTTTATTTTGGTTGTCTTTTGTGGGTTTTCTTTCTGGTCCTTCTTGTTTTATGTTATATACTTTAGTTCTGAATCCTTGGCATGTGGTTACCATTATAAATATGTAAAGGATAGTTATATGTATATACAGTTGTTCCTTTTCTTCTGCACATGCCTTATCTCCATTCCCCTTTGCGAATTTGGATCTTTAAATCCTCCCCTTTTCAGTCTTTGTTGTCTCAATTTATCCCTATGTTGCTGAATGTTCATTACTATCTTACTATAGCAAATCTCTTCTTATTTTTAAGCATATAATGTCCTGTTCTTAGTCAGGGCTGCCCTCCTCTGCTTCTATCAGCCTGCTAGTCACCTTACACCTAATTATGTATTTTTTTTTTGTCATTTTGTTTTAGGTGAACTGACCCCTTTCAGTATTTCCTATAGTGCAGTCCTTGTAGTGGAGAATTCCCTTAATTTTTGTATGTCTAGAAAGGTGTTAATTTCTCCTTCATATCTGAAAGAGAGATTAGCTAAATACATTATTCTAGCCTGGTAGTTCCTTTCACTTAATAGTATAAATATTTGATTTCATTCCTTTCTGGCTTGTAAGGTCTGCACTGAGAAGTCCATGGATAATCTAATGGGTTTTCTTTTATAACTTACCATTTTCTTTTCCCTGGCTGCCCTGAGAATTCTGTTTTTGTCGTTGATTCATGATAATTTTAATACAATGTGTCTTGGTGAAGGCCTTTTTGGGTTGAGATAATTGGGTGTTCTGTTGACTTTTTGAATTCTAAGCTCCAGCTCATTCCTTAGATTTGGGCAATTCTCATCCACGATTTGTCTGAAAATGCTTTCTAGTCCTGCTCCTTTTCCTCGCCTTTCCTAATGTCCATTATTCTTATGTTTCCTCTCCTAATAGTACCAGCTAGTCCTTTTATTTCTCTTTTATTATTTTTCATTCTTTGGTTTTTCTCTTCTTCCTTCTGATTTATTTCTAGATTTCTGTCTTTGATATCACCGATCCTTTCCTCTATTTCCCAAGTTTGCTATTTCATTTTTAAACTCTTGCAGTGTGTTTTTTATATCCAGAAGTTTTATTTGGTTCCTTTTGAGGATTTCAATCTCCTTGCTCTGCTCCTCTAACTGTTTTTTCAATTCTTGAAATTGTTGATAAGACTTGTTTCTGAGCTCACTGAGTTTTTTGGAAGTATCATCCTGAATTCTCTGTCATTTAAGTGGCATATTTCTATGTCTATAAGCTTATTTTTTGGAGATTTTTCTCTTTCTTTCTGAGATGCCATGTCACCTTGGTTGTTCACGGTGTTTAATGGACTATTTCTCCACCTGGGCATTAATGGAAGTGTGTTCTGCTTTTTTTCTCCAGAAAGAAGATTTATTATGTAAAGGTCTCTCTTTAATCTGCTGCAAAGTAGGTGGTTTTCTTTTGGTTTCCAGTAGGTAGTGTCTAAGCTTCTTGGATCCCTGCTTTATATAAAGCCTTAATAATGCCTTTATATAATATCTTTATTTTCTTATAGATATTTAATCATGCTCACTATCCTCAGTTTCAGTCCTTGTCAGTGTTAGCAACAGTTTTGGTAACTAGATTCCCTGGGGCTCCATGGTGATTGGCCTCGTAGGGTATGGAGGGAGGAGCCCTCTGAGTTGGGGATTGGGGACTGAGGCTTAGTCTCAGTTTTGCAACTGCAGCCTGTAAAAATCAACTGTTGTTTCTCTGGTCTCTGCTTCTCTGCTTTCTGCCTTGATGACTGAGCCCTGCTGCTGGCTGCATAGAATTCACAAGCTCTCCCAGGCATGGCTATTCAGGGAAGTTGATGCACCTTCTCCCCTCCCCATCTCCCAACAGGTAGCTCTGGTGCCTGTGAAAGGCGGCTTCTTTATTTCTCCCAGTCCACTGCCCACCACCTGGGGTTCTGATCTGTGGTATCTCTTATGTGGAGATCCCATGCTCAGACGTGGTTGTGTGAGTTCAGCATATTGTTGTTTCAAAAGAAGAGATCTAAGGACGTCTCTCACTTTGCCATGTTTCCTTTCCGCTTGGTCAACTCTTTTCCACAAAGGTGCCAAGGTCTCAATCTAGGAGTTTTAACAATATTTAGATCTCTGAGGCTTAGCATACACCATTGTTGTTTTTTTTTAAACTCATGCAAAGTTCAATGTAGGTGTTCTTCGTTGAGTGGCTCTTCTGGGCACTTCTTCTCTGACTTGGGGATCCAGGTTCCTTCCATCTTGTGACATAAGCATCTTCAACACAAGCTTTCCAGGGTGGTTGTGGAAGGGAGACAGCAAGGGGTAGGTTCACTTAACCACCTTGGTCCAGAGTGACCCACACACTTCGATTCACATTCCTTTAGCTAGAATTAGTCACATGGCACTACTTAGAGAGTTGGAAATGTTGACCTTTGTGGAACAAATGCTTCTCAACCTCAGCTATACTATAATGAATCTTCAGTGGTCAGCCTGCTATTTCAGTTATACTCCTTACCTCTGGCCTTACCACATATCCATCCACATGCAATCCATCGTGAACACAGATATGATCGTATTACTTTCCCACTTAGCACTCATTAATTACACCCCACTTCCAACGGAAGGAAGTTCCAACCCTTTACCCAGGTATTTGAGATAATTTAGGATCTAGTCTTTCCAGCCTAACCTCTAAAAAGTTCTTGTCTTAGACACCAGTGCCATCGAACTACTTTTAGTTCCAGAAACTTCATTGTTGTTACTTGCCTCTGTACACTGGCACATGCTCTTCAATCTTTCTGAAAAGTTCCTCTTTGCTGTGTATAGTCTTTTCCTTCAAAACTACATGTAAGCATCTTTCTCTGTGAACCTTCTATAGCCCTCCTCTTTAAGTAGAGTTGATCACTTAGTTCCTTTGTGCCACCACTGAACTTTCAGCAAACTTCCTCAGTCGCACTTATTACACTAAATTGAACTTGTATTTTTACATGTCTGTCTCTCCCTTTTGAAAGTATGAGCTCCTTGAGAACTGGTGCTGTGACTTTTTTTTTGTAGTATCGCCAATTCCTAATATAGTGTCTGCCACATGATGGATGTTTAATAAATGTTCATGTAATAAATCATTAAATGAGTGAATAAATGTGGTGCAATATCAAATATTTCTTGCACTTGAATTTAAGTTTAATCTTTATTCAATATTTAAAAATTCTTGGGGAAAATTGTGAACTTGTGTTACATTTACTGTATCTTCTAACAAAGAAAATGGAAGGCACTCGATTAAAGCCTTATGAAAATGCACTAACATAAATTCTTACTTTGGTGAGGGAGCTTCCTCACACTCAATAGACAAACTTAATGACAGTGATACAAGAGTGAACTGAATCTACAAGGAGGTTAAAGTAACAGATTCTTACTGATGCAGAAATAATAGTAAAAAATTTCACTGGGAAGTGGAAGAGCACAGAGAACACTGATAAGACTGATAAGGGCTAAAAGGATTTGGGTTATTGAGATAAAAAGCTTGAGGAAACATTATTTTAGTCTGCAAGCATGCTTCCCTGAACTATTCCCTTCTGAACCATGAAAAAAACTATTACACTATATAATATAGGTTTTGAATTAACTGTATGTCATTCTTTGAAAATCATTGCCCATCTATCTTATATATAGTATCTCTTAATTAACTAGTCTGTTCAGTTAATCAGCTCATCACTCCATCTGTAACCAGTCTACATAAGTGAAAATCACTATATAGTAAAAAATGACAACAAAGAAACCAAATATCCTGATGCTTGTGTTATCTCTACTGAACCATTATTAGTTACTGTCATAATTTGGATGGCCTCCAGTATGAGCTATAATAGAACTTTGCCACCCAGGGTAAGTGGAATGGGTTAGTGGGGACCTGGAGTGAAGCAGGAATATTTTTTATTAAATTGAGATAACAATCAGGAAAACTGTCCCAGCTATTGGGACTCATACAGGGCAGAAAAGAAGTCTTGAAACAGACTCAGCCTTCATTTCTGACCTTGATTTTGACAGGGTATGAAAGTTGCAGTGGAAAGTCTCCCTTTCCATGAACTTGGAAACCAGAGACATAAGGTCATCTTCTAAGTTGAACTAGTAAAATTTGCAGACAATGTATATGATTAGTCACCTGTGGGAGTGAAGCAAGAGAACATCTGAAATGTGCAGACCTCACAAAACTCTAATCAAGGTAGGTGATTTGAGTATAATCAGAGGAAGTCAGATACAGAATGTGAATGTCATTTGGTAGAAGGTATTTCATCAATTGAATTTTACATTGCCAGGAAGAAGATTGGGTGTATAAGGAGTGTAGACAGAGGGGGAAGTGGTCTTGGGCTATAAAAAATGAAAACCCAGGGAATCTTAACTTGACAGTGCCCAGCCAAGCTGTGTGCAGAAAGAGAGAACCTGCCCATTGTGGCTACAGAAATATGCTCAGTGGTGGGACAGCAGCGCCTCTTCTGATCTCTCCTTAGCACCTATGTGCCCTTTGCTCAGCATCTGTGTTCATTTGTTGTTGGCCCTGGACATTATGATTCTAGGACTGGCTGCCCTGAATGGTGGACATAAGCTTTTTAGTCCCTGAGAAGAAATGTCTCTCACTGTAAATTCATAAGTTTGCCATGAATAACCTCATGGATTTGACTGACTCAAGAGACCCTGGATCCTGAAAACTTCCGAGATCCTCATGAGGGTAAATGCTGACATTTGGAAAGTGGTCAAGGCTTTCTTCAACGCTTACTACCCATGAGACCTCTTGGTAGGCCTTCCCCCGGGAATGCCCCAACCTCATGTTCAGTCCCTTTCTGCCTTCAGCTGATGGTACCACAGTATCCAATGAGGTGAAGGGTTGTTAACCCAATCAGACCCAATGACCTATTTATAAAATTTTTATTTTACTATTATTTTCAAGTACACAGTACATTGGTTAGACATTTATACAGTTTATAAAATGATCCACCTAATTGCTCTTTCTCTCCTTTGGCTCTCTACCTACCTATTACATTAATGCTAACTGTACTTCCTATGCCATGTTCCCCATCCCCGTGACCATCTATCAACTACTAATTCGAACTTCTTTAACCCTTCCTGTGACCTATTTTTTAAATGAATGTTTTGTTAGGTCCCATTTATTATGAAAAAAAGTTCACAAATAATAAACCTCCTACATATGTATTTTTAAAAACTCTATAATATCCTAATATAAAAACAAAGAAAATATCTGGTAGAAGAGAAGTAATTTATAATAACATAATATGTATTTGACTAAATAAAAGACAGAATAAAGTAGTCAGTAGCTTTGAGATCACAGTGAATGTGACAGAGACAAATGTAGATGAAGACAGGTATGATGGCAACTCAAATACCAAGAGTAATCTTCTGTTGGTGAAGTTCTCCTCTGAAATGCTGACTTCTGTTAGTAAAATTCTGAACCAAATAAAGTATAATCTTCTCTTGCTTTAAAAATACTCACAGGACATTTATTTAAAAATTCAGTGTATATTAAAATTATGCAAAATGAACTTGTATTTTCAAATAAAATGGGATTGAATTCCTTACCCAGACAATTATAAACAGGTTTTCCCACACATATGTCCAGTGTAACTTTTGAAGTTTGCAAAGGACACATGACATTTCTTGGTGGCAGTGCCTATGTTGCTCATGACTAGATAGCTAGCATCCTTGGTTCCCTCTCGCTGAATGCCACTAGTGTCCCTCCCAATAATTGTGACAATCAAGAATGCCCCCTCAAGTTTCCGATATTTCCCATAGGGATAGTACCTCTCCTGTTGAGAGACACTAAGTGGACAGGAATCGATATAAAGGTCCAGTAAGGCAAATGTGCCTTATCCTATGACACGATCATTCCATGACCTAGCATCACAAAAAACTTTGGCTGGCAGGAAGAAGGGACTAAGCTGGATTAGAGTTGGGTAGAGTATCTAGATCTAGAAGGAGAACCAAAGATCCAGGGGGAACGATAAGTCAGAACTTACTAGAGAAAAGCAGGGTAGCAGTTTCCCTATGGGACTTGGGCTGACATATTTGGAAGGGTCAACATAGAAAGAATTGTGGGTTTGGAGCTACATGGGGACCCAGGTTTGTGCTTGGTGCCAGAATCCCAGATCTGGTTGAAAGGGAATAATTTGGAGTCAACACAGGAAGCTGGAAGCAGTTGCTTGATTCCTAGAACTTGGGTCTGGGAATGTGATTTATTTCCAAATTCCTTATGCATAGCCCCAGCCAGAAATGAGTCTGTATCAGGCAGGAGCTTAAGTCTTCTCAAACAGTAGTAGCTGAAAAATAAAAAAAAGCATGAAAAACAACAGCCTCTGTTTATCAGGGCCATGCATGTGATTGAAGAGAGGATGTCTACACAACGACATTTGATTTTCTTATATTTAGAGGGTTTTTTTGCCCTCATTTTAGCACAAACTAATCAACTCATCCTTTAAACAAAAATACATGATCATAGGAACAAGATTTAGGGATTTACAAACCATTCCTTACCCACCTCCACATCATTTATCTGTTGGTTTCCTGTGGGTGAACATAAAATATCTCCCTGGAACATAGATTTGGAGACTATTTCTGAAAGTGGGGTCATGAAGGTGTGGCCATAATTTGAGGCAATGCTTATACTGAATACTACAATTTACAAGGGTAAGTACATAATTTTGCCTAGAGTCTGACTAAGGCCAGACTTACAACCCGTGCTTTGTGACTCAGGAGCCAGACAACACTCACATAAACCCAATATTCCCTGAAGACTCTCTCAACAGGATGATGCCTCACCCTATGAGTGTTTCCAAATTTCCATCCAAGACAGTTATCTAATCTCTACTTAGGATTCAAATTACCTAATGTTTTCACTCTGTTGGGTTGAGCAGGCTCCTTTGTGCACACAGTTCCTGGAAAATAATAAAAAAGATGCTCTTATTTCAATTACCATCCTTTCAGAGGTCCCATTACTTCATTTGTCCCACATTCATTATGGTAGATGGTCATGAGAACAAATTCAACTTTATAGTCCTTGATGGAATGCATTAGCAAAATTGAATCTAGAGAGAGAGAGAGAGAGAGAGAGAGAGAAAAGACATTCCGTGCACAGAAAACGAGTTTCCATTTTAGCAGATAAAAAGAAGAAAGAGACTAAAGAATTTATCTGCTATCACAAACAAACAAGGAGATAGGTAATACTATATTTTCTTCTTCCAAAGGCTTTGATTTAAACATGCTTAAGATATTGCTAGATTCATACCTGAGGTCCTGACTCATTTTGTTGACTTTTCACTCTTCTGTCCCTGCATCTTTCCCACTGTAGTTTGATGTCTTCTATCTCCATGTATATACACTATCCTCCAAGCCCGTCTCTACTCTACCTTTTGAGCACACAACTGGGTAGACTTGAGGTCTACTTACCTTTTGGTTGGGCCCTTGGATTTGATCCTCTGTTAATTTAAGATCTGAGAGGCTACTAGAAGTAACTCTGGACAAGGCACTTTATGAAAATAAGACATCTATATATGTTTGCTAATATATTTCTCTGTGCTTTTTTCTATGTGAATGTGTCTTTAGGATTTATTCCTCTGTGTATCTCAATTTAAAAACCTAAAATCAGAAAAAATTGTCATAAACAATAGAAGCTTTGTTCATCCCTCTTGCAACCAAGTCAAAGTTGTGACAGAAACACAGAGCAAACAGCAAGGAAAGTTGCTTGGGATCTGGATGAACGGAAACTACAACTAGGGAGAGAAATAATTAATCAACCAGCAATAGTAGGAGGTAGGAGGGGGCAAAGATAGGAGGCTATCTTGTCCCCAGTGGCTGAGTGAGACAGAGGCTACAGAAGCCGCAGCTACAGATGCCTGCTAAAAGGGCCGTGTCTGCAACTGGACTCCATGATGATGGACCTGCTCGCTCTGAGCACCAGCACCAGGTGGGCTGCTTGGGGGCAGGCACCAAGGACTTACAGGGGCACACTGAGTTGTCAGAGTGGGACGGAGGCGAGGATCTCTCCCAGGCAGAAGTGCTAATGATATCCACTGTTCCTCTGTTGAGCCCTCCCCTCTCCCAGTGTGCTGATGCAGTGCCGCCATAGCTGAGATATCATCAAACTAGATGACAGAAGTCGTTCTGCACAGAGGATTCCCTGCAACTCCATCTCCCCCAACTCATGGCCCCACCCAAGCCACATCCAAGTGTGTCCTTGGCAAGTCAGGTGCTCCTTGCTGAGCAGCGCCAAGACTCGCACTAGCGGCAACTGGCCTCAGTTTCTGACGTGGTTTCTTGAGGCAACTATAAAGACAGCATCTGTGGATTGCTTACTGAATCTTAACAGGTGGCCCTGGAGAGGCACAGACTGGGCCTAAACTTGGCCTGCAGCTGAATCCCTCTCAGGACTGGGCCACTGGACACCTACTACACAAAGTTGCACCAATAATACTGGGAGACTTGGGAGCTTTGTTTAGTACAAAGAAACAGACACAGAAAGGCAGCCAAGATGGGAAGACAAAGAAGCAGAAAACATATGAGAGAATAGAACAGAGATCCAGGAATAATGGAGTCAAGCAATCTAACAGATTCAGAGTTCAAAGATGCTCAATGAACTTAGGGTAAGCATAGATTAATTCAATAAGAACTTTAACAAAAGGATAAAAACCATAAAAATGGAAATGGATATTATAAAACAGAACCAGTCAGAAATGAAGAATACATTACCTGAGATGAAGAATGTATTAGAGGGAATAAACAGAGTGGATGAAGAAGAGGATCGAACCACTGATATAGAAGATGGGGAAGCCAAGGACACTCAATCAGAATGGCAAGAAGAAAAAAAAAGCCAAGACTATAATAATAATTTAAGGAGCCCGTGGGACACAATTAAATGTAAAAAAATATCCATGTCATAGGGGTACCTGAAGGAAAACAAGAAATTAAAGATTTGAAGAAATAATAATGGAAAACTTCCCTCACCTGATAAAGGAAAAGACATACAACTCCAGGAAGCTCAGAGAGTCCCCAAAAAGATGAAACCGAAGAGGTTCACACCAAAATACATCATAATTAAAATGCCAACGCTTAAATACAATGAGAGAATCTTAAAAGCAGCAAGAGAAAAGCAATTAGTTACCTACAAGGGAGCACCCATAAGAGTGGCAGCTGATTTATTGAAAGAAACCATATAGGACAGAAGGGTTTGACATAAAATATTCGATGTGATGAAAACCCAGGATCTACAACCAAGAATACTTTATCCAGCAAAGTTATTATTTAGAGTCAAAGGACAGATAAAGAGCTTCCCAGACCAAAATAAGCTAAAGGAATTTATCAACACCAAGCCAGTATTACAGGAAATGTTGGAGGGACTTCTTTAAGAAGAAAAAACACGTATCAAAAACAGGAATAAAGAATGCTAATAACTACATTCCTATCAACGAGTACCTCAAATAGAAAAGAATTAAATGTTCCAACCAAAAGATAGAGTGGCTGAATGGATATGAAAACAAGACCCCTACATATGCTGCCTACAAGAGACTCACTTCAGATTAAAAGACACACACAGACTAAAAGGAAGGGGATGGAAAAAGATATTGCCTTGATGGACTTGGAGGGCATTGTGCTGAGTAAAATGGGTCAGGTAGAGGAAGACAAATATTGCATGATTTCACATACATGTGGAATCTAAAGAACAAAATAAACAACAACAAAAACAGAAATAAACTCATAGAAACAGAGAATATTTTGAGGGTCACTAAGTGGGAGGAGTTTGGGGAGACAGTAAAAAAAGCCAAAGGGATTAAGAAGTACAAATAGATAGTTACAAAATAGACTGAAGATATAAAGTGTAGCATAAGGAAAATAGTTAATAATGTAATAAATATGTAAGGGGAAGAGGAGTACTAGATTTAGTGGGGTGATCGCTTTGTGAGTAATATAGATTTCTAATCACTATGCTGTACAACTGAATCTAATATATTATTGTATGTCAACTATAACTGAAAAAAAAACTTGTTGAATTGTACAATGTAAATATGAGCAATTAATTGTCTATTATATTTCAACAAAGCTGGAAAAAAGAAAAAACACCTAAAATCGGATCTTCCCTGCTCAGAAACCTTTAATGGTTTCCTAACATCCACAATATCAAGTCCAAGTTTGTTAACATAGTTTTCGAGATCTTCTATGATTTGCTTCCAACACACCTTTCAAACAAATCCTCCAGCCAAAATGAGAGAAGCCGTCAAAAGCAGTAGCAGAGTGTGTAACCTCTGGACTCAAATCCCAGCTCAGTCACTTATAAGTGGTGTCCTCAGGTGAGTTATTTATACCTTTATATGCCTCAGTTTCCTTAATTGTAAAAATAGGATAACAGTAATAATTCGTATTGCATGAGAATCAAGGGAATTCATAAATATCAGTTGCTCAGAACAGTGTCTGATACATGATAAGCATGATCTACTATTAAAATTATTATTACTCATTATCCTCAACACATATACTTTTTTCTATTTTTGTACTTTTTCTTACCATTACCAATTTATGGAATTTCTTTCCTCCTCTCTACCCCTCTAAATTTTTTCCAATCCTTTAAAGTCTTAATTGAATTTTTTCCTTTTTCCCAATTATCCCTGGACTGTTCAATTTACAGTGTTCTCTTCTTCATAGTAGTTCTTACTATCTATTCTAGTAATTTCGCATATGGTCACTTATTGTTTCATGGAACTTTTTGTATTGTTGCCTTGTGACATTAATTTCCAGTATGATTTCACCTGGTCTCTCCCAGTGAGCCTATGAGTTCTTTGAAGACATGACTCAGGCTCATCTTTGTATAGAGTTCAGCACATTGTCTTTCCAATAGCAGCTCAATAAATATCTGTTTATTTGACTTGATTTGATCTATGGGTTGAATTAAGTTTGCTAAATGCTTTTGGAAGCAGTGAGCTAAAGGGAATATAGAAGAGTTGGAACATTTTTATTCACTTGTAGAACATTTATGAAGTGTCTGTGCAAGGTGCTCTACTTCCACCTTCACCTGTCAGGTGCAACCCTCTCACTCCAGGAGGAGGCACCAGAACTGTCTGATTGGCAGAGATACACTAGGATGAGATCAGATGCTGTGTTTGTCAGAGGGGTCAGTTTTGGTAGCCAGACTGGCTTTTAGAGCAGCAATTTGGCAGGATGCACAGAGGCAGGGAGAGGCTCAGGACTGGCTGTAACATAAAGAAGTCTCTTAAAGAGCAGTTGCTTCCACATAGTTTTACAAATTCAGACCTTCCTTGGCTGCTCAGATTTGCTCCTGGGTGGAGACCTTTGGCATCTCAAAGGGCCAGGATCACGTAAGATAGTATGGTATTAGATCAAGAGCTAGTGTGGTACTGGGTCAAGACGTTCAGGTTGGATTCCAGATTTTTTCACTAACTCTCTGGGTGGCCTTGGATACTTATGTCATCTCCATACTCTTAAGTTCTCTCATCTGTCAATGAGGGTGTTGGATCAATACGTGACCTCAAGGGTCCCTGTTATCTCTAATATTCTATTATCGTAAGGTTTATCTCATAGTGGAGTCACTGGTTATCTATAAGGCAAGAGACTAAGACCTCCTTTGGTTAGAACTCAGATTCTTCTTCTGGCTAGTGGAGCTTAATTAAGTCAGTCCCTAGGGTGTGGGATGGTCTCATTTATTGGGAGTGGTCCTGCTTACAACAGTCTTGGAATTATTCTCCTTCTCCACCAAATCTGAAAAAGGATGGACTTGGGATATAAGATAATGAAGAGATAGCAGGGTTATACAGGGCATAGGTCTTACATTGGGGCTATCTCTGTTTATCTAGTCAATTGTCCTTGCCTCTGGATTGTCACTGAATGTTCCCTCTTTGTAGTCCTGATGAAAGGACTAAAGTCACAGTTGCTGATGAGGGTAGAGGTTCAGGGAGATGAAGCAAGATGGCACCAAGGCTTGGTGCCAAATTGTTAGAGAACCACACAAGCCTTGGGCTCAGCCTTATTGGTGCATTCCCCAGGCCCACTCACCACTCCCACTGCCAGGAGGCACTCTTTCCTTCAAGATGTCCTTGGCAGCTTTTCTTATATTTTCCTGGCTGCTTCTGCTCCAGCACCATCTCTCCCTCTCAAATGAAGCTCATAGTAGCCCCTCCCCACTAATTCATATTCATTCTCCAGCTAAGCAGCCAGTCTGCCTTCTTCACTTATATCAAGCTGCTGGGGCACGAGATCACTGAGGTCATATCTCTTTGTGCCTGGAGGAGGATATTGCAGCTGCTGCCATGGGAAACTGTGCTGTATTCTAGGATTTGTGGAACAGTGTAGCAGAAAGACAACCATCTAGGGCAGATGACATGTACAAGGATAACAGTTCTTATAGGATGAGTGGCCAAACATGGAAGCAGACATCTGCCTCACTTATTTTTTTCACATTCTTACTCTGCTTTCCCTCTTTCTGGCAATGCAACAGCCCCGTTAGGTGCTCAGCTCTGTGACCCTCGCTGGAGGGGAGTAGGAGGGAAGAGAAAACACATAGTCTTAATCTCCAAGGAGTTTGCAGTCTGATCAGAGAAAAAAGACATACATACATTTGCAAGTTCATAAGGGTGGGTGAGAATAAGAGGTTTCACTTGGCAACCATGTTGAGCTTAAGCATCTGAAAATTCCAGGTTCATCTTTCTGAAAAGGCAATCCATAATTATCTGATTTCAAAAGCACAATGGACGCCCCCCCCCCCAAAAAGGGTGAAGAACTGAGCTCAGGTTAGAAGACCTGGGTGGAGTCCTGGATTTCTACTTGCTAATTGTGATAGCACATTGTCTAATCTCCCTGATCCTCAGTTTCTTAATCTCTAAAATGAGGGGAATAATTTCTGTCCTACCCCTTTCATAGTGTGGCTGTGAGGATCAAATGAGACAAGTGTGTGAAAGTGCTTTATAAGTCATAAAGCACCATACTGGTAATAGGTTACCATTAATATTTAAAATCGAAACACAAAGCCATACAGAATGACAGAGCGTGGAGTTTATAGGAACCTTAGAGATGTTTATGCTAATATTTTCCTCTTGCAGACTATGAAACCAAGACCCAGAGAAGATAAGTGGCTCAGGAATAAATAGCTCATTTAGGGCACAGTCAGACCAGAGAACAGCCTTCTTAGGGCCCTGCTGTGAGGGGAGCCAGGCGGCCAGTGTCCAGAGCAGTTCTCTGCCTCTGTGAGCAAGGGGTCCTTCTGTGCTGCAGGCAGGGCTTCTTGCTCCCTCAGCCTCAAAAAAAAAAAAACTTATCTGGCTAAAACTGGATTTATTTACTTCCTCACCCTACGTTGTTCCAACTCCCATTTCCATTCTTTACCACCCAGCCAACCCCTGTGAAAATGGTTTCCAAAAGTAATCTGGGTTTCAAGTTACATCATCGTCAAATAATTCATGCCCTCTGGAAGACATCCAGAGATAAGTTGGGGACAGCTTGTGTGGAAAAGTGAGAGGTCTGGTAGCCAATGCAAATATTGCAGGGCAATCCAAATATTACAGATGAAATTTTGTGAGCAGGGGCTTTCTAAAAAACCATTTGCCAAGATGGCTCACATCTTCGCAAGCAAACACCTAGACACGAGTTCATGAAACAAATGATGGAGGCAGCTTGATAGAAAGGGCCCTGGCATGTTGGTGAGACAAGACCAGCGGGATTGTGTGCCTTTCATGGGTCCATTTCTCTTAGCTGCTGCTAAAGCCCTCTAGTGATCTAGGTGTCTTTTTCTTTCCCAGTCTGGGAGAGGACCTGGGGAGCTGGCTCATCCAGGTTATGCTTTTGTCTCAACGTTGGATGTTACCTGTGGCATTGAGGAACATAGGCTCTGTTCTTTCAATAAAGAACGCTACCTCCAGAGCAGAGTGCTCAGATGTCCTCTGTAACCCATTTCTGTGTTTAACTGCTGTCAAATCTTGAAAAGTGGGCCTCATGATGACCTTAAGATACCACCTTGGCTGTTCATGTTTTCCTCTGGCTCCCGTTGATTACAGGTGGGGACCAGCCACTCACCAAGTTTTCCACTTAAAAAAATGCCTTCAAATACTTGACCACAGTGGGCCTCCTTAACTTACACTTATCTAGACTTAATAATTAAAAAAAAAAAACATTTTATAAACTTACTAACTTGATTATAATCTTATCCACTGTTTTATAATTTCTTCCATTTGATCCCCTGCTCTTCTACCCCTCCAAAAGCACTCCTTCACAGTGCTCCCTCTCCTTTTTAGGCACCCACCACTCTTCCCTAAGAACCTTTCCATCTTCAGTTCACCAACATTTGAACAGCTGTAAAAGCATAAGATGTTTAATTTGGGAACAGTGTCTGTGGGAAGGAATGCTTTGTTAGTTTCCAAAGTAATGCGAAGCTTAATTTAGAAAGTCGTATAGCAATTCTTTTGGTTCTGAAAGTCAGAGAGATTATGGATTGCACTGCAGAGGCAACCTGCCTGATGATGTTAGCACTTTGCAGCACTGTTTTTTTTTTTTTTCTGCAGCAGTTTCATTTTTATTCCCGTTTAGAGACACAGTGGGTCAGTCTACTGGAAGCATTTGCTCCATGAGGACAGCACCTATGACTCGTTTAGTCTCCCTGTGTGGCCAGGGCCTACATAGGGCAAGCAGGTGGTAAGTGTCTTTAAATGCTGGGTTGCACTGCATTGCCTGTCTGCCCCTGCTTCCTACTTTGATCTTTAATTTGGTCCAGACAGCTTCTAGAACTAGGAAACAATCATGGTTACCAAGAATTAAGCAGGGCAGGGGCAGATGTGATCAGATCATAGCTCTACCATCTTCCCTGGCTCCAAGAGGCTTAAAGAAAATTAAAATGCCCAAATTGAAGACTATCATGACCTATCATATCTAATGTTAGAATCTGTCCCTCAGGGACACACATGGTTAGGATCTGAACAATAATGAGAACCTGGATAGAACTGGATAGATTTGGAGGTGGGGGCCATGATATGGAGAAATGAGGAGAATACATCACTGCCACCACCAAAGTCGCAGTGTTGAGAGCTGGAACTGAGGCTCCTACTGGGCAGCCCTGTCCTGAAGCCACCTATATGCTATGCATGCTCAGGGCCCTCATTTGGCCTCTGTGGGCTCCAGGCCAGGCAGCCTTCCATCAGATGCTGGGGTGCATCTTGACTGTTGCGGAATGTTCTGGAAATTAAAAACATGCTCAGTTTTTAGTTTCTTGATTCCAGAGGGCCTAAAATCCCAGAAAAAGAATTTAAACTCTGCCCTGACCCTGCCAAGGCGTCAGATATATATACACAGATTGTGCAATGAGCTAAAGGCCCCCGGAGGTCAATGTGGACAGAAAGACAGTAAGGAAGATCCTCTAGAGAAAGTCTGCATGAGTGAAGATACTCTGGCAGCATGAACCAGATCCATCTGGGGCACCTGAATGTTGGAGGACAAGAGTTTCCAAATAGAGCACAAGACTGAGTCCTTCCATTTCTCACTCAGAGTCCCTCAATCCCTAATCCCAAATTCCAGTGTGTTCTGGAAATGAGAGGATTTGGATCTTAAGAAACAAAACCTGTGTCATTAGAGGTTCAACTAATCTGGTGTGGGCATCTCCTCTAAAAGACCTGGAAAACCTTGTCCTGCTGGTCAGGGAGGGAGACAACTACTAGAGAACAGTGTTTTGGTGGGGGGTGGGGGGCAGGGTGGGCAGCAGCCTGGCAGCAATCAATAGGCAGAGAGACTGTAGGCTGACAAGGGCAACAAGCCTGGAGGACAGAGACAGAAGAATATATACAAAAAACATGACTGCACAGCCAAGTGGTGGCAGAATTAGCTACTTTTGCTGTATAGCATAGTCTAAATTTTATTCAAAGTGTTAGTTTTTGTCAGATCTTGAGATCTTTCAGAGCTCAGCCTGTGGGTGGGTTCATTTCTATTTATTTTTCATTAACATTTGCTAGTGGGCCTAGGATGATACCGAAAAATAACAAGAAAAAAAAAAACATAGAAACCCAGATTCAGAGAAAACAAAAATTACAAATAGAAATACACAGAAAGAGGTACTGAGAGAGCTTGAGAAAAAGGATGGGAGGTAGAGGAACACAGAGAGAGGGAGGGGAGAGGGAAGGAAGGAGAGAGGGAAGGAGGGCGAGGGCGGGGGCGGGGGGGGGGGGAAGGGGAGGGGAGGAAGGGGAGGGGAGGAAGGGGAGGGGAGGGGGGGGAGAGAGAGAGAGAGAGAGAGAGAGAGAGAGAGAGAGAGATTGAGAGCAATTAAAAGGGTAAAAACGGTATTCTGTGAGATGCTAGCTGGGTCCCCACGGATGAAGATCAGGATCCTGGACTGAACCTTCCTGGATTAAGAACTCAAGAGAGAAATCACAAAGTCTATTGTTTTGTTTGTTGGGAGGTTTTGGCTCCTGGTTACAAGGGTGCTGGCGTTCTGAGACACTGCCTGAGCTCCCCCTGCTGGCCGCTCTGCAGAATTTCATCATCTGAGTCCAATGTGGAATGGGATTACGTAAGTGTTCCTGAGTTTTGCCCACCCATCTTT
>CM053507.1:107295630-107457099 GCA_028627145.1 Eidolon dupreanum
TACATGGGGTTCATTACATCATTTCATCTACTTTTCTGTGTAGTTGAAATTTTCCATAATAAAAAAAAATAGAAGTTACCCTGATATTTTAAAAATGCTCCTGAGAAGATATCATATTCAACTAACTTTAACACTTGTGAAAAAACAACCACAAAAGTGTGTTTTAAACTTTGGTTGGGTTTTATATTTTTAGAATATTTACAAGGAAAGCCAGTCTGCTTCCTTTAAGAAACAGACTTGTTAGGAGCTGGATTTTAAAAGAGAAAAGAAACTAGGATTCAGATGTCGAATATTATATGTCCTGTCACGCACTGGATCCTTACCACCATTCTCCAGAAAGGACGAAGGCAGCTAATGACTTTCCATGATACCCCGCCAGGGTGGTCCTACCTCACAGTGCTTTGTATACATGATCTTGTTGTATCGCCAAAACTCACTCTAGGGATCCATTTCACAGATGAGAAAATTGAAGCTAGAGATGTCAGGTCTTTTGCCCAAATACCACAGGGTGATAAAATACAGGGGCATTAGGAGATGGCCTGGGTTTGAAGCTCCATGTGACTAGCTCCAAAGTCCGCTACATTTCACAGTTTTCGGATTGGCTCACCCCAGTGTCTGGCCTTGGGTCAGCTGGCCATTCAAAGAAATGATCATTTGCAAACAGGCTCCCACTGTATTGATCTTTTGGGAGGTGGCCTGCTTTTGCAAAACAGAATGAGTCTAAACCAAGAGAAACTAAGATTGTGTCCTCTTGGGCAGGGATGATTAGCACAGTAAGAGTTCAAGAACCAAGTAAGGAGTGTCAAGGAAGCATGGAGCCTGTTTACCCCTCAGGGGATTGAGGAGAGGCGTGGAAAGCTGGAGGTGGTGCAGCACCTGGAAGAGCCAACGGGGGTAAAAAGCAAAGATAAACTGAACAGTAAAAAAGCAAATAACTACATGAGTAAATGTAAAATGTTTAGAACAGCGGTGTTTATGTAAGTACTTTTTTTAAAACCAACTTTCAGGTCAAGTAAACGAGATTGTTAAGTAAATTATAATTATTTCCTCTAGTTGTAGCATTATGTATCCATAATATTATGGATATTATTATCCATAATAAAGACTATTGAAAATGCTTATTTAAAAACTTAAGTGAAAAAGCAGAATACAGTATATCTATAACATGATTATAATTTCTATAAACATCCTCTGCATGAAAAAAAACGATTGGAAGAAAGAAATATCAAAATCTTGAGATTGTCCTTAGGGTGTAGAAATATGGATTTTTTATATTTTAATTTTTTATTCCGTTTTTTACTTCCTATAATGAAATGTATTATATTTAGAATAAAAATGTGTTAAAAATCAAACAAAGAACTTCCTTTTACTTTTTATCCTTGTTTAATTCAGGGTAATAAAGGTGTTTACAGGAATAAAAGAAGTTAAAGATATTTACGATGTCATAATGAGAAGATACATATAATTTGGTAGAAAATCTGAGAAAGTAATGATAAGTTAGATCTTAGCTGTCCTCAGTTAGTCATACGTACATGAAGCAAACCTCATCACTGGGTCTGCATGAAACACTGAGAGATCTTTTCACTTGAAGATCACTCTAATGAGAACAGAACACAGACCACTAGTAATAGGTCCCTCTCTAGACCTCAGCAGGTTAAATTCATGTGTTAACATTTTTTGTCATTCATCTCCTTGGAATTTTTAACAAGTCACAGGATGTTAGACTCTAACTCTTTCAGGAGTCTTGATAGTTTTTCAGGGGCCAGACTGATGCCGCATTTTAGAAAGCCAGAGTCAACCCAGGCAAAAAACGTCGACTGTATCTTTTACCTGGATAGGGACCCACTCTCAAAGATTGTTAAACCAAAAACTATACTGCCTACACCCACCCACAGTATCTATAGAGTTCCCTCACAAGGGAGAGTGGTTTCTGCTGGCTGACTCTGAAATTGAAATACTGGATATCTGTCATTTAGAAACATGACATTAAGTAGCTTTCCTGAAGAGGCTTTTACCAAAATGTAACAAAAGAAATTTAAAAGTTTCTTTATAATTCAGTCAGCACTGGACAGTGTACAGGGTCCTGAGCCAGACTCCTCAGGGGATATGTAGAGTAAGAAACAGAACCTTCTCATAAGGGAGAAGGACTGAAAAACAACCACCACACTATAATGCCAAGGAGAATAAGAGAAGTAGTCTGTATATTTAGGAAAGAGAAAAATCACTGCTACTTAAGGGTTTAATGGGAAGGTTTCCAGAAGATGGGACATTTTAAAGTAGACTTTGATGAACCAAAGATTTCAGTCAGCCACATTAGCAGGAAGAGCACAGGTTGGCATTGATAGAGGAAAGAATATCAAGGAAAGGAAAAGATGAAAAAGAGGACATCACTTTCTGTTCCAAAATTAAGAAAATACAAGTGGTTCTATGCACTAAAGGACCCTAGGAGTCATGACATGGCCTGTGGCTACATTCTGTTTTGCTGAGTATAGACTTGTAAGCAGGTGAAAGAGGAGGCAGCTAGGCTGGGAGTGCTCCCAGAGCAGAGTTGGCAGGGGGGCAAAAGAAAAAAAATGATAGAGCCCCTGCTACCTTAGAGATAGGACCAGGGGGAAAAGCATAGATGTTAAAAGGGCATTGTTAGGGCCTTTTGCTTTGTGATATGCTCCTTCCTCTGTAACCAAACACAATCTTCAGAAAAATATCTACATTACTGGACAAAGCTTTTGACTTGAATTTTTAATTTGGGGGTGGGGGTAGGGGATGGGTAATAAGTGTGGACTATGACCTGGAAGTTAACATGGGATGAAAGCAGAGGCAACAAGAGGAGTGTAGGCACCTTTGGTTATTATATTCACTTTGAAGTAAAGAAAGGCAACTGTCATTTATTCATTCACCCCTGCAGTAATGTGCCCAGCACTATGTTAATGTTGGGATGCGTGGTGAGCCAAACCTGATGTGGTCTTGGTCTTCAAAGGGTCTGCATTCAGGTAGGGGTGTGTGTACGTGTGTGTGTGTGTGTGGGGGGGTGGTGGTGGTGGTAGGGATTAACTAAATAATAAAAAATGTAATAGTATGATTGTAATTAGTCTTATGAAGGAAAGGTCTACAATGCTATGATAGCTCATAGGGGTTTTGACCTTGTTGGTTAGTTAAGGGCAAATAGAACTGAATGAGTTTTGAAAGATGAATAGGAGTATAGTGTGTTATGTTTATGGCAGAGTAAAGAGTAAGTGCAAAGGCCCTGTAGAAGGAAGAATCTGAAGAGAGGCCTATGTAGCTGGAGCACAGATAATGATGGTGAACAAGTAGCCAAGCTAGCTGAAGAGGCAGGTCTTTACGTCATGTATGGGTTTAATTAAGTGTGCTAGGATAATGTATACTTAAAAATGTCACTCTGACTGCTGTACGGAAAAAAAATGGGAGTGTGGCAAGTGTGAATAAATGTAAAAAAACCAACTAGGAAGCTATTGCTTTCCCTAAGTAAAAGATGATGATAGGGCAGTACTTTATCCTAAAGAAGATAGCATGACAAAGCCTCAGCTAAGAAGATTAATTTTATGTTAAACTGACAATTTGCAAGAAAATGTCACCTTATACTTGTAAGAAACTTATTGTTCCTTTCTAGTACAAATATATGCTTATGTAAGTGACTTTAGTAATAAGAACAGATCTGTGCTAAGACGAGGATGAAAAAACTGAAGAAGAGGCATGCAGAATGTAATATTCATAAGCTTTTGGATATGTCTACATGACAGATGTGTTTCAAAGTGTACTGTATATTTTAAGCAGAAATCTTTTTTTTGCCTGGTTGGTTTGTATAACACACTAAATGGATGGAGTGAGAAAACCATTATATATGAGTTGCTTTGTCTTTATGATAACAATTCACAAATGCATGGACATTAAAATGTTCCCATATTACCTTCAATTCACATTGTATATTCTATTTTGCTCAAGGAGAAATTAACAAACCAAATGGCAATTGGGAAATTATAATACATCTCTATATTGAAAATAGATTAAGTAGACAGAGATGAATAAATATATGAGAGATCTAAACCACATAATTAACGACCTTGATCTAACCTTGCACTGAATGACTATAGAATATACATTCTTTTTAAGCTCACATGAAACTATTATAAAAATGATGTGTTCCCTTTATAATAACTCATTAAAAAGCATATGCATGATTTGTGCATTTTTCTATATGTATGTTAAACTTCCAAAAAAATGGTTTGTTAAAAAAAAACAAAAACTGACCACATATGAAGTCACAAAGAAAGTCTCAGTGAATTTCAAAGGACTAATATTATACAAAGTACTCTGACAATAATGTAATTAAATTATAAATTAACAATAAAAAGATAGATAAAAGAAAAATCTCTCAGAAAGTGAAAAATGTATTTCTTAATAACTCATTAGTTAAGAAAAAAACAATGAAAATTATGAACTACTCAGAACTATATGACAATGAAAATACTAATAAAAATGTGTAGAGATGTAGCTAAAATGGAATGAACAGAATTAGATGTATAAAAAAATTATATAAAAAAGCAAAAATGAACGAGATAACCATTCTGCTTAAGAAGCTAAAAAGAAGATTAGAGCAATCTCAAGAAAAATAGAATAAGAGATGATTAACAAAATAAAAAATGGGTTTTCTGAAAAGACAAGGTAGACAAACCTCTAGCAGAATAGATGAAGGAAAAATGAAACAACAGATAAATAATATTAGAAACAAAAAGAAGGTCATCATTATTAAGATAGTGGAGATTAAAAAATATCATGAGATTAGAAACTCTACAGCAATAAGTTTAAAACAAAATATTTGAGAAAATGTAAATTACTAAAATTGATTACAGAAGAAAAAGAAAACCTGAACAAACCAACAACTGTTAGAGAAACTGAATTGATAGCCAGAAGTCTCCCCTGAAAATAGATGGAAGACCCAGATACTATTATGAAGCCTTCAGAGAATATAGTCCCTGTCTTCTACAGACTGTTTTGGAGAGTTCGAAAAAAAAAAAAAGAAAAAAAATCTATCCTACTTATCTCATGTAAATATATTATCCAAACTATACAAGAACAAAATAAGAAAAAGCAAATTATAGAGCCAATTCACCTATGAACTAAGTTATAACATTTTAAATAAAATGCTAATAAATTTAATTCATCAGTCCATTAAAAAACATATCATGGCCATGAAATAGACTTAATTTCAGAATGCAAAATGACTCCACATCAGAATGATTTACCAAGGTTTCCATCTTTTAATCAAATTATCAGAGAAAAAAAACATATGGTAATATATCGAAAAATGCAGAAATAGCATTTGATTAACTATCACTCATTCATGATTAAAAAACTTTTGGCAAGGAATATAAGGAAATTTTCTTAACCTGATAAAGGGATTATACCAATTTTGGTAATTTAGATTTTCTCAGCCTAAAATTGGGAGTTTATCCACATATATGCCTATGATTCTATCCAATTAAGAGAAGGAATGCTCTTCATATTGTTGCAAGCTGGAACTTACCTGCTTCTTACAGTTTCTGTGTTCACCTGTCCATCTTCTGTTCCCTGAAACCCTGCCCCACACACATGGCTTGACCACTGCGTAATATTTGCATTTCTTTCATTCTCCAATTCACCATCTCATCCCACCTCTTCTAGCCAAATGCAGGTATATATACTTAGTCTTTGTAATCCATGTCTCAGTAAACTCTGATAAATTCTATTAGGAGGTTTCTTAGAGAAGTAAAAGTCTTCAAACCATGAAATATTCATTGATGTAATACCACTTGTGAAATTGCTCCTGACTTAAGTTGTTTCATCTGTGTATCCTAGTGCCTATCCCTATTCCTATCAAAGTCTTGATCATCCATGTGGAAATATGCAGCCCTCAAATAAAATAGAAATCTACTGCAAATTTTGCAAAAAATATGAAATTGATTAAAGTAAAGTTGGTGAACTGCGGGATCCACATGCAAACTCACTAGCAATCTCATTGAGTCTAACCAGGTAACAAATGAAAAAAGAGAAAATCCATTAAGAATAATAATTTCATCAATGCTTGAAAAGGAAATCATTTAGTTTCAAAAGATTAAGAGAGGGCCTTGTGAAAACTGGGTAAAGTTCTCCAACATTTTTACAAATATGACCCTACTGCAAAAATCTAATGCAAAGTGAAGGATAACAAGCTGTATTAAAATAAATTCCTCACAAATTAACACTTGTTTTATCACAATTAGCACACAGTTGTAATTGTAACCTAAAATGTGTTAAATGTAAGATAAATTCATTTTAATAAGTTTTTGGTAGCATTATTGTAATACAAAATCCTAATCAAGTCTTTTTTCCTTCATTCTGGAATTTAGGTCTTGTATTACATAGACACACTCTAAGAGGGCCTTCTGGGAAAAGGAAAAAGGAAAGAAGAATTTTTGTACTCATCTCTATTTTCCAAACACACAATATTGTAAGACTCCCCAAAGGAAGCTATAAAAAAATACAGATTCCTGGGTTTCCCAGCTAGCCCAATTCTGAATCTCTAAGAGCAGAACAGACCCTAGGACGCCATATTTTTAACACTCATATTAAGGGAGCCTTATGATAATCAAGCAAATGTGGTAATAACCACCTTAACTTAAAGCAAAATGATGTTTATATTTCCTTTCTCTGTCTCTCTCTCTCCCACTCTTAACCTTAAAAAGTCCTTTTTAACTTTGTCAGCAGACTTGTACCCATTGTACTCCTTTTTTTTCTTTTATCCCTTTTACATGCCCTTCTTCTTAGATCAGTGTCTCATCGATAAGCAAAAGGTTTTTGAAACTTTATCAATGTAGTCTTCAGAATTTTTAGAATTTACAAGTTACTCGTTTTTCATTTTATTTTATTTTCTTAATATTTTAAAACATCCTTAAAAAAATAGAACTTCCTTTTTTTTGTTGTCGTTCCTTTAAAATTGAGTGTGAGTGATTTGTCTCGTTTCTTTCTTTCTTTTTTTTTTTTACATTCTCTAAGCCTGTGTTCTCATGAGCCCATTTTGCTCTATATTCGTTTGGACATTAAACTGCTATGCAAATATTAGCATATTCAGTCTGTTATTTCTGTACTGCCTGGTTGTCAGCTTCTCAAAGACAAACATGACATCCTTCATTTCTTTTGTATTTTCCCCACTGAGCCTAGATCAACTGACTAGTGTGCAGTATGCTTCACGCAGTGGGTGCTTAAAAAATATTTTAAAACAGTATTAAAATGTTGAATAAATTTGACAGCAGTGCTGCTTCTCATCACTTCAAGTGCCAACACTTTCTAGGTACCTTCTCTGCCTAGCAACCATTTTCCAAAATACCTACATGTCCCCAGACGGTTCATCCAAGCTGAAGCTCTCTTTTGATCCAGCTTTCCTTCAAGTTATGGAAATATTGTTTACATGTTTTCCTCTAAGTATATGATTGGTACCCACAGACTCTGCCATGCAACTTGAAGTAGTTCTTTTCCCTTGGTTATACCGGAGAAGGGAGAGACAGTAGAGATGGAGGTTTCATTTCAGGTTATCGTCCTTTTCTTCCTAAATTATCTCTCACAGTAAGAGACAATGCCCCTATGCACGTTTTCATATCTCTAAGAATGTTTTTCATTCTTAACATCTGAAGAGTGCTACAGATTTTAGGTAAGAGGTTGTAGTATTTTAATTAAGATCATGGTTCTTCATGAGCTTTATTCATTACCTCATTTTTTTTTTCCTGACCTACTATAGGCAGGCAGGCAACACTTCCAACATTACTCTCCTATTAAACATTATTTCATGCCCATGAAAAACAGGCTTTTACTTATGTTATGTGGCTCTAATGTAGTAAGGTACAGAAAAGCTTATTCTTTTTCTTAGCTAGGGTATTGTTTTGCAAAGCACCTTGGCATTTATTCACTATCTTGTTTAATCTTCACAACTGTGCTACGTGGACAAAATAGGGGTCATTATTCCAGAATATGGACAAGGAAACTCAGAGACGTTAAGTGACTTCTCCAAGATCACACAGGTTGGATGGACACACATTGAAACAGGTCTCCACAACCAGCTTCTTTTCCCATCTCTGCCAGTCCCACCCCACACAGCACAGCTTCACAGAATAAGCTCTGTTACATGAGCAGAGAAGGCTACTAGAAAGAAACGATAAGCAATAGCTTCAGGGAGTGGTGCGGCGGCTAAGGTAGTGAACTGAACCCCGGAATGCGAGAAAATGACATTGCGCACGCGCAGGTCACTATCAGTGGGCCAAGTCGGAGAGGAAAGTAGGGAGAGGAAGCGGAACTCCTTGCTAAACCCCATCGCCAGCCTCCGGCTAACGCGCAAGCGCACTTCCTCAGGCTAAAGGTCAGCACAAAGAGGGTGGGCCTCGGGGCCGCGCAGGCGCAGTTATGCTTTAGGCGCCCAAGATGTCGTTCCCCAAGTACGAACCGTCGCGCCTGGCCACCTTGCCCTCTACCCTTGACCCAGCTGAGTACGACATATCCCCGGAGACCCGGAAGGCACAAGCCGAGCGGTTGGCTATAAGATCTCGGCTGAAAAGAGAGTACCTGCTTCAGTACAACAACCCTAGCCGCCGAGAGCTCATTGTGAGTGGGGGTCGGCCGGAGCGGGGGGAATCGAGGGTCAGAGCTCGGGCGGTCCCTTCAAGGGCTGCGCAGCCCCCACCGGACAAGGGAACCTCGCAGCGGGGCGGCCACCATTCCCCATCAGTATCTCAGACACTGGTCCTTTTCCAGGCCCAGAGAGCAGGTCAACTTACTAGCCCTTTGACCTTGGGCAGAGAGTTTGATGGTCAAGAGAATGGCTTCTGGACTCACACATGGCTGAGTTCGAGACTTGGCATAATCACTTCCCACCTGGGTGATCTTGAGAAAGTTATTCAACTCTGCAGCTTTCTTCAGTTTTCCTATCTGAGAAATGGGAATATTATAGTATTTAACCGTTTTGTGAGGCTGTTACGAGGCTTAAATGAGATAAGGCAGATGACCGGCTAAGTACAGTGCCAGGCTGATGACAAGTGTTCGAAAATGTGTTGTGTGTGTATTTTTTTAAAGCTGTTTTCCCCTTTCCAATTCACTGTTCATAGCAATGCTCCTTTCTTCTGATGGGAATTTACTGATTGTTCAGTTTATAATTTTAAAAACTCAAAGATCCTGCAAGCTTGTTCAATCAGGCTTTGGGCTTTGGAGTCAGACACCAAGGCACTGCATGCTAGCAAACTATATAACCTTGGGCAATTTGCCTAACCTTTCCGAATCTTAGTTTTCTGATCTTTATATATGGGAATGATAGTACATTTTTTATAGAATCATTGTTAGATTAAATGAGATAGTCTGTGTATCATTCCTAGCACATAATATATATCCAGCAAACTGATAGTTATTATTATATAACAAGCATGCTTTTCGATAATTTTCTGTACAAGAGATGTTTAACTATATCAAACACAATTAAAAACAACAACAGACTTTCCCAACAATTGCATTGATGTTCTGTAGGAATTTTGGGAGGTTGTGAGGATCGAAGAAAATTTACAATGTCCCAGGCACTATCCAAACCCTTTCTGAATATTACACAAATATCACAACCATTCAGAGTGTTAAGCTATATCACTGTCCCCATTTTACAAATGAGAAGACAACATGGGAAGGATAGGTAGGTCATAGAGTGATACTCTTTTAGCAAGTGATAGAGCAGAATTTAAACCTTGATCTGTGTAACTCACATCATCTGTTTATGGCTGTACCGTTTTCAGCCAGAATCTTATTTATTTGGGAAGATGGTTTGGAGAAAGGCATTATATACATACTCACATGATTGGGTTTGATGTGCCACATAAGTATGATGTAGTTAAAAAGAATAAGGCCTTGAGTCAGAGTTGAAGTTTAAGCTCCAGATTTTCTTTTATCTAGTTCTGTGACCCAGGGCAGTTTCAATTTTGTCATATAAAACAGAGGTAGTGATAGGTGCCTCACTGGTGGTTCTGTTCGTTAAAAGATTGCCTCATACTTGATCATATGTTGATCAATACATGGGAGTTACTTGCCTAATCTTTAAGAATGATTGGTTCAGTGAATAAATAAGTGCTCAAGGGCCAGGTCTTATGTTTTAGATGTTGTGGTAACAGTGGAGAATAAAATAGGCAAAGACCCTTGTCCTTATAGAGCTTTCTTTCTAGTGGGGGAGACAAGTAATAAATTAAAAAATTAAATCATTTAGCATGTTAGATAGTGATAAGTGATAAGAAGAAAAATAAAGCAAGGAAAGAGATTAGGAGTGTATGTTTGTAGTAGGAAGGAAGAGCAGCTGCAAATTTGAGATAGACCCAAGAAAGGCCTTGCGTCGAAGGTGATGTTTGAGTAAAGGTCTGAAAGAAGTGAGGTGAGGGAGCTAGAAAAGTAGCATTTTAGGCAGAGGGGACAGCAAGTGTAAAGGTCCTTAGACAGGAGCATGCCTGATTAATTACAGAAACAGTAAAGAGACCATTGTGGTTAATGTGGGGGTGAGTGAGGGCAGAATAGGAAGAGATGAGGTCAGAAAGGAACCTGGGACTAGATTATACCAGGCCCTGTAGGCCAATGCAGATTGAATGTGAGGTGTAAGAGAAAGGGTCAGGATGACTCCAAAATTCTTGACCTAAGTGGTCGGAAGAATGAACTTGTTTTTTACCAAGATAGAGAAAAATGAGAGGAGCCGGGATGGCGGTGGAGTGGAATATTGGGAAATCAGTGTGGGATACATCACATTGGACATGCCTGTTAGACAACATGTCAGTGTTGAACAGGCAGCTGGATATTATGTCTAGAGTTCAGGATAGAGGTCTAGGGCTAGAAGTGTAATTTTGGAAGTCATCAGCCTATAGATGGATGTTTAAAGCCATGTGACTGGAAGATCATCAAAGGAGTGAATGTAGATAGGAAAGAACAGCAAAATCTGAGGTCTAATATTAAGAGATTGGAGAGTCAGGAAGAAGAGAGCAAAAGAGCCTAAGAGGGAATGGCCAGAGAGTTAGGAGGAAAACCAAGCCAATGTATGCCCTGGAATCCAAAAGAAGAAATGATTTCACAGTGTTCACTATGTCAGATGCTGCTGGTAGTCTTTTGGATGTGGAGTGGTGTCAAAGAACTATCTTCCATGGCATGTGTTTTGGAACCTCTCAATAGTACCAGGCTCAGTAAACTATGGTCATGGGGCTGTTGATATTTTTATGAAATGGAATTGTTTCTGGAAGGCAGGTATGTCAGATATCAAAGTGTAGAGAGGTGACTGGCAGATTGAGAATTCATGGGAGAGTTGTTCAAATATGTTAATAGAAGGAGTAGATACAAGAGTAGATGTATTGAGCTCAAACATCTCCTTGAACCTGTGTCTTGTGTCTTTACCTTCTTTACTGTTTCTGCAGTTTGGTTTAAAATGTTACTCTGGATGATCCAGTTTAATTATTTAGTCCTACCAATCGTGATTTCTTGGTGTTGGTTAGGACCTTGCATGTTCTCTTTCTGGCTTAGCATTAAAGTTTTAAAGCTGATTTCATTTCTTTTTTTATCAGTTAATTGCAGTGAATAATTTTGTAAAATTATTTGGGGATTTCTGAAATATTTGAACCAGGATCATTAGAGAATTATTCAACAAGTACTAGAAATGAAAGATCTTCCCTGAAGCTATTTAGGAATATTCAGAGTATACCCTTAACTGTAATAGAGGGGAGAAAAAGGTATCTTTTAAGCGTATCCCCGAAAGTCCTGTTAAGATTGTTTCTCAGTGTGGCCTTGCTTAAGTTCTTGTAACTTTTTCTTTTTATAATTTTAGGAAGATCCTGCGTTGACTCGTTGGACCTATGCAAGATCTGCAAATATCTATCCCAATTTCAGACCCACTCCCAAGACCTCACTCTTAGGAGCTATTTTTGGATTGGGGCCCCTTTTCTTCTGGTATTATGTTTTCAAAACTGACAGAGTAAGTATTAGGACCTGAGGTTTAGTATTCGTGTGATAGGTTCCCCCTGTTCTGGCTGCAGCTCTTTTCTTAATGATTGCCACCAGTGCACCTCCCATCTTAGCCCTCTACTATTCCTTCACTTCCTCCCTTTTCTTTATTCCTTTCTAGCAGGAGAAAAAACATAGTTTGAGTTATATATTTGGTTTTATTTCTTTATCATTTACGCTCTTATAGAAGAACACTGTTAAAAATCACTGTAGTCTGTGGGTCTTTCAAATTTAATAGGTGCTCTAGAATTTAAAGTAATAAATTGGTTATAGTTCTTGGATGTGATTTAGCTCATGAAAGATTTTTCCTAGTGTATTTTAGATAATGTAAGGAAATTATACTATTAATATTAAACGATAATAATTACTTTAAAAATTTTTAAATATTTTTTCTCATTAGAAGATATGCGCAAGTTAAACTTATGCTGATTAACCTTTAGATATTTGCAAATTTTTATATTTAGTATTCTTAGTTCATTTGTTTTAAAAAGATATTTGGTTAAGTATTAGCATACATAAATCATTTGGTGTGTTCCCTATTTGCATGAATTCTAGTTATATTGGCTATATTTTGCAAATTATTGTTAAAACTTATTAATACCTTAACAACAAAAAAGCAAAAGCAGCATGTGCTGGGAATCACTGCCATCAGAGGCTTGGTTATGTGATTACAGAGAAAACCAGCTTATCTTTGACACTAGACCAGGGGTCCACAACCCGCAGGCCGTGAACCAGTACTGGTCCATGACCTGTTAGGAATGAGGCCGCACAGCAGGAGGTGAGCGGTGGGTGGGCAAGCAAGTGAACAACATCTGTACTTGCAGTTGCTCCTCAGGGCTAGCATCACTGCCTCAGCTCCACCTCAGATCATCAGGCATTAGATTCTCATAGGCACACTGGTCACTGGTGCCAAAATGGTTGGGAACTGCTGTACTAGGCCATTCTGGTACTAGAACCCCAGCCCCAGCCCCCAGACTCATGTTGCCATCTAGACTGGGGCCTACCTATCCAGCTCTGCTTTAAACCAGCCAATCCACTCTCCTGTTATAGTATATGTATTTTGATTATCTGATAAATCATCGCTTAATAAAAAGATAGTCCGCACTTACCTAGAGGTGTTTGCATTTTGCTTTCAATGTATACTTTTTAGTGGGATAATACATTCTACTTACTAAAATGTGGGTAAAATGTTTTATAACAGCAGTGTTTTCTTATTGCTCCTTTATTTAGACTATTACTTCCTCGCTCATACTGCTTTAGATAGTAGGGGATTAGAATTAGGTTTGGAGCATCTCATTCCTGTTTTCAAGAGGGTTGTGCCAGAATGCATTGTTTTTAATTTTTTTCCCCCCTTCTTTCTATTCAGGATAGGAAAGAAAAACTTATTCGGGAAGGAAAATTGGATCGAACATTTAACATCTCATATTAAGTCTGGCAATGATGACTATGTGTATTATGTTTAAATAAATCTATTAATCATTAAATAGTTTTTCTTAATGTTGCCTTAATTCAATAAACATTTGCTGGACATTGTAGAATCCCTACTTTGTGAGCGTACACAGTTTAATGAAGAAACAGATGCGTGTTCATTTATTCATTCAACAAATGAGTGTCTACTATGAGCAGGCATTGTGCTCTGTGCTAGGAACACAACAGCCAGAGACAAACTTAGTACCTGTGCTTAAGGAGTGCACGCTCTGGGCAGCTGTTTATTCAACAGTTATTATTCGAGTGCTTGTTATGTATCTGGAACTACTTAATATCTAAGCTCTTGTCTGGCTTCAGCCTCAGTGGTAAATGCAGTAGTGTTGTAGAAAATATGATAAACATTTAGGAAAGCGAGAGAGGCAGCTGATCAGGGAGCTGTTCTGTCTAGGGAGATGGCATTTGATCTAGACTCTGAAGTCCTCAGGGCTGACGGCAAAACTGGAGCACGAAAGGGCAAGGTGCGTTGGGTATGGTGGGATTGGGGCCACTGTGGGGTGAGAAGCCAGCGGGTGGAGCCCGTGAGGAACAGAAGTAAAATGGTTTAGAGCTTTGGGCTTTGGAGGTCCGATTTGTGCTAGAACCCTAATCTGAACTTAGCAGTTGGAAACCAGACCGCCATGGACTGCTGAGATCTATGCACACATTAAGTCCAGTCTGTATCATGTTCAGGGTGGTGGCTAGGTATATGGCTAGGTGTAGTCTCAGCACAGGAGAGTTAGTGGAACAAGCTGCCATCCACACTGTTGGATCAAGTTGAGGTTATAATTGATAATCAGCATTTCCCCTATGGTTTCCAGATTTCCCTTCCCTTGACCCTCACTTTAGCAGGTCTGGATTGCTTGCCTTATGGAGTTGCTAGGACTTTCTTTCATTCCATAACTAGAATCATAGTGACTCTAGCATCATCAGGCCTTTGTTGCAGTAATTATCTCTTTCTAGTTATCACTAAACATGGAAGCACCAAGATAACACCACAGTCCCCTGGGTGCCCAGGCATATCCTTTCCTGCCCTCTTCATGTATCAGTAACTAGCTCCTTGTCATCAGGGTCACTTAATGCTGCCAATATGGAACTTTTTTTTTTTTTTGGTCTACTGTTTCCCAGGTACAAGAAACCCAAAATGACCAGGAGATAGTTATAGCTTCAGGTAAAGTCAAATCCCATGATACTATGACGTGTTATAAATATATGTTTGGTTTTTCTCCCTGTTACTGTCAACTAAAAACCCTTGCAATTTCTTAATGACAGATAAAGGTATCCATTGTTATGTTAATAGTGACTTAAGGAGAACAAGCCATGTGATTAGAGTGTTGGAACTTCTAGTCATACCCCCTGACCTTGCTTTTGTATCCCTACTCAGCCACTTACTGGTTAAAAGAGCTGGGCTGGAGAGTATTTAAATTCTGTCTCGGTTGCCTTATCTTTAAAATGGATATACTAATAATACACTTATTAAGCTCATTGTTTAATGAGTTATTATTTATAAAGTATTTAGAACAGGCACTCAATAAGATCTCAGGGAGTGTTTACCATTACTGTTTTTAAATCTGATTGATAAAAACTTTAATTTGCATTTTATTTATTATTGAGGTCCTACTTTTTTCATGTATTTTTGTCTATTTGTATTTTTTTTTGTTATTTGCTTAAATCCACTGCCCAATTTTTCTTCTGTAATATGTCAAGATATAAACAAGATGAAGATATTAGTCCTTAATCATACCAGTCTTCTTTCATTGGGACTTGTTCTAGTACACCTTAGTAATAGGAAAAACATTTACAGCATACTTTGGTGGATAAACTGAAAAGGCAGTACCAGGGAGGTATAGTCATAATTTTTAAAACATTTTTTTAGCATTGAGAATTATTGAGTAATGTATTCTTAAGAGTTTAATTAATTTAAAAATATTTCTTATTACAAACAGTGCCCCGTATCTTACCCAGAAATGGTCTGGTGAGAGCAGCAATTGCCACCTTGCCTGAGCACTAAATGCTGCCAAGAGTTTGATGCTGCTAGCTCTGGGCACTGGGCACAGGATCCCACACTAGTACTGCTGCTTCTCTCAGCCCAAGAACTCAAGCTTCTTACAACCACAGCCACTAGAAAGAGTTCCTCAAGATCTCTATATTACCATCACTAGCTCCTGAGTCCAGGCATATATGATTGGCTGAGCCCAGGTCATGTACCTGAGTTTTAGCTGTAAGGGAGGCTGAAAAGCAAGCATGAGGCATGTTCAGCTCTAAAGTGTGAGACAGGTAAGGAATTCCTGAACATAAGAAAGTGGTACAAGTGCTGAGCATCAAAAAGAATGACGTGTACTAAGGAAGATAATCAGGCACCAGATCATAAGGCCCTTATCACAGTTAAGGGCTTTAGGCTTCAACCTAATGGCAGTGGGAGCCGTTGGAGATATTAAGCAAGAGTAACCTCATTGGATTTACATTCCTGAAAAGTCATTCTGGGTCTTAGAGGATGATGGGGCAAGAGAGGCTGGAGGATAACCAGTAATCAGGCTGTGTAAGACTGTATGCCAGAAGTGAGTTTTAGTTTTTGATCCAGCCCTCAGTGAAAAACAAAGCAGCTTCTGCCAGTCACAGGATGACTCATTTGGGTGTGAATTTGTCAAAAGCTTTATGAAGGTCTAAATATATTATCTCTATTAGTTCCCCTTCATGCACATGCATGAAGAGCCTGTCTTCTTAATAACTCCTTATCCTTGTATGACATCCCTTCCCCTCTCTGGAACAATATTGCATTTCTAACAGTCTAGTTTGTTTAAATACTATGTCTTTTTACCCTTTATTATGGATCTTACCTGTAGAACAAGATTACATTCATGCTCTGATGAAAATTCTATCAGGTTCAGTTCTGATTTATTTTCCTTATTTTTTTTCTCATTCCTGGTAGTACCTGACACAATGTTCTCATAACACTAGGGGACATAACAGAGTATTGATTACCCACATTCTTCAGTATTATTAATGGGATATTTGAAGAAATTAGAAGTCTGTACAAGAAGCTGTCTTGATCAAATATGCACAATTAAAAACATAGACAGCATTTTAAAATTAGTAAAAATATAATGCTATTACTATTTTCAAAGATTTCACTGCCACTTTTGTGTGAACACATAAATTTTATCGTGTTCTATTTGAGGACCCATTTGTATCTACAAGTATGATTGTGATACTTTCGATAGTTTTCCTTCTGTCTGCCTTTACTGCCATTTCTCTGAGACAGATTCCTCCTGCTGATGCCTGCTGTGACTTGGAGAGGCACTGAGCAGTGTTATCTACCTAGAGACCCTTCATCATCCCAAGAAATTACAGTGCACATTGATCTCATTGCCAAGTTTCAGGATTTAAAGGATTAAAGTCAAGTTCAAAGTCTGACATCCGACGTCTGAATGTCCCTGGAGATGGATGGCTGGTGAAACATCTGACATTTCTGGAGCAAACCTGGCACTAGAGTTCAAGTTCAGTTTCCCCATAATCACAATGAGTATCATCTTATCAGTTCTGAATCAATTCTTTACTTCTATCACCAATTGCATTTAAATCATTCATCTCTAATAATAGTTTGGAGGTGGGGGAAGGAGGCAACTGGCTGAGGCTGTTACAGAAATCAATATAAGAAGGACTCAGGGGCTGCAATCTGATATGAAGTTGATGTGTGTAGGAGGAGAAGGTGGTAGAGGACTTTTCTTGAAACTACATTTGTACAATTAAGCACTTGTTTTGTAGTTACATTATATGTTTCATATCGATTAAAAACAAAGTTTTCTTAAGAGGGTTTTATTCGTACTCTATGTAAGATGGAGACAGCATTGAAGAATATTATATGGAGTGGCTTGTGTGAGGGTAGATGAAGATGGGGGTGGGTAGTTACCCTGAAGCCATCTATTAGAAGCTGGGTAAGCAGTTCCCAAATCATTTCTGCAGAAGAGGTGGAACAAAAGTGGTTTGGTCCCATCAGGGTGTTTGGGAGGAGATACTGTTCGAGGTTGCAGGGAGAATGAGCTGCTGTTGGTCTGCAGGTACTGGGGACAGTTGGTTTCCTGGAGCCACTGGGGTGGAGGAGCCTATGTCCTACAGAATTCTAGTAGGACACTGGCCATCAGATCTCTGCATTGATCAAACTTACTGAGCCCCAGTCATTTACTAAGCACTGAGGATACTAATATGAAAAAACAACTCCTTGGAGGAACTCACAATGAAGAAAAACAATTATCGCAACCAGCACTTATTAAGCTTTTATTTGTGTTCCAGGAGCTAAGCTAAAGAGCTTTACACACCTCTGAACATATCAAAGATCCCTATTATGCAGATGAGATTTAGAGAAGTTAAATAATTTGCTAAAGTCCTCTTTGCTCAGCTAATAAGAGCTGAGGTAGAACTTAAATTTCGGCAGCCTGACTCTAGAGGCCATATCTTTAACCATTCTCTGAAAAGCATAAAGACCGTTGGTGTAGGGAGTCCAGTACTGAGAAAGAACACTTAATCCAGCCCGGGGGTGCTTAAGAGATAATACCTTCAAGAGCAGGGACTCCTATGTACACTTTTTGGTTTACTAGCACCTTCACAGGTATAAAAATGTTAAAGCTGGAAGGAACTTTAAAGATCTGCCAGTCTCACAGCCTAATTCTATAGGACAGGTTTAGACAGGAAAAATGACTTTTCTAATTCTTCAAGAAAGCCTGCCAATTTTAGGATTGGAGTCTAGGTTGTGATTAAGAACTACTGCTCTGATTGCCCATGTCACCTCTTTGTGATTTGAAATGAGACTGTTGGAACAACTGAAACAAGTGCCAGTCAACCTTCTCATACAAACAGAAGAAAAGCCATTTTAATAGAGATGGCTTTGGAGAGAAATCAGCAAACGTTTGAAGCATTTTCTGTTTAAAGTAAATATTAGCAGCTTGTCTCAGGTTGTGGGAGTGTAGACACTGGATTCAAACCCAAGACCTCCCATATTATTCTTGCCAAATTCTCACAAAAAGGTATACATGGTAGGCACTAACTGTTGCTCACTGACATCCACTTCCCCTTTCCTTCTGATAGACCCTGATTTTTTTTTTTTTTTTTTTCAAGAGACTGGTGAAAATCCCTATATCTGCACCCTGCAGTGGAAGGGTGTCCTGTCTGATGTTGGGTCCTGCCTTGGGCCCCAAGCTGCCTGGAGAGGTTCCAGCCACCTGAGACTCTGAACTGGAGTAGATGGGCTAGAAAATAATCTTACTGGTTTTCATCAATCCTTAAATGAATACATTTATTTCAATGTTTAATATTAAAAGTGTTTGGGTCTTTAGAAGTTTGGTGATGTTTTTGTGACCAGAATACTCCACAGGAACTTAACTGTTGTTCATATCAATTAACCTATGATAAAATTGGTTTTGTTATATTGTTTTGCTTAAATTTACAGTTTCCAAGAACCTGGTGATGAAGTTGAGGACCTCTATCAAAGTCATTTTAGATTCTGTCTTAACCATCACCTTAATTAAGCTATTTCTATGCATTGTTGAGATCTTAAATTGAGCCTCAATATGATTTTCTTATTTTAACACCAAAAAGATGACAAAAAGGAGACAGTACTTCTAAATTTTTCATATTTTGGGCTTCTGTTACTTATTCCATTAGAAGCGTACATACCGTCATCTTCAGCTAACTGCTAGTTTATTTAGGGACAGGGACCTTACCTTACTCGTTCCAGTGTCTCATACAGTGGGTGGCATAATAGCTTCCCCGAGGCAGGAACTGACAAGTATTCACTGAGTGACAATGGCAATAATAAACAATAACAATGATAATAGCTAGTATTTGCCTATGTTCACTATGTGCCAAAAGCAGTGTGGACACCTTCAATGCCTGGTCTCATTTAACCCCCATCAAATCCCTGTGAAGTAAGTTGTTTCTCTCAAATGAGCTTAGGGAGGAGGTTAAGTTACTTGCTCAAACTCATTCAGCTATGAAAGCACAGTCTGGATTCCAGAGTCTGGATTTTCCTTAATTACCATTCTTCCAAAAAAAAATTAAATAATATATAATGGCTATTATATTAATAAATACATAACAATTATATTTAAAAACAAACATACCAAGATCAAAATATGCCTCCAAAAGAAAAAAAACAAATCTCTGCATAATAGCTACTTGTTTTTCAGTGCTTATTTATTTTAAGTAATTTACCTATATTAATTCATTTTATAGTCACTAACACTATAAGGTAGGTACTATCATTATCCACATTTCACAGCTGAGGAAACAGGGACCCAGAGAGGTTAAATAACTTGCTCGGGGTCACACAGCTGGCAAGGGATAGAGTCTAGATTTGAACCCAGGCAGTGTGGCTGTGCACATGTGCTCTTAATGATGCACTACACTGCCTCACAAACAGGATAAACTTTGGATACACCTAAGATTTGTGATGCAATTATATAAAGTTGATTTTATCAAATTGAAGGCAGGTTGATCACTATAAGAAGTTTAAATGTCAGCTCTCAAGCTTTTTTAATTTTTATTTTCATTTTAACCAGTAAAATATTTTTCCAGAAGGACAAAATTTCCTTTAAACCCAGAAGTGATAACTCTATCATCACTCTGGAAAATCACAATGGAGAAACTGCACATTAACTTGTAACTTCTAGACAGTTTACACCTAGGCCTTATGTTTCACAACTTTCCCTTACTCTTCCTCATACTCTCTGTGCCCCATGGTGCACCTTTAGTGAGCTGGTGCTTTCTGGTGGGAGGCAGTGCCCCCCGCCCCCATCTCTGCCACGTAGCCTGCTTTTCCTGCTGGGTCCTGCCTCGTTATACACCCCATCCCATCCCATTCTAGGTCTGGGAATATTGGGTGCTTTAGGGATTTTTTTTCACCTCTTCTGTAGACTCTAGGGAACCCTAATTTGGACCAAGATCTGAAGTTAGAAACAGAAGTTGTTTTGAATGCTAATTTTAAGGTAGTTTTAGAAACAGCCTTACCTGTGCATTGGGATTGCCTGAGGAGTTTCCAAAAAATTCTCATATGGGTCCATTCCCGATGTTTCTAATTTAGTTGATCTGAGGTATACCCTGGGCACTTGGAGTTTTAGAGGCTTGCTGGAGATGCAATGTACAGCTTAAGTTGAGAATCACGGTGTCAAGAGCAGGGACTCTTAACTTTGGCACTATCGACATTCAGCACTGAATAATTCTTCATTAGAGAGACTGCCCTGTGCTTTGTAAAATGTTAACCTGCATCCCTAACCTTTACCTACTAGATGCCAGTAGTATCCTCCCCAGTTGTGACAACAAAAATGTCTCTAGACTTTGCCAGGGGGGTGGGTGCAAAATTGTCCCTATTGAGAACCATTGGTCTAGAGCCATAGCTAAGTAGCCTGGGCTGTGAGAGAAGTTTCTTAAAAATAAAAACAGAGAAAGGTGGCTTCTACTGCACCCTGGAAAATACAGAAGATGCCAAAGGGGATCTGGCAGAAAACCCTCCAGTCATTGGAGGAAACCTAATCAGGGTGCTTTTTATTTTTTAAAGGTTTTTTTTTTTTTCCTAAGCAGTGAGATGATATATTTGTTGGGAAGCCTGGTGGAGGAAGGTACAATAAGTCTTCACTTAATGTTGTCAATAGGTTCTGCGACTTGAAGCAAAATGTCATGTAATGCAACCAATTTTACTATAGGCTAATTTATATAAACAAGAATTAAGTTTCTAGGGCATCTCAATTACATTATAACAAAATGACCTTGAATGGAATGGTGATATTCAAGAATAGGGAATTCAAGAAATAGTACAGATCTTTCTAGCTGATCCGAGGCACTAGACACGGAAACTAAATCTTTTTTAAAAAAAAAAAATTAGTGCGAATAGTCTGGCTTGGGGGAAATATTATTTCCAGCTGACGATTTGCTGCCCACAGTTGGGGGGATAATGTTCAAGGGGTTAGAAGCCAAATGGATGTAAACTCAGAATGTTGCTTTAGCTCTAGGCAGGCTTTGCCACCAAACTGATGACAGAATGAACTGAAATACGTGAGAGTCTAGGTATATGTCTAAGATTAGGATTAGAATGAGCTCATTATGGAAAGACTGCGATTTGAGAATAGAATATTTTACTGGTTATCTTAGTTTGGGTTATTTAGGAGAAGAGCCCAGGAAGCACCACAGGAGAGTGGGGAGGTAAGAGGGAAGGAAGCTAATGAGCACATTATCAGAATTGCCACCATGGCAGGGAGCCAGGGCCAGACAAGAGTCTCAGAAGTATGGGTGAGAGAGCTGGCATTTCTACCCACTAATTCCCATTTTTCATTGGTTGAAGTCTGCATTTAGGGCTGTTCAATCCTCAGCACTTTTGCCGGGTTCTGGTTTGGGTCTCAGGCAGAGTTGCCGGTGTGGTGCTGGCAATTGGAAGGATTTAGTTGGCACTGGATGGTGATTACTGATGGGATATAGGTAGGTCACTGGCAACTTCTGCTACAGTGGTTAATTTTAAAATTTATTCGAAGATTAACAATGTTTAATTTTTAATAAAGACTTCTTTATATTAAGGAACATTGGGAAGGTGCACCAACCGTTGTCACGCACAAAGATACCTTCACCTTAGTGTTTGAGACCGTGAAATACTACTGTCAGAAACCCAGCAGTCACCCCAGCCTTGTCCTCAGCTCCTCTTGTCCTCACACCTTACATCTAGTCCACTAACAAGTTCTTTCAGGTCTACTCCAAAACATACGGGAATTTATCTACTTCCTCCCTTGCTGCTGCCTCATTAATTTAAGACAATGTTGTCTTTTGCCTGGACTAGTGCAGTGGTCTCCTCCTCGGCTCCTACATCCACTCTTTCAGTTTCTTGAACCCACAGGCTTTTTCTTGGAATAGTCCTCCTCCCCACCCCACCTCAGCCCAACCCTACTCCTCCAATAACTTGCTCCTTCTTATCCTTTACTTCTTCATTGAAGATGTTCCGCTCTAAAAAAAGATCTCCCCATCCCACTTGTTAGTCCAAACTCAGTTTCTGTTTGTTTTCTTACTTTTCACAACTTGTGATTATTTTCTTTATTTATTTCATCTGTCTCCCTCTCTAGAATGTAAGCTCTGTAAGGACCATGTCTATCTCCTTGACCACCCTAAACCCTCATAGGGTTGCCGGATTTAGCAAATAAAAATGTAGGCTTCTCAGTTAAATTTCAGATAAACCCTGAATAAATTTTTAGTATAAGTATGTTCAAAGGACATATCCAATTATTCAGGGCTTATCTGAAATTCAAATTTAACTGGACATCTTATATTTCATCTGGCAACCCTGGATCCCAGGCCCTGACACATGCTGACTCTTGCTATATATTGTTAAATAAAAATCTGGTAGCAGCATATCAAAGTTGCTACTATGGCAACAAAGTGGGGGAAATGTGCTAAAACTACAGAGCTAAAGTAGCGACAAATACCATTTCCCATTCCTTTCTATTCTGATGTGCCTGTCTTCTCACTCTGTCAGAACCTAATCAACTCACCCCAAAGTCCTGGGTTGCCCAGGATTCTGGGCGAGATGCGGCCATGGGAAGGGAGCTGTCAGGAGCCGCTTTCCTACACAGCACTGCCTCCGTTTTGTTCTGATCTGAGCACAGGGGCCCTTGATCTTCTTTGGCCTTGACCTCCCCAGATTGTGAACTTGAGAAAGGAAAAAATGACTTTGTTCTTTTCTTTTTTTTAATTTTAATTTTTTAAATTTAATTATTTATTTTTAGGTGAGGCAACCCTTGGTTGACCTCACAGATTGCAAGGACCTTGTCAGCTTACAATCCCTTATTTTTAATTTTTTTTTTTTTTACGGCTACAGCACCTGGTCTTCCTAGGTGGTCTCCCATCCAAGTACTGACCCTACTTAGCTTCTGAGATCCGATGGGATTGGGCTTGTTCAGGGTAGCATGGCCGTAGATAACTTTGTCCTTTGCAATCATTCATATCCAGAGTCTTGCTCTGTAGCTGGCACAAAGTAAGGACTCAGTGCAAGGTTATCAAATGAACTGATAAACGAATTAATAATAGGGTGACTGTCCTGCTTGGACTAGGACTGAGGGGTTTCCTGGAATGTAGGGCCTTCTGTGTGAAAATCAGGGCAATTCGTACTTTCAGTGAATGATGCTCACTCTTGGTGACTGGACTTCTTGCCTATTATCACTATACTGGCTGATATATGACTACCAAGATTAGATAGCCTGGTGCCCTGGCTGCCTGTTTAAGGATGACACTAGATGTTTGGAGCTCTCCTGACCCCCTTTGCTTCCCTATTCCTGAACTGACTCCTAGGGCCTTAGCCTTGACTTCAATCTGAGCTCATGGTCATTACGTTGGCCTGTTCTTCCTTGTGGCTTGGGCTTGCGATCTCTCGTAGATGCTGTGGACCGATGTTTCTAGAAGAAAGGCACTCAGGCTAAGCATATGCAAAGGGGTCTTGGTCTTGGTACAATCTCGTGGACCCCAAGTCCTGGCCACTACAGATATGCCCCAATCAAGTGCTGACTATGACCAATTGCCACTTTCACCCAACACCAGCAAGTATTTATTGAGTAATTAAGCTGACAGCCACAGAATCCTCCAAAGAAATTTCTATAAATGTTTGAGTCACTTGACTATAAAAATGCGAGTTCTCATTTTAATTAGCCCCCTCCCACAACGTGCCAGAAGTGTTTAGAATGAGATTCTGCACACATCCATTCTCAACTGTGGTAGTAATGCTCCAATCTCAATTGAGTCCTGCTGGGTTCCTGGAATTGGGGGTGAAGTGGCTCTTGAGAGGCTCCCAGCACTTGTAGTAGTTCTCATCCAAACAGTTAGAGGTTTTGAGCCCCCATTTGGTGACAGCCATACTTAGAGAAGACTCAAACATAAATGCCTGTAGGAAATGACAAGAAAGAAGAGGTGAGGTGGATAACAAAACACATTTGATTAGATGTCAAGAGAGACAATGTGGGTAGGCAGAATCTTTGAATAATGAGTCATGTATGCCAGCATGGTGAGAAGAGCAGTCTCAAGTCCTAGGTTCTGGCTCTGGCCCCATCACTTATAAGCAGGTGATATCTTGTGTAAGACCCTTAACTTCTCAGAGCATCACATTTCATTCTGGACAATGGAATTGGGCACATAAGTCTCACATTGTCCTTGTAGAATTATGGAGTTAAATTTGCTAGACCCAAGGGCAGAGCTGGGAGAATCCTAGTAATATTCATCTCCTCAGGGGCCATTAATTACTGTGGTTATGTCTTTATGAAGGAGGCCACACTCCTTATTTTGCAGAGGTGGAAACTAAGGCTTAGAGCTGGGAAATGACTTGTCTAAAGTGATGGCAGCAAGAAGTGGCAAAGCTGGGATTTGAGCTTTTTTTTTTTTTTTTTTCAGTACTTTGACCAGGAGATGGGCCTTGGAAAAAGAAAAGGCAGAAAAGAGAGTGTGAGGAGAAGAAGGAGAGAATTAGGAAGTAGGAATGCTCTGGCCCTTTTAAAAGCTCTATCCTAGAAAGGTGTGAATGGTGGACATTCCACTCTGATCAGGTTTTTGTCAGCAATGGAAAGAATATGCAAGTGCTCTGTGCATGGTAGACATTCCAGCTTCACTAATTGATTTTTTTTTTTTTTACCCACTGTGGCTTATTAAAAAATAAAATAAAAACAAAAACAAAATAAAACCCTACAATCTTTATGTGCTCATATTTTTGGAAATTTTAAAAATATAGAAGGATAAAAGGAAAATAAATATTCTCTTGTGCCACAATCCACAGAAGTCACATTAATGTTTTCGTGTCTAATAAACATTAAATTCTTTTTACGTAAACCAATGGAGATGACTGTCACTGCTTGACTTCCCATGACAGGCTTGATGTGAGGACCAGATGTGATCACGTGGAAGCGCATGTTATAAAGCAGTATTCAGATATAAGGTTGTTATCATGGCCATTGTTATTGTCTCTTTACTGACTGCTTCTTAGGAGACTTGCTGTCCTACTAGAGTAACAAAACTCATCCCAGCTGAGCTATGAAGACAGTGTTGTATAAAGTTAATTTATTCCAAACTAGAATAAGGATAAGGCATATAGATGGGCCAGCGTCCAAATTATAAAATGGGAAATGGTGAGGGAGACTAAAGTTAGGTCTAGGTAAAGTGTTGGACCCTCCTTCACCAGGTCGTCTGGGCTCCCTGGCTACTGAGGGCTGCCTACTCCTGAACCCTCACATAGGAGAGTTCTTTGTCACTAGTGCTCAGGCCCTAGACATTACTCAAAGTCTTGCTCCTCATAAAAACAGCTCTGTCCTGTGCCTCACTGATATAGAACAATGTTCCCTGGTAACACCGACAGTGTTATTGAATGGCAACTCTGGAATGGCCTGTGGACTTCCAGGAGGCTTCAGAGGCAATAGCTTAACTGAGATTCTCAAACCATGTCTCATAGAAATGCAGGGGTCTACGGAACTTCCGTAGAGGCCCTTGCAAGGGGTGATAGAGCTGAGGTCAAGCATTTGGGACTCTTCTCACCCTCTCCCTACAGACCAACTCCACCAACTCTGGCTGCAGGGTTGGGACTGAAGGCAAACTGCATTGGACAGAAGGACAGATAATGCTTAGGTTGTTTGCAAACTGGGCATGGAGTCAGGCAGGTCTGTGCTATAGATTTTAGTCAGTTAACATCAAAGGCATTTGTTTAAAACTGTGAAGCAAATTTGCATATGATTTAACATAAAATTACTCCTTGTGGTCCATAAACTCTACCTCCAAGAATGCAAAAGTAAAATAAAATCAAGTGCTGCAACCGTCTGCAATTGTGCTCAGCCTCAGTGTTCACAGTCTGACACAGGAGGAATACAAAATAGGTTTTAAATCCTATCAGTTTCATCCTATGCCAACGGAAAGCAAAAGAAATTGAGAAAACTGCAGGGAACTGCTGCTCACAGCCCTGAATATAGTGATACAAAGTCTTCTTGACCCTCCTTGGTTTGAGAAACCAGCTGAAGGTGACATAATGCATTCTCTGCTATTGTGGCCCCAGAGGATTACTTCAAAAGGCAGGAGATGACTCTGAGACAAAGCACATATACACAGGACTGCATGCAGATAAGGGAAGATCCTTCCCACAGTATTAATGATACCATCTTATGTTTGAACAGTGCTGGATAGTCTGTAAGGTTAAATCAGAGCTACCTGCTGGGTTAGGTACCATACCCACTGGGGAAAATGAAGCAGAGAAGTTAAGTGACTTATTCAAGGTCATGCAGGAACTAAGGGCTAGGATTTGAACCCAGGCCAGACTCCAAGTCTGAAGCTTTTTCTACCCCTAGCACATCAGAAATCTAGAAAAAACACAAGGCGTGTGCCTGCACACATGGGAACATACACAGACACACACCCTCCTCTCCTGACTCCTCCTCTGTGACTTTAATATATAAAAAGCAGCCACGTCTCTCAAAAAGATTGGAGAGCCCAGAGGCCACCAGAACCTGGCATTTAACTTACCATCGTGCCATCAGCAATTCTCTCAGGTACCAGCTTAGCTTTGCTGGCCTTCTCAAAGCAGTCAGCATCAGGCCCATGGGGAGTCATTGCACTGTGCAGGCTGCCTCCTCCTGGCAGGAACCCACCTCGCTTTGCCTCGTAGTGACCTTTGATAAGTCCCATAAATTCGCTCATGCAGTTCCCTGGGAAGGTTGAAGTGGTATTGTTTCTATTATCCAAGGTAAGACCCGTAAATGCTAAGACCATTCAAACATTATTTCCACAGAATGACAAGAAGACAGGAGAATCTGATACATTCTATAATATTAATAAAGAATACAGATTAACAGAAGAATAATCACAAAACTTTCATTAGTGTAGAATTCTTGGTAGGCAAAGCTCTATTCCATGAACATGCAGATTATCAGAGGTCTTGTGTTCTACTGCCTGAAAGAAATTAATCTAGATTTAAAGAAAATTAAGGCCTGGGCAAGAATTTTAATAATAATTAAAATGCAAATTATAATAAAGAATGAATGGACTCTATCATTTAGGCTTATGATTTTCATATCAAAATTATCTTTATGTGTGATTTTGAATCCCTTCTCAACCAGCCCCACAGTAGTACATGCATCACCATATTTCTGGTTCTTCATATAGAAAACTGAAGTGAATTGTGTACGTGTGTCTGTGTGTGTGTGGTGTGTGTTGATGGAAGGGTGATGTAATGGAAAGAAACCTGGACTTGGAGCCCATTATCAAATGATAATCTCTGTGTGTGAAAGGATCCTAGTATTTGTAAAACTCAGCTTATAAATGCTATATTCTAATAAATCTTATCTTCTATATCTGAATCTGGTATCATCTTATTCTTCTATTCTTCGAAATGCCTCTTAGATGCATTCTTTTTTATTTCCATTGATATTCTCTTCATAGAACTCCAAAATCTTAAAATTGGAAGTGATCTCTACTTCTACTCAATAGAGAAGAATTTTCTATATCATTTTTGACAGAAAATCTCCTGGACTCTGTCTGCATGCCTCCTGTGAATGGAAGCTCTCTACTCAACAAAGCTCGGGGTGTTAAAAAGTTCTCTCGGATTAAGGAAATTTGCTTTCATATAAGTTAAACATATTGGTGCTGGTTGTGCATTCTGGAGTTATACAAAATTTGACAAAAATTACCATGTTCTCATTCTTTAAATCCTATGTTTCCTTTGAAATAAAGCTTTTTATTAGAATAGCAACACATTTAAAGCAAGAATTAAATATAACACCTGAGTAAGTTTAAGTGTCTTTTAATTCATCTACTCATCCATCTGTCCATTTTCCACCCATCCATCTGCCTATTCATTCATCTAATATATATAATTGGACAGTGTGCTAAGTACTGTGATAGAGATGAATAAGAAATAGCCTATTTGAAGTTACTCATAGTCTGTCCCAAGAGAATGCTAAGACTGCAAATCATGAACAGAGTAGAGAGGTATGGCACTGGTGACCCTTGCAAGGCCAAACATATGACGTGATGAATGCCCCACCCCTCTTCCTTACATGCGAAATATAACCAAGTGCCAAAATACTTCTGTAATTGACTAGGCAGCCATAACCACCTTGCCCAGAAAGCAAAATGCTGCTGCAGGCCCCTGGCCCCTGCAGAAAAGGAAAGACCCAAAGCTCTACGTGCTTCTCCATGAAGCAGAATAGAGGAAAAGAAGTGACTGTAAGCATAAAGTATCTCTATTTTAAAAGCAGTTCTGCTTATGATTTAAATGTGCTGTCACACACATCACTCCAGTATGCATCATCAGGGTCACCTTCATGGACTAATTTTAAGAAGAGAGCAAGACAGAATTCAGTTTTGATATGAAATGAATTTATGTAGCAGAGTTTGGTGATACTTTCCTATATCATTTTCTATATTTCAAAGGACAGCGAGAGGGTAGATCTTGCCTTTCTGATTAATGTTGAACCCAGTTGCCTAAGGCACATTAAGATGACTGGAGGCAATATTTCTATACAAATAATCCTCTACTTCTATAAAGTCCCATCAAGGTAGCAAAATTTTTGATTATTGCTAAAGCACTATTTTAAATATCTCTGGTAAAAAATAATTTCTGACTTGAGGTTCTGTGGTTTTCCCAACTAACTTGAAGCAACCATACCTTTCTTGAGATCTATCTATCCTGGGACAAATTTACTTGAGAGTCTTTTTAAAAATTATTAGTAGCATATCACAAGGCCATTTGTTTCAGGCAATCTGAACTACAAACCAAAGTCAAGGCATGGGTTGAGAGCTGTGGCAGTAGCAGACTTGTCCAAGTTTGATTGCTCTGTTATCCCTCTCCCTGGGGAGACAGCCCCAGGCCAGTGTCCCTCAACAAGTGCTCTGTACACCTCCTGCAGCAGAATTTCATGACTCACTAGTTCAAAAACGCAGATTCTGAGGTTCCACCTCAGAACCAACTAATTAAACTCTCTGGGAGTGGGCCCTGGTAATAAACATTGGAAAAGGGCATTCTAAGTGATTTTATGACCCTTAACGTTCTCAAACCTCAATATAAGAACTGTATGAAATAGCGAATTATCAAAGACTAGCATGTGAGATCCAGGCTCTAAGCCAGAGCCATTCTCTCTCTCTTCTCAGCAGGTCCTCTAAGGGGACTAACTACCAGGAGGAAACAGGGCCTATGGTGGGCTTGACACTCTTCAAAAAGGACATAGTTTGTTACAACTTTATTCACAAAGCATCTTGTATCTTTGTAGTGGTAACTAATGGTATCCTTCTCTCAATCATAGTGGTGCTACCTAAAAAAGGTGCTAGGATTTGGCCATGAAGTGGCCCAACTCAAAGGCCTCTACAAATGCCTGAGCTGCCCACCCAGTGTACCATTCTACCCTGTTGAGCCCTGGTACCTGGGAGCTGATCTGTATAGAGAGGAGTTTCCTATGGACAGAAGTCCCTGAAGCTAACTAAGGAGAGGGGTTTGTTTTTTTAGAATGTTCCTGCTCAGAGTATTTCCAGAACTCTATGTACAAAAATGCAGTTTAGGAAGTAGAATCATATATTGACCTTTAGGTTGGATTTACAGCTACTACTGCACAATTAAAAATGCCAGCCTCATTAAGTGTAGCCATGAACTGCCTTATTCTTGGTGATTCATTCACTTATTAAATAAATATTTATTAGAAGCATATTAAGTACCAGGCACTGTGCTAGGTACATCAGTTAGTGGTCATGAGAGTCTGCTCTGGCATCTGATTGGCTTCAGTTAAATTCCAAATCCACCACTTAATTAGCTGTGAGGCCTTGAGCAAGTCACTTAATCCTTCTTGTGTCAGTTTCATCTTCTGGGGAAAAACAAGGGGGTAGGGGATAATGATACGACCTATCTCTAACAAACTGTTATGAGGATTAAATGAGCTAATGCTTTTAAAAAACTTATAACAGAGTCATGGAAAATGATCAATAACTGTTAGCTGTTAGTAATAATAATATTAATAAAATAAAAAAGTAGATTTGATTAAGTTCTGTTCTAGGCAAAAAATGCTCTGCAGAAACTGCTTTCAGAATAGGATCCATCCCTCAGTGTGGACTACAATCTGCTCTACCCTGCCAAAATTATTGGAGAAGGCACATTTTACTGGCCCTTGAACTAGACTTAGGTAATGAGCTTTCCCCAAACAACAAACTAATCAACAGCAGCCCACCGTTCCTCTTCCCTCAAAAGCATCATCTGAAATGTGAAGAAACTTCTTGCTTCATGCTTTACCAGCCTTTCTGCCTCTCTTTTGGGTCAGAGGAACTGGGCTGAAGGCATTATGCAGTGTTTCCTTCTCAGAGTCAACGCGTCCCTGTCACCCCATGGAAGTTATGATATTTAAGCAGCTATAGGTCTGGGACCAGGCCTTGGATACAGGATCCCGAACTCCAGCCAGGGCAGGGCATCCAGAAACCCCTCCAGCAGTATTCCCAACAGGTGATGCTCATCGCTTTTCTGTCTCTGGTTTCCAGTTGTGGCTTGGCAAAAGAGAGACTTACTGTGGTAATAAGGAGGCCTGAAGGTCTTATCGGCAACCCCCCATCGAGGTGGGAAGATGACAAAATCAGCGATAGCCACTCCGGGGCGTAGAGACTTGGCAGTTAATACTGTGAAAATGGATGGGTCCTGAGAAAGAACAAGGAGAGGCTGAACATATGAGGAAAGGGAGGTGGCTGGACAATAACACGCATATCACCCACACATGAAAGGGTTTTAGAGTGACACTCTAAATTTCTGATCAAACCACATAGGCCAGGCTAAGAAGCCTGGGCTTGTTGTCAAGATGTAATAATCACTCATCTGACTTTCCCCTCTTTCTGTGCTTGAAGTAATAACAGCTAAGAGGATTCTGAGCTGCTTTTTCACCCTGCTGAACCCCGTTTCACAAAGTACTACCCTGTGGGTCTGAGAACTTGTGGCGCCTACGTCCCAACCTCGGGTCATGGTGACCAGAGCTGGGATGTGCCTGCCACAGGGGGCTCTCGGCAGAAGGAATGCTTGGAGTAAGGTGGAAATAGAAATAAAATAATATCCACGCTTTGGCATAAATGTAGGATCTGTTTCTTTTTTTGGTTGGGAGGGGGTGAATCACAGAGATTCTAGCTGGTATTCTCATTGCTTTCTTAGGTTGTTGGACTCTTAGGTTTAAAACATACCATGTACATCACTAGTTTGGGTGGTGGTAGTGTACAGGGGAATAGGTTGGGGTGTGATTCTGATTTTAAAAGAACTTTACAATCCTTCGGTGGAAAGATTGAGATCAATGATTGAAATCAATGATCATGTTTGCTTTCAGATGCTATGCTATGGTCAAGATTCAAAGATGATTGAGATCTGTTTCTTGCCCCTTTAACATTATTGGTGGAGGAGCAGGGTAGGTGGACTGAAGGAGTAATAAAACAGGTGCATGAACAACTAATCACAGCAAGGTGCCAAGGGGAATCTAGCTTTATAAATAGAGATCCAAGGGAGCATAGAAGAAAGGTGCCTATTGTTACCTGAGAGGATCAGGAAGGCTTCAAAGAGGGGGTGACATCTGAAATAGGTACTGAAGAATGAAACGAGAAAGAAAAAGAGTGAGAGGGAGGGGGGAAGGAAAGAAGGAAAGGTAGGAAGAAAGAGGAAAAGAAAAGCACTTTTTAAGCACAGAATACAGGAAAGACATCAAAATACACACAGATTTTTATTAAGAGACAATAAAGCTAACGCTCAGAGTGCACTGGCAGAAGGAAGAGGGGCAAGAGGTGGCACTGGAAAATTAGTCCATGGCCAGATGGTGAAGAGCATCAAATACCACGCTTCAGAGCTCAGATTTAATTTTAAACCACAGGGAGCCTGCAAAAGGTTTTTTAATATAGTAGTAGAATGATTAGGTCTGAAATTTGGAAAAATAACTATAGCAGCAGAACAGAGGAGATTGAACCTGGGAAAATGCAAGTTGAAAACCCAGCCCTTATTGCTGTGAGAGTTAACACTTCTCCATTTGTCATGAGAAATGATCTGAAACTTAACAAAAAGGTAGTGAGGCTCAAATAAAGCTCTAGCAGTGTCATGGGATCCTTTTTCATGCTGTTTTGGGCTTGATGCCTCATTTTCTTTTCCCTTTTGGTTTTATTCAGAGTTGTTACTCTTCAGAAAGGTAGTTTTGTCCCCCGAGAGATAAGCTGAACTGGCTCAGAGTAATCTTTCTGTCTCTGATTCTCTAGCTTCTGCTCTAATTATCCCTCCAGCTTGTGGGTTAAGTTAATCTTTTATAAACTAGGTTGAAAAATGTACTTCCCTCCAGGATCCCAGAACTAGCACTTCATCGAGAATGTGAGACCTTAGGGGCCTGCACTGTAGACCAGGGACCTATTTGTGGCCCCCTAAATAAGTGAAAAATATGATCAAGTTCATATGCTAGACTTTCTTTGGTTTAAATTCAAGCACTGCACATTATGAGTCACTTTAGAAGAGAGCTGTCTGCTTCTTCATGGCTAGAAGCAGCCAGAAGAGCTACTGGAGTAGGCAGCCAGAGCTAGTGGACTGTTGGTATTTGTGGGCAGGACCGGGAACTTTCCAAATACAGAAATGTTCCCTTTTTATCACACCATCACTAAGATTAGCAGTCAGTTTTCTTTTGGGGATAAACTTTCCATGAAGAAACTAAGTTTTTAGTCATCTAGGACAGTTATTGTGACTAATCTATGTAGAGAACTGAGCTGTGCTCATGGGCGAGTTTTGAAAGTCTAGCCTGGCTCCCTCACTGGCTATGTTATTTATTCCTTCTCTGAAGCATTCATTGCGGCAGATGATTCAAACTCCTGTCAGCACAATCACAAATGGCTATATTTCAAGCTTCCAAGGCACTAGAAATGTTAAATCTGTAAACCCCTCTCACCCAAGGGTTGCCCACTCTCCAAGGCCCCTTTGGGGTCCAGACTTACTGCATGGTCAAAGGCCACTGCGTTGATGACCATGAAGTTCTCCAAGTTGTACTTGTAGGGGGTATAGTTCCCATACCAGGCCACAACATTGAATGGGGAGACATTCTGATTACAAAAGAAGCAGAAAAGGGTGATCTTAGCACCTAATGCTTCTGTAGCTGTGATTCTACAGTTTGTACTTGACATCACTATTTTTTTTATTTGATTTTATTCTTATAATTTAATAATAGCATACTTTGGGAGAATCATTCTGTGGTTGCTTCACATACCCTCAAATCATCCTTCCTCTAGCCACTAACCCTATTTTTCCAGTTCATAAGCTGCAGCTGCCTCTGATCACATGCGTAGCAGAAGCATAGTACATTCTCTAAAACAGCGCCTTTTCAGCAAGTTTTAACACAACTGTGAGAATCTGTGGATGCCAGCAATTAAATTCCCAGGCCACCCAGGCCACACTCGGGGTTTCCTGGCGTGAAGGGCAGGCATGTACTGTGACTATTCTCTAGGTAACTGCTGCCTCGAGTATCTTCCATTAGACACAGTTCTTGGGTGGTGAGTGCAGGATGGCAAGAAAGTCTCTGAGAGTTCCAGCCCCAAGAACTTGAGATTTGAGAGCAATCCTAAGGTGATGCTTCTTGGGCCTGCCCTGGAGTAGGAGAGGATCAATGTTCTGTTATGGGAAGGTTGTCCCCACTGCAGATATGGGTCTGTGCTGGAAACAGCATCAAATTCAGAATGTTCTAAAGACTTTACTGAATGGCTACTCACAGAGGTGTGATAGGCGTTAGTAAACTGCCTAGAGATGGTGTGGTACCTGAGCTTAGCAATAATGTGAAGACATCGCCGTTCCTAGGCCTGTGGAATATGGGAAGGAAATGTTACGGGATTCCAGCAAGAGCTAGAACCATGAATAAGGGGCTACTCAGTGGTATGCTGATAAATATTTTACAACTAGCCCTCTGGAAAAAAATTTAAAAACTCTGATTTACAGTATTTGCTGATTTCTGGGATATACATACTCTTACCATGATCATTTTTGAGGTACCAATGTGATGTCACCTAACACAAAGCTAGGAAGAGATGTGTATATCTAGTATTGCAAATTGGTATGAACTGGCTTAAGCATGCCACTAGGGCCACTCCACAGGAACTGAGATTGTGGAGGGATGAGGTCATAAATAGAAAGGAAGAAGGGAAAGGAAAACCCCAGCTTAGTTTTCCTCCTGCCCTCTAATTTCCTCTGAGGATCTCCCACTGGTTGAACCCAACCAAAAGCCAGCTGGCTAGGGAGTCTGGGTGATGCAGTCCATATAGATCAACCTCCCAGGGCACAGAGCATGGTAGAAAAGGGAGAACGGATCAGAGGGAGTTTGCACAGAGAATAACCAACACAGGGTCCACCTGCAAAATAGAAAACATTGGAGATGCTGGCCACCTCTAGAATGATGGTTCTCTGTCAACTCTATGTCAAAAATAATATGGGGAACATACGCTTAAAATGAATGCATATTTCCACACCTCTCTCCAGAGGTTATCATTTTTGCCAGACTGGAGTGGTATCTAAGGATATACATTTTAAACAAGCCATCCTGAGAATTTTTTTATGTAAATGGTCTCTGAACCACATATTGAGAAATCCTGACCCAGAGAACATGAGGGGGATGATGTGTCAATGAGGGTGACAATTAGCCCTCAGGGATTAATTTTAAGTGCCAAACACGTTGGCTTCTACCAGTTAGCATACCTTCTAGATGCTATCCAATAACATGCCATGGCAAAATATAAGCAATAAGTCAAATGGGCACAAATAAAGCAAACAAATATTGGCAAATGAGATCTTTGGATTATTTTGGTTATATGATTACTTTGTTCTAATATATATTCAATACATTAAGGAATAATATACTATATATCAATTATATACTATGTATTATATAGTATATACTAATACATATAATAATTATATATTATATTAGTATGTATTACATTATAGATTACATGTTATTATTTTATTATTATCTATGCCTTTGCTCATCTGAGTTTACCAGGCTGGTAGTATAAACCAAATCATGCTATTTTAACTGCGTTCTACTTGTTTTCTATCAATTCTTGCTAGTTTTTGAAATATGGTGGCCATTGATGAATATAAATCTTGAATGATCTGCTTAATTTGTTTCTCTTTTCAGAACATGTCCCCACTTCATTGTCTACACATAATCAATTAACTTCAGAAAACAATCTCCCTTCTATTCACAAAACTCATTCCCACTTGTATGCTTTTGCTTAAGCTATTCCCTTTCCTCTTTATTTTTCTTTGGTAAGTGGCCCTTGAAGTCAGACAGAAATGGGTTCAAATGATGGTTTTACCATTTACTATGACATTTGGTAAATAATTTGTCACTAACTAGCCTGTTTCCATGATAAACAGTACTGCATTTGTAGTATCTTAGTGGTGTAGTAAAGATGAAAGAATATAGTATGTGTAAACTATTTAACACTGGCCTTGGTAATCGGTAATAGGTACTAAATAACTATCTGTTCCCTCCCCTGACTATAGACCCTCTTATATTACCTGTTTGGCAGCAAACAGCTTCCCCTGGTATTTATTAATCACGGTGTAACCACCTGGTACTTGGCGATCTTCATACCAGGCAACAGGTATCAAGAAATCTCGAGGATTGGCCAAACCATTGGCTCCTAGAACACCCAAAAGTCTTTTAGATACTTCTGAAGTCACATAGGAAAAATGTCCACAGTTGCACACAGAAAAAGGATTTTCTTGCATGTCACAATTTGTTTTTACTGTTCAAAGGCTCATTGGATTCCTAATCTGGTACTTTTTTTAAGGAGAACCCAAGAGATTTGGTCAGGGAAAAAAATCATGAAAATCATCATGCATCACATCTGGCATCACCTCCTAAAGCTGTAGAGTAAATATGGTTTATAAAATTACTTTACATGCACTATCTCACCACTACAGGTAAGGGGAACAAAGAGAAAGAGACTAGAAAAGAGGACAAGGGAAAATCGTAGAATACCGGACCTTCTTTCCAAGAAAATCCTGAGGACTCTAGAACTCATCTACAGTCCTTGATCCACAGTCCTTGAGAAAGAAAGGGTTACATACTATTGCCCCAGATGTGTCTCTGCTCCTCAGACAGAACTCAGAATCAAACCAAGTCTGTAAAACCGCTCTCCAGCCTGACAGATCTGTCAGGGAGAAAGTACTCAAGACTTGACTGCTTACCTTTGCTTTGTGAATATTTCCCCCAGAGAAAGCAAATAAATCAAAAGACCAAAGATGAAAAGCATAAGTGCAAAAACATAATTTAACTCTGAAAGGAGAGACCTGGGGAGTGTTTTATCATTTGCAGCTCCTGGAGTTGAAAAAAAAAAACCAAACTCCCAGTTGGTTAGAAAATTATATATATTTTCCAGAGGGTACATGTTCTGTGGAACCTCAAGGCTATGCTGACTTCAGGGCAGCAGGAAGCCAGGCCAAAGTGGGAAGAGTGGGTGGTGAGCAGGATGACAGACGGCCCACCATGGCTCCAGCTGCCTCTCTGCTGCCTCCCACCTTCCTCTGACTATTTGGATCCTCCCAGGGGAATGACCAGAAGGCACATGCTGGCCTGTCCTGGTTTTGCTCTAAAAAAGCTGTTGACAAAGAAGGTAAGAACTGGGAGGTGTGGCCACCACCTTCTGCAAACATGCCAAAGATGAAACCGAGGGCCAATTTCCCCAAATATTTTTTTTCACTCTAAGATGTTTTGAGAGCAACCCCTCCTACCACCTTTATTTCTCTTCAGCATGCTCTGACTCCAACTTGCCAGAAGAATCGAGGGTGGGGAGATCTTAGGTCACTTTTCAAAGTTTTAATCTACCACATGGAAGCTGTGGTTTCTAGCTCCTTCACAGCACTGAGTGATGTACCTTTTTTGACTGTTAAGTGTGTAGATTTTGTGGAGTGTGCTCAGTAGAAATGTGAGTTCATACACTATGTCTCTCAGTATTACTCCCCTTTCCATAGGAATATAATTCCTGTGATTTTTAGGGCTTTCTCCACTTTATTGTCTACACACAACCAATTAACTTCTGAAAATGATCTCTCTTCTATTCACAAAGCTCATTCCCACTTCTATGCTTTTGTATGAGCTGTTCTCTTTCAGCTTTATTTTTCCTCAATTTTTCATCAAGAATTAGTCAAATCTCATCTCTTTTCTGAAGCTGTTCCTGGTGATCTGACCTACAGTAACCCAAACTTCTATATCCCATAAAGTGTACACTATATAGCCAGAAATTTATTATGTACTGTCTTGCTCCCCAATAGTATATGTACTATTCTAGAAAGGAATTTATAATACGTAGTCTTGGGTCATTTTCTGTTATGGGAAGAGGCTTGTGTTACCCTTGACAAGGTTCCTGTCATTACCCTCAGCACAATGTGGATGCTGAGACAAGCTGATGGACTGATACACTGATGAGCTAATTAATGAAGATTTTGTTTCATCAGTTGGGTCAGCCATACGCCTGGAGCCAATGAACCTCAAGATCTGAAAAGAAAGCCTGGCTTTGCTCAGGGAGTTCTCATAGGTCTCTAAAATCCCAGCTACCCTTTGTCTAGAGAAGAAGTTGTCTAGAGAGGAAAGTTGAAGTTTGAGTGAGATAATGAGGGAAGAAGGATGCTTAACTCTCACGCAAGTATCTGTGTCCTATCTCTCAAGACAGGCTTTGAGGATTGTAGTGAAGGTTTACCAATTGGTCCCAGATCAGGCAACTCAAAGTGGACACCGTAGACCTCTAGGATATAGCCCCTGGTCTCCTCGAAGACATCTATGCTGAACCGCATTCCTCTCTGGAACAGGAAGCAGACACTGGTATGCCCTCCCAAATCATGCCCGTAGTTAGAAAGGAGCCCCAGAGCCATAGCCAGCCCCACGTGCTCAAGTAATGCTATAGTCTGTTGAGCTATGTTTGAGAGACAGCTAACTCAAAGATGAATTAGAAATAAAAGTTTAACTCCTAATAACATCCGTGATCCAAAACAATTCTAGTCTATTCTCTTATTGGGTTCATGGATAACCATGCTTTGATTTAGCCAATTTTTTTAAAAAAAATCCATGTTCACTGCCCTCTATTCACATTCAGGGCCTTATCTAGAGTGCGTATAAATATTTAGGAAAGTGAACTGACGATGCTCTGTGCTTTGTGATTTTGTGCTATTTTAAAACGAAGCAGGCAACCAAGCCTGCTTACTCTTCTGCACAGGGAGCCTTTGCCCGGACATGACAGAGAAATTTTAGAGTTGGAAATAACAACAGCTGCAACATCTGATTGCTCCCAAATTAGAGAGGCAGGGAGAAGGAGACACATCGTTCACCTGAATGACGCAGATCTCGTTGGGCTGCACAAGCAACTTGCCGAACTCCGTGTAAATGAGAAGTTTCCCTTTCTGAGGAACTAACAAAGAAGACAGGACAGCAGTGAGCATCTTTTTTATGCAAGAACCACTCCATGAAAAATAAAAGGCTTAAAGGCTGCATTTGCTTTTCATTCCCAATGAAAAGAGCTTTATTGAGTCTCATAGGGAAAGACCTATATTCTGACAATTTAGGTTAGCTATTTTATTATGTAGAAAAACATGATTGAAAAAAATTGACTGCTTTTTTTTTTAGTTGTCAGATAAGGAGTTTGTGGATTGACCAAAAAGGGAAGCCAAAATAGGATAGAAATCACCCATTTCTGATAGTTCCAGCAGGAGGGTGGCATTTACATGTCTAATGTCTACACCAAAATGTTCACTCCAAAATACCAGTACTAAAACCATAAAAAAAAAAAATGGGCAGACCAGAGAAATCTCTAATAGACACTACATTTTAGATGCTCGCATGAAACCTGTATTTAAATTGCAGATATTAGTGACAGTCTTTTCTTGGGCGAGTTTGAAGGCAAACTGAGTTACCTTGATAAGTTAATCACATGTTGGTATTACTCTTCATTTCTTTTCAGCTGCCCAAATCTCCTGTGTGAGAAGGATCCAGCAGAAATGGGCAAAGACAGAGAAACCAGGAAATAGAGTAGGGGTTTTGAGGTACACTAGGAATCTTTTCCAGACCACCAATTGCCTTTAGACCTCAGTCTGTAGATTTAACTAAATAAAACATATTAAAAAAGATAAAGAACATAATATGTATAAAATTAAAAAGCAGATTGTGTCTAGGGCTCAATTTACAGTGAAGAAGTCTGAAATCTTCAAAACTTACCAATCAAAAAGTCTCCATCTGAATTATAAAAGCATCTGAAATGTATAGAATAATTCCTGTGATTTTTAGTTTTAACATTATCCAGACAAATGAATTCCTGCACGAATTATTGTTTAGTACACACTATGTGCCAGGCTTGGTTCTGGGTATAAAACGGTGTGCAAAATGACCCAATTTCTGCTGTCATGAAGCTTAGAGTCTTGCAGGAAGTCAGACAGCATCATTTATAGAACTATGTCATTGCAAACTATCATGGCACTATGAAAGTCAGGTTTAGGGGAATGAAAGAATAGTGGACCTGATCTAGTCTGGGGAGTCAGAAAAGCTTCCCTGAAAATCTGAAAGAATCATCTAGGCAAGGGTTTAAGGAGAGAGGAGAATATTCTAGGCAGAAGGAACAACATGCGCAAATGCTCTGAGGCAGGAGGACACATTGCAGGTTGAAAGAACCGAAAGAAGGTGGATGTGTCTCAAGTGGAGAGAGGAAGTGCCAGATATGAGGTTGGACCCAAAGAAATATCTCCTGTGCCTTGTCATAGGCTATGATCTTCACCCTTGACTATGGCTCAGAGAAGTTAAATGACTTGCCCAAGGTCACTTAGCCAGGAAGAGTGGAATTGCCTTTGGACATAATTGTCTGATTCAAAAATCACTATAATATTCTGCTTCCCAAACAAAAGGCAAGAATGCCATTCACATGTGTTTTTCTGATATAAAAAACTCTAATGTCTGATTTGCTTTGTTTAGGAACTTTAAGCTTACACAGTTATTAGCTGAAGTCAGTCTTCATAGTCAACTTGACCTGCCACCAATAGGTGGCCGTAATGAGCATTCAGTGTGACTTTGGATTTAAGAATAGCCCTGGGGAACATTAGAGATTAAGACTATTTTAACCCAAACCTGGTTAAGGTCAAAATGCCTCTTGGACTACTCCTGCTTTCCAGTGCTCCATCGTCCCTTTTCTATTTGCACTGTTACATAACATTCTCGTTCGTGCCATAAGAGTCAGTCAAGATAGAAATGCTCATTTATTGTTATTATTAATAAATGTATATCAACATTGTTCTGGAGGAAAAACAATAAGAAAAACAACAACCTAGCTTTTACCCTCTGGCCAGCGGCTTGTGGGGAATAGGGATGTCTTGCCCCAGAACTAAGCTACTTACCTATCCTCCATGGAGGTATTGCAGAGGAAAATGTGGATGGCGAGTCCATTATTAGACCTGATGTCTCCAGCTCCACACAAGGTATGCAGGCCCTGGGAGAGACCCACAGGAGAGGGAAGGGTGAATGTGAGTAATGCCCAAGAGGCCAGCCCTCCTCCTGGTCCCTGAGGTTCCTGAACATCATGAGGCAAGGTCCTAGGGTATCCCCTTTGAGACTAGTGAGATATTCACTAGTCACCAGGATCCAGGCTACCTTTGGGGAGCCTGGAATTTACTGGCTTATGTTTGGTAGGTGATGGCTGATCCTAGTTGCCAGCCATGGCTCTAGATCTGGATTATTTTAATGGCTGCATCAGAGGAACTTACAGAGCATCAATTCGTTACATGGCATTTTATAAGTTTGGTGCTTAAGATCAACCTGAATGAGAGTTTCTATTGGAGGTAAAATCAGGTACCCAGGAGACTTAGGGAAGAAGGTTGCAGCATTAGGAGCCAGGTAATCCTCTCAAATATACCACACTATGTGGGGAGACCTCTGCTAATGAACAGGGTCAGCCCTAATTTCTGTAGAACAGGACAGAGGAAAGCACTATGACCAAGTATAATCCTTTCTGCTGATAATCCACAATCCAATAAACCTTAGCACATTGGCCTTCTCAAAACAGCCCTCAGCCTGAAACCTGCAGATGGAAAACTCAGAAAGAGGAAGCTCTGCTCTTCCAGACATTCATCATTCACACGGGGTGGATTTCTTCTTGAGTTTTAACTCCGTTTTCAAGTTTGGGGTCTGTTTAGATGAGTCTACACAGAGTTTGGAGCATTTAATACGGATAAGAAGTTCAACATGATCCGAACACTCGGCCTGTGGCTGGGCACCTGGACACTCCCTAAGGAAGCCACCAACTGAGGCTGGTCTGCAGAATCTTCCACTGGCTTCTTCGAGCCCCACCTCCTTGTAATTCCTCTCCTCCTTCCCTACATATGCCTTGCTCTGAGCACAGGTGTTCCAATACTCTCAGCATTGTACTAATGACAGTTACCACCCTGAGTTGGTGCTATTCTAGCCCAGGGGTCCATTTTGGGGAGTTCATGAACTTGGATGGGAAAAAATTATATATTTATTTCACTAAACTCTGACAGAAATTTATCATTTCCTTCAATTAATGTGAATGATGTGAACAACAAACCACAGCAGTATTAGAAGTGCCTATAAACTTAACACATAGAAATCATGGATATTTTTACGTTACATTAATAGTTGTTACAGATATCCCAAAATATCATTTATGCTCATATTTCTAATAACCATAGTTATTAGATCTTTTTGTAGATTTTGTGATTTAGTGCATTAATAAGGAAGCATACATATTACTATAAACCAAGCCAAATTTATTTAAATATTTTTATCATTGTATTTCAATATAATCAGCTTCTTTGTAATTTTATGTAATTTTTTTTATGCATTTGAGAACACAGGTTTCTCCAGACTATCATTGGAGTCTTTGTTCCAAAAACAAAGGACCTGAAGAAAATAAAAGCTCAATTTCCGTTAGCTGTTCAGAGAGATGTAGTACCCTTTGGTGTTGGGGGCCATATGGTGCCTGTAAGAAAAACATCCCTAGGCCAGCCCCAAAGCAGAGGCAGGTGGTGCTGTGTTGGTTGCCTGCCTCTAAGGATGCTTCTGCTTGGCATTCAGGCTGCAAATGGCTGGATCACTCACCATGGAAGAGAGGAGAGAAGTGGGAAGGTGTGGATAGCATTGACTTACACTCACGAAGTCCACTTTCTTCTGAGACACTTTTGGAATCTCAAATGGTTTCCACCTAAGCTGGAAAAAAAATACACATACAGGAAAACTATTTCACAAAGGGAAACCACAGACTTTCTAAATAAATAGCATCGATTGTACAGAAAAAGGACAGCTGGACTTTCTAAATAAATAGCATTGATTGTACAGAAAAAGGACAGCTGCTCCCTGTGAGACTGACTACTGGTGATTTTGTTATTTTGAATTTAATAGTTATCCATCATTTCCTTAAAGCGCTCAGTTGGGTTCTGTGTGTATATGTAGGGTGCGTGTGTGTGTTTAACCTATATGCATATATACTGTCTTCATTCTTTAGCACTTTAAATTTAAAAAATTTAAAAAAAGACCAGTGCTTCTTATTTCAGAAGCTGTTTGTTTCTTTTAACATTTTCCTCAGGCACATCAGTGCATTTTGACTGATGCTGCTTTTAACTCTATTTATAATCAGCTCCCTTTCCTGGCATGCCAGCCTCTCTGTGTGGGCTCCTGACGCTGCAAGGGAAGCTTCTACTTATACTTCCAGCCCTTGGAGCTTTGAATTATTTCTTGAAGAGAAAGGAAAAAAAAAAAAAACACCCAGCTGAGATTGGATTTGATAAATTCAGTACCAGGTTCAATTTTTTTTTCACCAAAACCCGTGTTTATCCACAGGCTGCCCGACTGACTGATGGTTCAGTTTAAATCACAACAATCTTTAATTTAATAATGAAATGATCTGAGGGAGTGGGAGGAAAAATCAGCAGGTCCAAGTTGTACTCAAAGTGTCAGCCCAGTACTTATTGAACAACTTGGCCTGACCTAGCCAGGCTGGTGGCCAATAAACCTGGCACCCTCAGGACATCTCACGGAGTGGCCAGCACCCCGAGGAATGGCTCCACTGGCAGCCTGGTTCAGGCAGGCTAGGTAGGGCCTCCATTAGGTCATGGGGCTCAGCTTATTCTGTATTTCAGAGAGGCAGCCAGAGGGGAAAGCAAACAGCAAGTGGAAAGGGCAGCACTGCCTTTCCTGACATACACAAACAGCAGCCTTTATTTCTTAAAAGTGACGCAGGATTATCACTTTCTGGGACTACTTATAAGGAACACAAAACATTGATTTGAAAAAACATTGTTGAAATCATGCTTCATAAAGAAGGAAAAGGTTTAGGACTAATTAAGAATGATATTTCCTGGGGGAGAAGGGGTAACCCGAGAGCAAGAGTCTAGGAAAGGGTTTCTCAACCTTGGTACTATTGACATTTTGCATTGGGGAATTCTTTGTTGTGGGGGGCTGTTCTGCGTATTGTAGGATGTTTAGCAGCACCCTTGATCTCTACTCACTACGTGCCAGTAGCACTCTCTCGAGTTGTAACAGACATTGTCAAATGTCCCCTGGTTGAGAACCATTAACACAGGAGGATATTCCCCTGACATCAGGAAGGGCCAACAGCTAAGCACCACTGGCTTTTTGAGGGGAGGTTCTAGTCTACTACTAACCATTACCTGCTACTTCCCTCTGCAGCAGCAGTGCAGAGCTTGTATACCCAGGAAGGCTGATTGGTAGGTAATACTACCTAGAATCTTGGTTCCAAGAAGAGTCATTGTTCTAGATTTCCCAATGGAAAGGATTTAAGTATCAGATCAACAGTTGCCTGGGAAAACTTATAGCTCAATCCAGAGATTCTAAACTCTGTTTACCCATAAAAATCACCTGGACAGTCTTTGAGACCCATGACCAAATTAAATCAGAATCTGTGAAGGTGGGGCCTGGGCATCTGTGTTTTATAAAAGCTCTTCTAATGTGCAGCTACAGTTTAAGAATCAGCACACCCAACTCAGAGATTCTGTGATTCTTATATTGCTGAACCAAAGATCAAGTTCAGAAAAGCCCACTCAACCAACCAAGCATTAATCGATCAAGCAAATTGTGGTATCTTGGCAGTGACATGCCAATTACCAAATAGTAAGGATGTTTAAAAAATACAAGTATAAAGATTTACAAATCTAAAAGAAAAGAGAAAGAAAGAAAGAAGGAAAGAGAAAGAGAAAGAGAAAGAGAAAGAGAAAGAGAAAGAGAAAGAGAAAGAGAAAGAAAGAAAGAAAGAAAGAAAGAAAGAAAGAAAGAAAGAAAGAAAGAAAGAAAGAAAGAGAACGAATGAAAAAGGAGAGGGCAGGGGAAGAGAGAAAGGGTGAGGAGGAGCAGGGGCCCCAGAAACGGGGCAGCACCATCTCATTTGTTGCACTGAGACAACACCTGTGTAGATCTTCCTCAAATCAAAATACCTGTTGTGGGTAGAAATAAAGCCCTGGCCCCTCGAATAGGTTTGTCTTCTGTGAGTGGGAAAAACTGAACCAAAGAGGCTGATGTGTTGGTTTGGTTAGATTTTTGCTGGTCAGTTTTTCAAAGTCTTCTGTCATGAGGAGAGAGAGCCTGGGGTGGCAAGTGGAAAAGCACCTGCATGATGATGTAGGGAGCATGCCTTCAATAGAGCTCACATGCTGAATAAAGCAGTGGCCTTGAAGAACCTTCCCTAATACAAAAAGTGATGCCCTCCAAATGATGGAGATAGTATATGGAAAGAAGTAGTTCTCATCTGCTGGATCTGATGACAGCAGATTTTATAAGGCCTATATTCAGCATACCATGAAGGGTGATAAATACCCCCAGGCGGTTCTGATAAACCCAGTACCCACAAGAAGAAGCCAGCTTTGGATCTTCAGACAAGAGATTCTTGTTAGGAGCTTTGGTGTAATATCTTGCTAAATGTGAGGAAGGAGATTTGGGGAAAGGATAAACAGGAAGGGTCCATGGAGTGAAGGGTAGAAACACCTGCTGAATCCAGATGTTCAGCTTAATTGCATGTTGTGGAGTGGTTATCCTCTGCTCCAAGACCAGCCCAAGGGAGCTGTGCATTAGGCTGAGCCAGAAGACCTAAGTTCTGCTACTGCTTCTGTGTCAAATGATTAAATGAATGAATAAATACCTCAAAGAACATGACCAAAGCAAATTTGTGAGATTTCTGGAAGTCAGAATGACAGTCAGGCAACAGCTAGTAAATTGAGAAATGTTTCTAAAAGTCCAAAGATTATTTCTAAAATGTAAATCAGTTCTTTACACATGTGAAAAACCTTCAGTTCTTCCATATCCTTTCTGATTTTTTGTCCAGTTGTTCTAACAACTATTGGGAGAAAAATGTTAAAGTTTCCACCTATAAATTGGGTATTTGTCTAATTCTCCTTCCAATTCTATCATTGCTTCATGTATTTTACAGCTGTATCCAGCAAATTCTATTGGAAAATAAACTTTTGCTTACTAGAAATGAGGTGATCAAAAATAATTTGAAAAGCACATTCAAGGGAGTCCAAAGTTAGAATTAAAAATTCTTTAAAGTTACCAAAGGAGGAAGACAGAGAATAAGTGGCCTCATTTAATGATTAAAATTTGGAAGTCATGCTCAGGGATGAAAAGGAAACCAGAGAATTGACTTCAACTATTTCCAGAGTCAGAAGACCAGGAGCTGGACTAGATGTCCTAAGTATCCTTTTCAATTCTGAAATTCTTTGATTTACTGGGATTTCTGCACCCCTCTCTCCTGCCCCTAGTTTCTTTAGATTCAACTAAATTAAGTAAATTAGATACTCTCAACAACATTGGCTGGCTAGAGTAGACATATCATTAGAAGTTAGTACCATCACCCAAGAGTTTGGAAGTAACTTGTAGATGTAGTAGTGATCACACTATGTTGACAGTTATTTGTTCAGCTATGGCTGGGAGAGGCCCAGGGTAATCCACTATAGTGAGTTTCAGAAGGTGTGTGTGTATGTGTGTGTGTGTGTGTGTGTGTGTGTGTGTGTGTGTGTGTGTGTGTTGGGGAGGGGGCAGGGACGTGTGTGTGAATAAAATAAAACAGTGGCTCATTGAATTCTTTGGCAATCTTGCAATTTGAGGAAAAAGGCAATATGGTTGATGGGAAGAGAAATCAGGCCTTGAGTGACCCATTAGAGTTCTTTGAGGTAACAGGCAAGAGCACAGCTAAGGAGGATTCAAGTCACTGTACTTTATTTTGACTTTCATAAGTCTTCCGCGAGGCTACAAAAAAGGTGAACCTTCATTGGATGACATTTTTTTCAGAGAAAAGAAACTGGATTCCCTTTCCCTTGAGTATATAGCTAAAGGCATTACATCCGTTACTCTGCACCTAGCATAGAGCATGAAATACAGTAGTCAGTCAGTCAATAAATATTTGTTGAGTGACATTAAATTCTCATAACAACCCTCTGAGACTCCTATGACTCCTATGATTATTATCTCTATTTTAGAAATGAAAACACTGATAGTTTAGAGCAGTTTTTTTTTTTTTTTTTTTTTTTACTAAGAACAGATGCCAACACTCCTTCAGCCTCTCTTTGTAACCCATACCCTAAGCCCTTTACTCTCAGGTTGTCTTGATCTGCTTCCCAAACTATTCATGATCCTTGGCTCCTGAATCCAGGCTTTGCCTCCTTTTAATAATCTTGTACTTGGTCTTCCAATCTGAACTTATTTATTATTCCCCAGTGCTGAGTTGCCCTGGCCTAGTCTAATTCCTGGGACCTGAACCCTGCTAAGGTCTTCAGTATCAGCATTCTTATCCAATCTCCTTATATTAATTCATTCAAATGATTTATTGAAACTCTCTGTGTGCCAGGTTTTATGCTAGGTGCTGGAGGTAACCATGACAGCCTTGGCCCTCAGGGAACCTATTGCAGAAGACCTGGAAGTGTAGACACCTTCCGATGGGAAAACAAGGAAATAGATAAGTAGAGATGACTCTGGAAGAGAAATATAAACAGGAATGTTCCCTTAGGAATGAGTCCTGGCACAGGGCCTATTTAACATTTTTGTACATGGAAAATAAGAGACAGTCACAATGAAATAGTCTGGTTTTCAGACAGTTCCAACATCTTTCCAAGGAGTAAAATGTGAGTTGATGAAGATGTAAAGTAAAAAGAGCCAGCAAGCTGTCAAAAAGGGCTGAACGGGGCAATGTGTATTGCACTGTTGGCAAACACCAGTGAGTGCATTTAGGGAAATAGAATCTAGTCTATTTATAGGCTGATGGGATCTGAACTATTGGGAGAGTGTAATCAACAAGCAGTTGTGATTCTATTATTTGGAAAAAGGCACGTACTGAACACTGCCAGTGGTATGAAGATGGTGATGACCTAGCTCTCAAGGTGTGAGAAGGTTGGAGTCTGGGAAAAATTGGAGAAGGGGATCTTTAAAAATGTTGTTGTGGGCCATATATTGGATATTCTTTAATGTTTTCAGAAGAGGCAAATGAAAATTGAAATTATTTTCAATTACTTTGGTCTCTGGCTATATGGGACCCTGGACCTTACTTATTTACAAATATATACAAAAAAAAAAAGACTGGAAAGAAATAAATCACAACATTAGACATTGTAAACTCTGCATTGGTGGAGTTATCGAGAATTGATGCTTTTATATAAGTTTTGAATAAAAACATGTATTAATGGTGGGGGAGACATTGTTGTTTAAAGAAGGGATGTATAGTTTCAGTAGAGTGGTTGGGGCAGGCTGAATTGCAAGGGGTTAAAAGCTTAAAGAGGTGGGAAATCCAAGACATTCTTGGAGGGAAGAGGCTTTTAGGATGGTGAGACCTGAACAGTTTAACAATTTAGACAGCAAATATCCTGCAAAAGTATACTGTTTTGAACTAGTTTTGATAATTTGCATGTCCTGGAATCAGAGGGAACATTAAGATGTAGTCTTTAATTAGCTTTGAGGTGTTCATCACCTGGTCCAAATTATACTGGCTGAGAACTAAAAGGTAAATTCCTCGGCTTAACCTTAACTGAGTTGACTGACTTTCCAACAATCAAGAGTTTGACATGTGGTAGTAAAAACGGTAAACTTGAAAAGTCTCTGACTCTTAAGACAAATCCTGATTCAGGAATGCTAATTGAAACCTGTAAAATCATAGTTAATTGGATGCAGATTTTTTGGCTAAATTCTGAGATTTTAGAAGTTAGAGAAAGGTGAATGATGAACAAAATTTGGTATATTTCTTAGGTGAGATATTAATGGATTGAACCTATAATGTCCAAAGGCTGAATCTAAACACACTCAAAAACATTTTTGCATTAAATCTTAGATGATTGATTAAATGCACACTAAAAGAAAATGAAGGTTTTCTGGGTATAATCCCCAATTTCCCTGGAAGGCATCAAAAAGATGACAGTGATGATAGCATACCCCATGATGTTCTCTGGGAGGAAATATTAGATAATTCTCAGGTCTTCAAATTCTCAGAAATAACTAATGTGTGGAGTTGGTGAAGCTGATGAATTTTTAAATTTGATCTGTGACAGTTGAAGACATATCTACCATACAAGCTTCAGCTGGGATGAACTGTCAGACGGGTACCTAAATATAATTTTCTCAGACTTTCTTGGTGAGAGTCTAGAGTACATGCTTGGAAAAGGTTACAAGGGGGAAAAAGTGATGAATGCAGATTGCTGTGGTTATTAATGAAGCATAAAATTGGAAAGAGATATTAACTTGTCAAGAAAGTGTAAATGAAAAGACAAAAGCATAGATGTAGTAAGAACAGCTAGGGTATGTGTACCAAGGCAAGGGAAGCAGGATGGCAGGTGACACAGATCACAGAGCAAGAAGATGATAAACCACCCCCTTGATGGTGCTGGTTTTTACAGAAGCACTATTGAGTTCGGGGACACATCTGTCCCAGCATATGTGAGCACAAGGTCAAAAATGAGCCAGAGAAATATTGGAGAAGAAATTCATTTGGTGGCCATAATAGAAAGTATTTGAAGGAATTCGAAATGGGGAAAGGTAACAAGTTCAAGGAGAAATGCAAAGAAAAGTTAGAATGGGAAACATGGGGAAGGAAGGAGGAAAAAAATATATGTATTGAGGGTCTACTAGAAAGTAAGCAGAAACTTTTGATGTAGCTATTTTGGTGCTTCCATATTAACTCACACTTTTTAATGCAGTTGCCTCAAACTTCTGCCTCGAAATGTTTAACTATTTATGAAATAATGAATTAACACACCCAAGTGGTATACTTGACTCTCACCTATGATGGGAGACTTACACTTTCTATACTCTAATTTTACATCATTTGAGTTTTTATAACTATATGTTACCTTTATGATAGGACAAAATCATAAAAATTCTATCAGAACAAGTTAGCTTCCATCAGTAAGCCACCTGTACCTCAAAAAATCATTGTAAAGGGATATATTCGTGTTAAATAAAATGTAACAATAGTAGTCATAGAAATAATATATAATAGAAGGATAATACTGAGCATATTACGTATCACATTCACAGTAGAGTCACATTTTTCTTAAAGGTTAGGTTTAAAACCTAACTCCACCCTAAATAAAATTAGATAAAATAAGTGGGGCTTCGCTTTTGCCCCACACGATCACAGTCAAATCTATGAAGATATATTAAGGTAATAGAGACTTATATGACTTGCGTGGATGATATGAGCAGGCCAGGGCAGTGGAACTCCTCATTCCACCCTTAGTTATTAAATAAACACAGTTATTTGATAGTTATATTAAAGGCCCCAGTATTTGGATTCCAAATATCTGCCTATGGACTTTTCCTGTAATCTTTCTTTAGTCTAGCTCGATGGTTCTCAAATAAGAACCATAAGAATTACCATAAAGGATAGCACACACAAAACTCTGTATGCTATACTTTATGAATGATTTACAAGAATTTTGAGAGATTATTTTGTTTATATTTAATTTTTGTCTTACTTGCTAATTTTACACCCACCCTGTTCCTTTGCATAATATGAGATTTGGCTCTATTTGATAGAACTCAGACACTTAATTGGGGATTTTATATGCCGCCTGAAGATAAGAATTAGAAAACTTATAGTGATCGAAATACCTTTTTAACCTTCCAAAGTATATATTAAATGCTTAATTTCTTTAACCCAACCAGGAATCCTACTAAAGTATAAGTATCCATCCTTCATATTTTCTAATAGAAGATGAAATCACATAATTAACCAGTCAGGTCTATTTATTAATTAAAAAAAAAAAACAAGTAGAATCAACATAGTTAAAATGACCATATTACCTAAAGCATTATACAGATTTAATGCAATCCCCATCAAAATCCCATTGGCTTTTTTTTTAAAGAAATAGAACAAAAAATCATCAGATTTTTATGGGAGCACAAAAGACCCCAAATTGTCAAAGCCATCCTGAGAAAAAAGAACGAGGGTGGAGGCATCACTCTATCCGACTTCAAATTATACTACAAAGCAATAGTAATCAAAACAGCATGGTATTGGCAGAAAAACACACACATAGACCAGTGGAACAGAATCAAGAGTTCAAAAGTAAACCCATATTTATATGGGCAAATAATTTTTGACAAAAAAGCCAAAAACATACAGTGGAGAAAGGAAAGCCTCTTCAATAAATGGTGATGGGAAAACTGGAAAGCCACCTGCAAAAGAATGAAACTATCACTGCACATCAAAATTAACTCTAAATGGATTAAGGACCTGAATATAAGACCTGAAAAACAAAATGCATAGAAGAAAACATAGTGATAAAACTCAAGGACCTTGGACTTAAAGAGGATTTTATGAATTTGACCTCAAAAGCAAGGGAAGTTAAAGCTAAAATAAATGAATGGGACTATATCAAGCTAAAAAGCGTCTGCTTAGCAAAAAAAAAAAATCGTCAACAAAGTAAAGAGACAACCATCCAAATATATTTGCAAGCAATGCCTCTGATAAGAGCCTAATATCCAAAATATACAAAGAACTCATACAACTCAATAACAATAAAAAAGCAAATGATTCAATCAAAAAATGGGCAGTGGAACTGAACAGACAAATGGCCAACAAATATATAAAAAAGATGCTCAACATCACTAGCTATTAGGGAAATGCAAATCAAAACCACAATGAGCTACCATCTCACACCTGTTAGAATAGCTAAAATCAACAGGACAAGTAATAACAAATGTTGGAGAGGATGTGGAAAAAAAGGAACTCTCATACAGTGCTGGTGGGACTGCAAATTGGTACAGTCACTATGGAAAACAGTAAGGAGGTTTCTCAAAAAACTAAGAATTGATCTAAAATACGATCCAGCAATCCCTCTATTGGGTATTTACCCCAAAGACTTGAAAACCCATATACGAAAAGATATTTGCACACCGATGTTCACAGCAACATTATTCATAGTGGCTAGGACATGGAAGCAGCCGAAAAGTCCTACGATAGATGACTGGATAAAGAAGTCATGGTACATATATACAATGAAATATTACTCAGCCATAATGAGATGAAATACTGCCATTTGCAGCAACATGGATGGACCTCGAGATAATCATGCTAAGCGAAATAAGCCAGACAGAAAAGGTTGAAAAATCACATGATATCACTTATATGTGGGATGTAAACCTAAAAGCAACAAATGAACAGGACAAATAGAGACTCAGGGACATGGAAAATGGACTAGTGGTTACTAGAGGGTAAGGGAGGGTGTAGGGGGGAGGTAGATGGGGTAAAGGGGGTCAAATTTGTAATGCCAGAAAGAAATCTAACTATGGGAGGTGAACACACAGTGTAAATATATATATGCCTTTCTATTAAAGTGTACAGCTAAAACTTGTTGGATTTCATTAACCAATATCACTATAAAAAATAAATAATAAAAAAAATAAAAAACAAGTGTGGCCCTTGTGACTCTAAGAGAGAAATTAGAGAATTTGATATGGAACCCATTGAGGAATCAGGTAGATTCTCAGAAAATGAACAGTGACTTTGGCTGTAATGGTTTATGGCCATTTATGGGATGAGTAGGGGAAGTAAATGGTTAAATGAGTGAGGTAAATGACCAAATGGGGATGGTCTGCCAGATGTATTTCTAACCCCATAGTGTGGGAGAGAAGGTAGTAGGACGGTATTAGATTAGGAGCCCAGGTGAGATTCTAGGACAAAGTGAAGACAGAGTCCCCAGGTGGCTTTATGAATTCTGTCCCATGCAAGGGTCCTGACTGGCAGAAGGGAAAAGAGGCAGAAGCTGATAGCCTGACCTTGTGTCTTAGCAGGGGACTGTGCCTGCATGGCTAGGGGTTGGAGCAGGGGCTGACTTTTTCAGATATGCTCAAAGGCAATATACAGGCCAGTGGTGGACTGGGGAAGATGTCTGCTTCATGCAATAAACTGCACACAGTGGAAGTTTAGAAAAAATATCATTGTTTCAAATGGCTAGATAATGTAAGTTGTTAACTCACATTTTCCCCCACTCTGAATGCCTCCCTTTCTGTCCCTATTGGGGGTGGGTGAATAGCATTCAAGCAGTTACTTAACTCTCTGAGATATCCATAATTAGGAAAGAGATAAGGTAGAGCAAGAAACCAACTGTGGCTATGGATTATTCCGGCTTTGGTTCTACAAAAAAAACCCTAAGAATTTAGAGGCAGGGTTTTTGAATGCATAGGCAAAAGATCTTGGTTAAATCAAGGGGAGGAAGCAGATTTCCTTGGATTTTAGAAAGTTGTGGGGGAGGGAGAGTGAGAGAGAGGGGGGAGAAAGAGAGAGAGGAAGAAAGGGAGAGAAAGAGAAGAAAGAGAGGGAGGGATGGAGGGAGAGAGAGAGAGAGGACTTTGTGTGGACTTTGAATACAAAGGTGGAGGGGTCTTGAACCTATGACCTGGCAACTCCCAGAAGGAGGGAATGGCTGAGAGACATATCCAGGATGACAGGACCAGAAGTAGCCTTGCAGATTCCATGCCCAAACCTGGCATAATAGTAGCAAAACAATAGGCATCTCAACAGTACCCAGTGAGGAGACCAACCAGCAAAGCCAAACCCCCACTCCTACTTTGACATCATTTAAGACCAGTTTCCCAAGCAAGACTGAGAAGAAGTTATTTTCTGCCAATTTGGATAAGGACTTCAGAATAAAAAATAGTATAAAATGAAAAACAAGTTTACCTGAATTTAAAGTCTGCAATTTATATGTACTACCACCACTTTTAAATGAATGTATCAAAATGGCTGTATTAGAGTCTTGGTTCTTGTCTACTGTGTGCCAGGCACTGTGTGAAGCATGTTCACACCCATTCTCACACATAATCTTCACAAAAGCACTGCAGGGCAGATGTCTGGTTATCTCAGTTTACAGGTGACACATTGTGGCTCAAAGACACAGCAGGTAGTAGAAGGTAGGGATTCAAAGCCAGGTCTATTTTCCCTCCTGCATTATATACTTGTTATCACTGACATGCACCTAAGCTCAGGGACAAAAGGAATACACTGGGGTTCTCAGGAGGTAAAAAAAAAAAAAAAAAATTGAGCTTAGTTTGTTATAGCATTGGGTCTATCTCATTACTGAAAGCAGAATACATTTATAATACTGGTGCCTGGAGGAAAAGCTCACTGGTCACTCAGTCAACAGGAGGAAATTTAGGCAAGGAACAGAAGTCCCTAGGTGTGCAGAGAATGTGACAGCAATCTGTCACCATAATAGACTTATAGAATCCAGCTCTGACAACAAGCCTCTCATCCCTATAACAGAGTCCTCTTTTCAGATACTTAAGTGTTGAATGTCCTTAGGCCATTCCCGCCTTCTGGGAGTTACCAGGTCACAGGTTCAAGACCCCTCCAACTCTGTATTAAAAGTCCACACAAAGTTTTTCTCTTTCTCTTTCTCTTTCTCTTTCTCTTTCTCTTTCTCTTTCTCTTTCTCTTTCTCTTTCTCTTTCTCTTTCTCTTTCTCTTTCTCTTTCTCTTTCTCTTTCTCTCTTTCTCTCTCTCTTTCTCTCTCTCTTTCTCTCTCTCTTTCACGCTCTCTCTCTCTCTCTCTACCTCCCTCCCGCCCGCGCTTGCTCGCTCTCTCTCTCTCTCTCTCACTCTCTCTCTCGCTCACACTCTCTCTCTCTTTCCCCATCCCTTCCCGTTCTCCACCCCCAACCTTTCCAAAGGCCAAGGAAATCTACTGTCTCCCCTTGGTTTATCAAGATATTTGGTAAGTTTAGTTTAAAAATGGTTACTTTAGATTAAAATAAACAAACCTATAGGCCTGTAGATATTTTCACCAGCCTATATAATTTTTATTCATTCAACTCACCTCGGCACTCCTGCTGAGTCTGAAACACTTCTGTGCCTACCTAGAAGCCATTAGGGTAGAAAAACACAAGCCTACACACAGACACACAGACACACACACGCACACACACACACACACGTGCATGCACATGATTAATCAAATCCAAAATTCCCACCCAAGTTTGAGCAAAAGAACAGAGACACTTTAGCATTTATTTTTAAAAACTGTCCAATTTCTCAAAGACTCAGGCTTGTCTTACATATTTCTATTTAAGGCTTCACATACATGTTATGCTCCATTCATGGGACCCAGTTACCTGATTAGGGTCAGGATCAACTTCATCCCAGTTGTGAGTGACGTGGCCTTGGTCAATGGATTCAAAAGGCTTATGAGAAACTGAAGGTAGAATTCTATACAGCCAGCTGGGGAGAAACAAGGACATGTAAGTCTTACAGTGATTTTATAAGTGATATACAGACTGACTCAGGAGGTACCATCAGGAAGATGCTCAAGTCAACAATGATCTGTGGGCTTTAATGTGAGAAGTTATAACAAAGCATCACTTAACAGCCACTGCTTCCCATTGCCTTTGCCTCTTCTCACCTTTCCACTCCACCCATCACTCTTCAAATTAAGGCTCCAAATCTTGGTTACACCCATATCGACAAAAATGAGGAATTATTTTTCCCAATGACAACAATAGAGGAAGGGGGAATACCTTGAGGGATATCTGTGCAGAAAAATTCATAGAAAAGAAATTAGCTTATGTATGTCATTGGACACTAATCTTTGCTCTGGAAGGTGAGGACAATGAATCCTACATAGACTGAGAGGATATGGTGATTTGTTATTTTTGAAATATAAGCCAGTTTTCTTCTTTAAAATTATAAAAGTAATACATGCCAGTGGTAAAAATAATTCAAATAATTCAAAAAATCCTGAAAGGTAAATGGTTTTCTCCTTTAGTTTCTTCAGGGCCAATCTTCAGAGGCATCAGAGCTTAACAACTTTTTTGTATATTTTCTGTTATGTCCAAAGCATAAGAAACAAAATTGTCAAATTGTTGTACCAATTTATTCTCACAACAAAAATGTGTGAGAGTGCCTAATCACCCACATCTTCACAAATACGGGATATTATTAATAATTTTGGCCTTATAAGTAAAAAATAGTATTTTATTTTAATTTTATATTTCATTTCTTACAAGTAAGGTTGAGAATCTGTACATTTATCGGATCTTTGTAACTTTTTTACTTGTACAGTCCTTTACTATTTTTCTACTGAGTTGTTCTTTCAACGTTAATATTTAAGAGGTTTAGGAAACTAACACCTCTCTACTCCAGAATTATAAAAGTATCTGTTTGTATTTTCTTATAGTACATTTATGGCTCCTCCTTCCCTTCCTTCTTCTCTCCCTCCTTTCCTCCATTCCTAGTTTTACTATCTGTATATGTCAAAACTAAACTAAAGATCTTCCTGCCAGGACCTAGATCTCAGGCTTCAGAAAGGGAAGAAGATTCTAATGAAAGAAAGACACCAGGAGGACAAACCTTCACAGTTGAGAGGGACACTGAAACTAAGGTGGACTGAAGTCCTTTCAAAGGCTGTTTCCCTGACAGAGTACAGAAGGAAGAGGAACACTATTTCTGACAATGGGAGATCAGATCTGCTTCAAAAGGCTTTGGCCCCATAAGCAAAAGGACAGTCACCTTCAGAGGGTGGAGTTGGCCTGACCCCAAACTGAATCATTTGGGAGATAAAAAGGCTAGATTTGTTATTCAGTTTCCATTTAATCTCCAGCTCCAGACTCCAGATGATGCAGCCTCAGACCTTGGACTTGAGGCCATGAAAAACTAATCCTCTCCAGCTTCTAGTAGTGTATGGTGTTGAGAGTGTATGTCTGTATCTTAGAATCACCTGTGTGATCCTAGGCACATTACAAAACTTTCTTGATCCTATGTTCCTTACCCTTAGCTCCTAGGATTATTGTGAGGATTCAGTTTATGTACTTAGAATGCCTGGAACACAGTAAATGCTCATTTATTAAATGTGTGTTGAATTGTCTGTCTCCCTCTAATCATCTGGGTTTCTATGATGGTCTATATTTTCCACATTCTCTGTCCTGACTCTCACCTCCCCAGGACCTAAGAGATCAGTTAACTAATATGATAAATATTTATCCTTGCTAGATATAATCTCTGATAGTTTTACAGGTGCCCAGCACTCTGTGGTTTAAAAGAATAGTGACTAACTGTAAGAATTCCAGGCTTGCTTACCTCTATGGATGGGGCTGGTTCCATCTTCCCACTGAGGGTTTTGATCATTTTTACAGCATTCTTGTGTATACTTTGGAAGACTTCTAAACAGATGGGTGAGCCATACCTAGTGTCCCTTGTGTTTTAGCTGGGTTTATAAAACTCCCCAGGCAGCATTACATTGCCCCAGACAGAGATTTAATTCTGATTCAGGGAATAATGCCAGCTTCCTAATGAAATGCCAACAGCTCTTTTTCAGCCTCCTAGATCAGAGCTCAGCTCCTGCTGGCTGGAGATACTGCTGAATAACGGGGGCAGGCAGCAGAATCTGGAGTCCAGGTGTCCCATTAGTGAATGGGACCTAAAGTCAAGAACATAGTTATGGAGGCCAGGTTGTCATAAATTAGATTCAACAGGAATTGTTTATGTTTCCCTTGCCTTGACTATTTGGGTTTGTAGAGAGAGATGATTAAATAGCAATAGAATTAACCCCTGATTTTGACAACTATGGGAAACTATCTTTTCCTCCCTTCATGCCTGTCTCTATCCAGAAGAAGCCATATTGTTATTGACATGGTAGCATAGCACTTGCCATGTCATACACTCAGTTCTCTGATAGCCTCCTAGGGGTACCCTGTATTGGAGGGAGAAACTCTGCTATGGTGGCAGTAATGATGATTATCATAATTAATGTTAATTGAGCATTTACCACAGGTCAGGTGGTATACTAAGCACTTTACATACATTTTTTCCTTTAATCCTCACTACAAATGAAATAGGTACTATTATTATCTCTTTGAAAAATGAGGAACCAGAGGTTCTGAGAGGGTAGATGACTTGCCCAAGTTCACATAGCTGGAAAGAGAAAGAGCCAGGATGGAAACTCAGGGGTCCTAACTCTAGAGTGGGCATGATTAACAACTGAGGGGAGCAATCTATCATTTGTGTGGCTTGTCATGCTTCTGCATTCACCATCTCATTTGCTTCTCACTAGGACTTAGAAAAGATAAATGCAGTCCCTTCTACTAAGCAGTACAAGACCTCCTGCCTACCTCTCCAAATCTCCAATATTAGTAGCAGCCCTCTTCACAGATACCCTAGCCTGAAATTCCTACCATTAGACACTACTTGTTTAAATCACAACACTTACTGCCTCTCCAGACACCACACCACTAACCGCATCTGACCTGCCCCATAGGAGTTAATCAAGGGAGTGAGTTCATTGACCTGGCTGTAGGATTAGAGCAAACATGGAATATGACACATTGTGCTAATGAATGTGCTGGTTTCCAGCAAAGGCAAATTCCAAAGAGTAAAAATGTTATTAATTTAAACCACAATGGGCCATAATACATGATCTTTCAACTACCCATCCTTTTCATGCAAAGAACAGTCAGCTAAGGAAGATATTGTACTCAATCTTTTATAATTTTGAGTTAATCATTATAACAACAAAAAAAGTAAACCAAAATCCAAAACTCAATTGGATAATCCTTAGGGGAAGGCCAGACTATTAGGAACATTTTCTTCTGAGTACAAGTGAGAATTTGTATATGGAACTGTACACGTGTGTTTCCAGGCCCTGTGCAACTGCTCTCTCAGCTTCATCCATCAGCCACTTGATTCTAGCTGGAGACAAGGCCCATCCTGCTTGACTGTGACAGAGCACAGCCTGTGAGAAGTAGGATCTTGGGCAGCCCTGGGAGGTTGTGGCCCAGGTGCAGGAGGCAGCACTAAGTACAAGTCATAACTCCCACAGTCTGCAGGTCAGAATTAACATAATCCTCGTACCTTCTCTTATTGGTGCTCCGGGGGCAAGTGAAAGCTGATCCTGAGAGCTGCTCAGCATACAGATTATAGGGACAAACTTGAGGATTGTTCTAAAACAAAAAAGGCAATAAATAACATAACTCCAATTTGAAAAGCATCCCACCTTCCCAACAAGCAGCTCGTGGAGGAATTCTGTCCTGGATGGGGATGCTCTGGGCCACTCTACAAACCATCCCCAACCCATAAAACTTCTTGTAATAACTTTTTAGGTGTCTTTTCTCCTGATTAGAAAAGTAATACATACTTATTGTAGAAAATTTATAAAATATAACTCATTATTTCACCATCTAGAAATAACCCAATGTTGACATATTGGTGTATTTCTTTTCATTCTTATCCTCCGACTAGGGATCTTATGAAATGTAAAGTCCTGTACTAATCAGGACTTTTTTTAAAAAGAGGAAAGCATTTTTTCATGCCATGAAATATTCTTCAAAATTTTTTGAAAAAATTTTTGTTTGCTATATTTTTATTATTGTAACCAATACTAGTGTGAACATCGTGGTGCATATTTTTTTTTTTTTAGGCCAAATTATTTTCTCATCATTGTCATAGCTAATGGCTATTCAAGAGAACTACAAGGAAGTTCCATTAACTCTGGACCTAGGGGATCCCCCTGATTGGGTTGAGTGCTTTGCCATAGGTAACTACTATCCAACTTTAATCTTTGTATTGTCATTATTCTGTATCTCAGTTGTCTCAATGATTTTTAAAACTCCTAGACACTTCATAGTGTCTTTATAAGAGTCATAGTGGGTAGAGGTGCTTGGCCTGAGTGCTGGTCACTCCTATAGTTGAAAGCTCTCTAAGCTAATATTCTATTTACTCATACCTGTCCTTCTGGCAGGGCACTGGGGCAGCGAGGGTCCTCTGAGGCACACTCGTTCCCAAATCCGGAAATGTACTGCATGTGATAAAGACACAAAGGCCACCATTAATGGAATTTAAAGACCATTTCTCAGCACCGACAGTCTACAAAGATAAGGATTTCTGTTTGGACATGTGTTTGTGTATGATGTTCCATACATAATATCTTTGCTATGTCTTGACATGTGAACCATTTAGGAAAGATAATATGTTCTGTGTGAATTTTAAAGACTGCCAATTGGGAGAAGAACACTGGATATAGACTCTCCACCCTTCGCTGCACTTAGTCAATTTATGGGCTTGTTCTTAATTAGTCCACCCCAAGAACAGATTCTTTAATTCTGGTTCCACCAGGGATTTCTTAAAAGGGGAGATGGTCAGGCATCACCTCAATTCCAGATTAGTAGTATCACCTTAACTCTAGATTAGTAGTATCTTGCTGGACATAGACAGCAGCCTCTCTGAGTTTGGAGCAACATTTCCCATTCATACTCTGAAACAAGTAACTGCAAAAAGAGGAATGTGGATTTAATCTATAGCAAAACCTTTGAGAGGAAGCTCTCCAAATTAGCCTCACTGCAGGCAGAAGCCTACATTATCTGGCCCCTATATGGAATATATACGTAAAAATGAAGTTTGAAGATAGATATGGGATAAATGCCAGACCAGAATCTGGCCACAATGGCAAAATGGAATCTATTCTGATTGCCATCTGTTTACTCCCAGAGAAAATAAAGTTAGAGGGCCTCTCAACAAAGTATGTGGATCCCATGAAATTTATTGTTACAATACTTAACATATTTGTGAATTCTTATTTACTGTATGACTTCTGTGCTAGTTTACAAGCTCCATGAAGTCTGAGACTATGGCAGTTTTGTGTACTTCTATGAGACCTGTGCCTGGTTTATAGAAGGTACTCAATAGATATTTGTTTTCCGATTTAGTTTTCACTTAGATCCTATCCTAATCTGAGTATATATATGGGTTCTAGATGTTAGAACCCAATTTTTCTAACTTAAACATCGAAACAAATGGCCGTTTTCCCCCCATAGTTGTTCCTAATAAAGCTACTTAATTTTAGGCCAGGATAATGAAAGGGCAACCTCACTCAGAGAGTGAAATGCCACCATCTGAGCACATGTCTTTACAAGATATAAGAATGATGTAAGTGGGTGGGAGGGTAAGCCTTCCAGAGTTCTCGGCAGCATGGAGAAGGATGAGCTTGATGCAACATGCCTGCATGTGTGAGCGATGATCAAACCAAAAGCTGTCTACATGTGGAAGGAATATCAAATGTGAAATGTTATGACCGAGAAAGCAATAGAAGTGAAATTACTTTTTGCCTCCACACACAATTTTTGGGGGTTTATTTGAAAATCTATCAGCACTAAAAATATCAAGTTCTCTTTTACACAGATTGGTTAACAGCAGCGGCACGTAGCTTGGAATGATTTCTTTGGGAAGTGGCAGAGATCATTCAGCATTCTGACTCTCCACTGAACACAATTTTCTTCTTTCTAAATAAACCTCATGCTCACCATCAACAGGATTGATTCTGAGCTGCTAAGAAATGATAATATCCCCAAATTATCTTCAATTCTATGAAATGGAATTTTAGACCAATCTGTGACTGAAGCCAGTGAGTGTTACAGTGACTTCACTTTCTTCAACTGCTGTGTTGTTTCTCTCTGCAAGAGAGGCAGGAAGGTGTGAGTGCTGAGGAATGCAGCAGAGCTATCCTGCAGGCATGATTTGTTTTACTCATTAGTCTTCCCATTCTTTTCAGCTTCTAACTTCAGAACAGAGTCCAGGGTTATATGTTTGGTTGGATCAAGGGAAAGGAGTCTTAGGATATGGAGTTCTGAAACATTTTGCTTCTGACTGCTTTAAAAAATAGAAAAGAAAGTAGAAAGAACAGCTGGTGGTTTGGAAAGGAGCCACTCAGCTCTGAGAGAGGTGTGAGCTCTGAATCGGTTTCTCAATCCTGACTGGAGTGCATTGGCTGAAGAGGAGGGTGGAAACTGCAGAGCCAATCTCAAATCAGTTGGTTTTCCTAATCCTCTGAGAGAAAAATCACAGATGAGTTTGTTAGAGCTTTAAAATGCCATGCCCCTCACCGCTGAAGGTATTTGAATTAAGGAAGCAGTATTCTGCAGCTGTTTCCCAAGTCTCTTGAGATCAAGGGCAGAATCTGAACTCTCCTTACATCTGTTATGAAAATCCAAGCCTTCAGCTCCAGTTGTAGAAACTCCTATGTACAAACATAAGGTTATACAAAAACAAAAACAACAATAAAAATTAACATTTAGCAAGTGTGTTTGTACATATTCTTCAGTTCAGATTTCTGAATAATTTGATCCAACATAAAAAATATGTTTTTGTTTCTTTCTAAGACAATTATATGCATCCTTTCTTTAAAAAAAGAACAAATTACTGAACTCCCTATAATTTCAGTACCATCAGTTCTTTGGCAGCTCCCTGGTATACAGCTTTTTAATTCTCACCTCAGGATATGATTTATTTGTCAAATATGCGATGTTTTCTCTTGACTCTGATTCTGGGTAACACCCTGATGGGACGAGCAGATGGTGCACCTCACTTTCTTTTACTGGCTATGAAGGAAAGAGAGAATTCAGGGTAGACATGGAGCTAAAGCTACCACTTTTCCTCTGGAAAGAGTTCAGTATTTCTAATTAACCTTGTTGAGAGTATAGAATACAGATCATTAGGGGAATGGGCAGATTATTGCAGTAGGCTTAATAATGGCCCTCAAAGACATTTATACCTTAATCCCTGGAATTTGTGTTACTGTATAGAGCAAGACAGGCAATTTTTGCAGATCTTATATTGTAGATGTGATCAAGAAAAGACCTTGAGATGGAGAGATAACCTAGATTTTTTGCGTGTACCCTAAATGTAATCACAAATGTCCTTAGTAGACAGAGGTAGAGGGAGACTTGACTACGGAAGAGGAAAAGGCGATGTGATGATGGAAGCACATCACATGGAGGGATGCACTTTGAAGATGGAGAAAGGGGCCACAGAGTCAATAAATGTGGATAGCCCCCAGAAGCTGAGAAAGGCAGGAAAATGGATTCTCCACTTGAGTCTCCAAAAGGAAGCAAGCCTTGCCAACACCTTGACATTAGCCCAAAGAACTGATTTCAGAGTTCTCACCTTCAGAACTTTAAGAGTATATGAGTTGTTTTAAGCCACTAAATTTGTGTCAATTTGTTACAGCAAAAACAGGAAACTAATATGATAGTTATGTAGACCAGCGGGACCCATCTTTGGCTGATCATTAAAATCACCTTAGAAGTTTGTTAAATTCAGAACCAGTCCTAGAGAATCAAAATATTCGGTGGTGAGGCACGAAACCTGCATTATAAATAGCTCTTTATTTTAGAAATGAGGAAATCAATGCTTGTTAGAGTGAAACAACTTAAGAACACAAGATGGTTTACTTTAAATTTAATTTTATTATTTTATCTTTGAATTGTTCTCTGGTTGTTCTGCTTTTATGTAAATGTGACTTCATTTGAGGCTTTGTGTTGACATGTCCATTAAAAGCAATAACAGCTGAGAAATATATTTTTTTTAACTCGTATAATGCTTATTGATTAGAATGATGCAATCTGGCTTTCTGTGTCTGGATTCTTGATCTCTAGAGCTAACCTTTCCTTGTGGAGATTAGACTGCAGGCTGAAAATGATGCCTTTGAACCTGAGAACAAAGACTAGCACGCAGTTTACACTGCTGTGCTGTTGCTGTGCATAATAAGTTGCTTAAAATTTTCAGCAGGATAGGATTTTAGTTATAATTTATTTATAAATGGTAAGAATGGTTTCCAACCCCTGCTGAACTCCCCCATAGGATTTTCATGAGGAACACAGTTTTATGTACTCCTCTTCAACGACTACCTTTGAAAGGATGACCTCCCAATTCTATTCTCCTAGCCCTAGCCACACCCCTGAGATCCAGATCCATACATCTGATTACCTCCTGGGGATCTCAACTTGGCTGTCCCTACGGCAACTCAAATTTGGCTGAAACGCTCTTGAATCCCAGAACATACAGGACTCTCTGCATGTGCTGCGGCTTTGCATTCCTGTTTCCTTTGGCCCCCATCCCTTTTCACTTAGCCAATTTCTACTTCTCTCTTAAGACTCAGCTTAGGAATAGCTTCCTTCAAGAAGTTTCTGTTGACTCCACCTAGCCTAGACCTGTGGCATCATGTACTAACTCATAGTATTTGCTGAATGAAAGAATGAGAGCTTTCTCAGCTTTTCTGATTCTTGATCAGACATAAACATAAAGAAGCAAACTTTTATTTCACTGTCGAGTGTTTTCAGGATCCCTATCAACTAGGGGGATGCTTGATTCTTTAAACTTGGCGTCAGTTGAAGGCCATTAGGGAAGTACTCAAATCCTGCGTTCCGGAAAGGAGGAGCCCAGAGTCTGACCCCCATGGTCAAGGTTCTGGACAGTTCCACATGCATATGCTGGGTACCCATGGAAGCCTGGGCTGGAAACCAGGCATGATTTTAGACACCAGAGACACACTTCCTTTTCCTGGTCTAGCTAATAGATTCCACTAAGGCTCCTTTTGGAACCTGAGCTTTGGACTCAGACAAACTCAGGATCTATCACCTTGGGCACATTGCAAAATCTCTCTGAACTTTACTTTCCTTATTGGTTAAACATCCCAGATTTATTTTGATGATTATGAGGGGGGCCAAAGTTTTGCCATCCCAAAATGTGCCTTTTGTAATAGCGATTAAAGCTGGTTTATTAAGAAACAAAAGACCCAGAAAAACCTTTGACCCTCTCCCTTTCCTATCTAAGGGAATTCAGATGGAAAGGCCTTCTCCAAGAAGGGAACTCTAGCATATTCACTTTAGAATTTTGAATTAAGTATGGTAGACAGGAAGGATCCATGCAAAACCTGTTCTACTGGACTCCCCACTATGTCCCATTTTTTCTGAGTTACTTAGCAGGAATTTGTTTGCCATGTGTTCCCTTTTTCTTCTCTATCTGTGAATTACCTACCTCTCCTTTGAAATCCCAGACTCTAGCCCCTCTTCTCTTTTGTCCAGCATGGCATACAAACCTCAATTACCCAATGTGTTTTGGGTCACATTCTTATGGAATCCCAAATATACATTAGCATAATAAACTTGGGATATTTTCTCCTGTTAATCTTTCTCTGTTAATTTGATTATTAGTTCAGCTAGAAGAACTTAGAAGGTAGGAGGAAAGTTATGTTTTTATGCCTCTCAAAATGAGAGTTAATTCATTTATAGCACATAACCCACATATGCTTTTCAACTGTACATAAGCAATAAAAAGAAATTATTTCCTAGAGGAAATGCTAGGACTTCTACTGGCCCAGGGCTACTTGTGAGACTCAAAATAATTTAGTAGATTAAACATATCTAACTGGTCAGCTAGAGCAGCAGTCCTATGAGAATCGGTGCTCCTATGAGAATCTAATGCCTGATGGTCTGAGGTGGAGCTGAGGCGGTGATGCTAGCACTGGAGAGTGGCTGCAAATACAGATGAAGCAAGCTCGCTGGCCCACTGCTCACCTCCTTCTGTGCAGCCCGGTTCCTAACGGGCTACGGACCAGTACCAGTCTGTGGCCTGGGGGTTGGGGATCCCTGAGCTAGAAGCAGTCCAGGAAGCTGAAGTAACAGGAAGGTGTCAGAGAGTAGGGGCTGAGAAACAGACACAGTGAGAAATGTGTCTGCCCATGGTAGGAGGGAGCGCTTATGACAGCTACATATTCCCAAGACAATATTTGAGAGATGGACAGTAAGAGTGTCATCTTTTTAAATCATCTTTCTCATTTTCCCAACCCCAGCCATGCTTACAGACAACACAGCCAAGCCTCTAAAGACAGGGGTTTGGACAAGGGCCTCTGTAAGTCCTTGCTAACTCTGATGCTCTGGAATTCTCAGAAGCTTCTATAGTTCTGGCTGAAGAAGCCAAAGCAATTAGTTTGTTACCACAGCAAATAGTTGGCCAGATAGTTTCTTACCTTCAATGTGGCCATTTTCCTTCTGCAGCAGGTGTGACTTCAGGAAACCCAGGTGTATAGAGAGTATGAAGTCAAAATGCTTGTGCTTCTCCTTCAAGCCATGCTCTGAATGTTCACCATTTCCCTGTGCTCACTGGTCAGCAGGTCGGCAAGTTACAAGCATTGCCTAACTGGTGAAGTAGGGAGAAAGTCCAGCATCTTAGTTTGCAACTAACTGCTTACACAATTGGCTATGCTTTTTCTAACCCTAGGCAGTTTGCAGAAGCCAGTCTCCTCTTCACCTGAGGTGAAGATTGGCTATTTGTTCTAGTTAAATAGTTACTAAAGGAGAATTTAAAACCCTCTAGGAAAGGAGCTGTGGTAGTTAGTGCCTGCCGCCTGTGGCAGACTTATACTCAGTCCTGACTCAGGCAGGGAAGGAATAGGGAAGTGTCACTCTCTGGAGAGCAGTAAGAAAATTGTGCTCTGACACAGGTGTCTACACACAGATGCCTGAAACAGGGACCAGGTCTAGACAGCTCTCCATAGGTGCTTTTCAGGGATGAGCTAGGTGAACTATTCAGAGCTTGAAACATTTCATTTAAAGCAAACTGAGAAGTTTACTATTGCTCCTCTTAATTTCTTAAATTCTTATAAATTCTTTAAGAATCTTATTTCCTAATGCTTTTATTTCTCTAAAGACAGCCAAGGGATTACTTTCCAGCCACGTTTTCCATGACTCTCTTGTCCTTCATTTTAGCTATTCTCCTTAGCCATGGTCAGGTATCAGCTTCGTGGCTAATCATATTCAGGAAAGAAGAAACCATATATTTGAAGGCCTGTTCTTGCCAGATTTTTCCACAGACATTACCTCATTTAATTTCACAAAAAACAATCTTGTGAACTACGCTTTATCACAAACTCAAGTGTAACAGACCAGGCAGGAAATGTAAATGGTTAAGAAGGCTAGGTGATTTTTGAAGATAAGATTTTTATATGAACCTCCAATTTTTAAACACTGGCAACTAGAACAAACCAATGAATGAATGAACAAAACCACTGTGGTAGATTGCAAAAAAATGCCCACAATTCACAATTTCCTCCCATCTTTATATGCATGCCCCTTTGGAATGTGACTTCCCTGCTTCTCCTATCAAGAGATGGAGTCTTTCTTAACCTTGAATCTTACTTTGGCTAATAGCGAACATGACACAAGAGTCTTGAAAAGTGATTGTGCCTTAGGATTTATCCATTTGTTGCTACTTGAGACCACCATGCAAAGAAGCTGGGCTAACCTCCTTGAGAATCAGTAACCACATGGAGAGTGAAGTTCAGGCAATAAACAGCCCAGCACTAACTGCCAGACGTGTGAATGAGGCAATATGACTTCCAGCTGACTGTAGACACATGAGTGATCCCAGGTGAAACCAGCAGAATCATCAGCTAAGCCTACCCCAACTGCTGACCCACAGAATTGTGAACAAACAGAATGGTATATTTTATGCTAAGTTTCGGGATAGTTCATTAAGCAGTGATAGATAACTGATAACATGTCAAACAACATGCATACAGGTTTGAAATGGTTATGGGCTGCTGGTTTAGACTCTCTGCTTTAGATAAATGGGTCTAAGCAACCTCCAGAGGAAGTTCCCCAAGCTCCAGCTGTGGCTACAAGAGAATGATTTGCCTGTGTATAGATGTTAGCACAGAGGGTCACACCAAAGGAGCCATGTTGATAGAAATGAGTGACAGGTTGGTAGCAAATTGTGCGGATTGATACCTGTGGACCATGCAGCTTATAGGACATCTTAGCATATGTCAGCATAGGCAGATGACACTGTGGTATTATATAAGCTTCTCTGGAATTTATATGCAGACCTGGGAGGAAAGGGGGTATTAGATAATAGCTTTACTGAGGCTGTTATTTTATTTCCTGTAGTATGCAGACTCAAAAGTAAATTAAAGTCAAAAGTATTTTTGACTTTAAGTTAAAGTCAAAAATACTTCTTGTAACTGAGTTTCTGAGTACATTGGGTCTTGAAACTCTATTGATCTTGAAGTTAGTTTTTCATGGTTAAAAAAAAATGAATTGGAGCCAATAAGAGAAAGGAAGAGTTTTACTGCTTTGTTTTCCGATAAACTTCCTACTGAATCAGCTCTGAAAGAAAATTTATGAGGCATTTCAGTTCTAAGGTGTGAGAGATTTCCTAAAGAGTAGGAGAGTGGTAAGAGATCCTTGAATGGTTGAAAATTACTTTGAAGGGCTTGAAAATATTTAAAATTGAGTAAACCTTTCACCAAACTTTAGAGATTTCTCCTAAGTGGATTAACTATTTCCTGTTTTTTTCTGTTTTTATAACGATTCAAAAAAAAACAAACAAACAAGTATTTGCTTTGTAACTACTACGTGCCAGTACTGTGCTAAATACACACAGGAGATAAGAGAATAAATAAAACACAAGGACAGATAGGTCTGATTGATTTTCCATTTTAATTAACGTAATCACAACTTCTTTAGTTTACAATTGTTGAGGACCTATTATGTGCCAGACACTGTGAGATGTGGAGACAAAGATAACTAAGACTCAGTCCTGTTCTTGAGTAGGGCAGTGTACTACAGAAGACTGACTAAATGGGCTATTACAACATAGTGCCATATGTGCTATGACAGGAAGAGCCCACTTTGCTATGGGAGGGATTAGGGGCCACCTAGCCCTGACTAAGGAAGGGATGGCTTCCCAAAGATGATATCTGAGCCAAGTCATACAGAATAAGAGATGGATAGGGCCCATGTACTTCTTGGAGGGGATATCTGAACTCATCCAGTTGAAAGAACACTGATTGATTCACAGGAGAAAAGTAGAAAACATGACATCCAGGAAGCTGGAGATTATTACAGGTAATGTGAAGGAGGTTGTGACAGGCTTACAGAGCAACCATTCCAGAATGGATTTAGAGGGTAGAGGACTCCAGAACAGATGCCACCAAGAAAAAGATGGAACTGATAGATTACCTGATAAATTTTATGGTACTGAGCAAGATTTTACACCCTTGTAGTTTGGGGGCTTCATTCTTCACCATTACTTATTGATGACCTTGGTAAAGCTTAGTGGTTAGCCTGCTGAGAAAACAGATGTGGTAGTTGATTGAAAAAAAATCCATGTATACGTGGACCTGTGCATTTCAAACCTGTGTTATTCAGGGGCCAACAGTACAAAATCCTGGTCCTATCCCATACACATAGAATTGGAGCGGGAGTGGGGTGAGGAGAGCAAGTAAGTCCTGGGATCTGCATTTTAAAGAAGCACTTCAGAGCATTTTTATGCACTTTTGAGTTTGGAAGCTATTGCTTTAAGTATGTAAATGGAGGTGCTGATTAATTGTAACTGGAAGTCAGAGCCCTTTTCTACTTTATGGAGCAGCTCTGGCAGACTCCAGCTCCAATTCTGCATCAAGCATACTGTGGAATATTTGAGGCTCAGGGTTCTCCCAAGGGCTAGATTTCCTGGGACCCTCCCTCTCCTACCACAGCGATTTAACTCCTTGGGACTACAGAGAAATGAATTTTTTATTTTTCTTCTTCTTTCCCCTAAACAGTACCCTCCTTTGAATTTTAACAGTTATTAATGTAGACATCTTGTCAAGACCTTCAATCTTCTTAAAATAGATGCTACCTGTGATTTAAAATTTTCAATTAAACCAACATTAAATATCTGTACGAGGCCCTACCTATCTAGGTTGGGTACTACCGCACACACTATTGAAATTAAGACTCAAAAGCTCTATTATGACAGCAATAAGGGCTCTTCATTTCAGTCTGATGGCTCAGCACATCAGTTCCATGCCATCATTTTCAGAATGGACAGAAAAACAGTAGTGTCAAGGCACTTGGATTATGTCATGGATGTCTCAATTTCGGAGACTTCTGAGAACCCAAGATAAAGCTGATATGGATCAACCCCTTTGGGAGCAGCTCTTCTTAGAGCACTCAGATGAAGAGACCAACCCAAATATTTTCTAACTAAGGGTTCGCTACCTGAGGGACAGGTGACTGGCTACATGCCGTCACTTCTGGTTGCCTCCACAATGAGTAATAACGTTGGTTAGACATTTAAGTCACGACAGAAAATAAAAAAAACTATTGTTAGCAACTTGTTCCAAGAAAGTTAAAAAAATTAAAGATTCGATGAACACTTTTTAGAATGTATTTTGCTGTTTACACTTATTATCTAAAAGCAATTTTTATGAGGTCTCAGGAAGTCTCAGCAAAAATTATGCTTCAAAATATTCTTTCTGAAGAACTCTTGGCTAATATTCATTTTGGTAAATACTTAATTTTGTTGCTACTAATACTTGCAATAAGCTTACCTTAAATTATTTAAAAATTTTTTCTTAGAAAACTATAATTCAAGGAGTTAAGCCTGATAGCAAGAAGAAATAGAGTTGGGGAGTAATGTTAATTTTTCAAGGTTGACCCTGAAGCCATCAGGGCTACTTTTATTTTTTAATAGGGGAGAAAATAAATTAGGGCAGATTTTTTTTTTTTTTTAATTAAGGGAAAGAATGAGGAAGAAGAGGGGAAGCAAGGAGTTATTGATTTATTATTTAAAACAGGACTACAAAGAGCTTAGTTGGTTTAGGTCTTTCTTCTGCATTTGGTTTCCACTTCCTAACAGCACACAGCCTCTGTTACAACACACTTGTGCCAAATTCTACATACAGATCCTGATTTGCATAGCTCTCTTTTATGTCAAAGAAGAAATCAGGACTAAGTCTTGTGGGGGAGGATGTGAAGAAAGACTGGAGAGTATTTTAGCTGATGAAAAGTGCTTTAAACATTCTTTTCGAATTCCCAAGGCTGCCTTTCAAAAACCACTAACATTCTTATTTTAACACCCCCTTTCAGCATACCTTGATTTCCAAAGTACTTCTGAAATTTAATTAAAATGGAATAAAAAGTGAATATAGTATTTTTCCCCCTAGTTTTAAAATGAGAAGCTGAAACTTTATATTTATTACTATTATATTTTAATATGGAGCAAAATCAGGAGTGCGAAGACCTGCAGCAAAGCCAGAGACAGGATACGGGTGAAAAGGTATTAAATAAGGCAGCAAATTACAGATCTTGGAAACCAGGTTTACATATTAAAAGAATCAGGACAGAGAATTAAATAAGCAAAACAATGGGCAAAAAAACGATCAACGATTATGTATATACACCCCTCCAAATTTTGGATTGTGAAATCTAAGAATCCTTGCCCAAAATTCATGAAAATGTTGCTGTGGAACTTATTTTTACCTCTCTCCATAAATACATTGTTGACACGAAGACTGATATCCTTAGTTTATGGACTACAGTTAAAAGACATTTCAGGAGGTGGGTTTTCCTTCAAAAAATAAAATCTGAACAGGCTATTATATATCTTTCTTACTGCCCTTTTGCAGGTCTTAGATGTCACCCTTTTTCCAAACAGAAAACACTGAGAGACTGCAGAGAGCTGTAACCTAAAGACTGATGGATTTAGAGAGCTGTCAATTTCTTGCAGAATTCTTTTCTGGTACTGCTGTTCTCTATGTATTATTAATCTATTTATATTTAACTCTAGCCATTAGTATGCCTCTTCCAGCCACTGAACCATTTGTAAAAGAGAGGAGATGGAACAAGGGTTGCTATTATTAGGCATCCTATGTGTGATAAGGGTGGAGACAATTAAATAACACCACTTTGCTTCTGTGAAAATGACAGAGATTGTTTGGGGTGGACAACTCAGGGCTGGCTGACATAACCTTTCTCCTCAAGAAGGTAAAACAATAATAGAGATACATTTTTGAAGTACTTAATTAAGCCTTCAGCAAGGAGTGTGGGAAAATTACAGACCCATAAAAACCATCTAGTTCTAGGCAAGAGTAAATTTTCTCTGCAGCACTCTGTCACTGCTCATTTACTGCATCATCATGACGACATCTCATATTTCCACAAGGCTTTTACATAATCTATAAACAGGGACAGAAAGGTGAGGAACAGAGAGAATGAGGACAAAGTTTGGACCTCCAATGCTGTTACTTCCTTTCAGTTTTCCATTAAAGGGTGAGGCTGAAGGGTAACATTTTAAGATGATTTTGTTAAAAGGCTGAGACATTAATAATTGATACAGCAAAAAGAAAGCTGTGAAAAACAGCTACTGCTTGCTCACTCTTCCAAAGGATGAGTGTAATTCAGTCATAATGAAGGTTCTTTAATGTTCCTCCCCCAAATCTTTTCCGATCAGAAAACCCTGGAATCTGTAAGGTAAGAAAGATAATCACATTAAATATTAAGTAGGCAGAGTTCAAATGCTAATAACCTTTAATTTATTTTCTTTAAAATGTTGGTCTGTTGTTCCTTAACTGCCATTCTGTGGTTTTACTAAGAAAACCACAGCAGATTAAATAATAAAAATAAATTCTACCAAAATGGAAAACATTTGCCAACGAATTGGTGACAGTTGTCATCTCAGAGGGGATAAAGGTGAATCTTATAATATTTACCTATTGAACTTTTACATAAATCATTTGCATTGTGATAGACTTTGGATTCTCAAGCACATGATTTTCTTTTATATTTTATAATGTAACCTTATCCCTGGACTTTTTTTGTCTCTTGGATCTTTATTTTCCCTAGATGTGATTTTCTTTTGGATTTAACAGAGAAAAATCAGATGCTTGTGCCTATACTTTACTTTAACCACTCCTGAAATAAATCTGGAAATCACCTCCCTCCAAATTTACGAACCCATTTTATCAATCAAAGATAGATACCAACCTGATTGCCGTCTCTTAAAAAGTATCTCTTTTCTATGACCTGTGAGAAACGAAGATTTTAAGAGTTTAGCACACATATCTGGAAAAAGTGGCTAACAGCAATGACCACTAATGGGACTAAAAGGCATGTATCCAAATTAAGAGTCTTTTCAATAGCTATAGACATCTGGTACAATTTGAATTTGATGCTAATTAGATCAGGATCATGGGATTATTTCCATAAGAGCATGTCTCATTCCAGAAAGCATTAATGATATGTATATAAAAAAAAGAACAAACAAAAACAACTAAATAATCAGAGAATGACATAAGATCTCATGCAATTCCTAGTGTATGGCAGGAAATTTGGCTCTAAGTTTCCTAGCAGTCAGCCCCAAAGACACAAACATAATCTATAGTATAAAAAAGCAAAGCACTTGCCTACTACAATACTACAGCTATTCCTTAAAGAGGAATCTTGTGTAATTTAATGAACCATCACATCCGTCTAGTAAACACAGTGATAAATTGTATAGGACCTCAAAGGAGATCAATGACACAACAACAAAAGCAGTCAATTAGCTTCTTTTTATGGACTTAATCTGCACCCTTAATTTAGAACTGTCTGTATTTGGTCAGTAGGAGAAACAAAGTGAAGCAGTGGATATATTTGCATAAATCCATCATTACAATCGAAAGAAAAGAAGCCCTCAAACTACATGCCCCAATATAGTGAGTTTAAGAGCTCCAAGTTATCAGATGATGAAATACATTTTTAAAAAATAATGAATTTAGTTCAATACTTGAGAAACTGTAATGGTTGCAGAGGCAGTACTGTTTTCTTTAAACAGAGCTATTGTGATTAAGAAAAGTTAATCAGATAAGAATACAGATTAGCTGGAGATTAACTCTAAGACACTAGAGTCCAGAATTAAGAAAATAAGAATTTCTCTAAATAAGCACTGAACAACTTCTTCCAGGCCCGTGACAGTTTGCTCTCACTGGCCTGAAAAGCTAAATCATCCAGGTTCTTTCTATCTTTTAGCCACAGGAGACCCAGGGTAAGGTTGCATTCACTGGCCCCCAAAGTAGAAAAGCTGGTTCATGATTAACATACATCTCAAAACATTCCCATAGAAACCAAGAAGGGACTGGTTCTCTTTCCTCTCTCCAGGGCAGGACAGGAAAATACTATCATTTTAGGGTGGGGGAGGAATTACTACTAGCCAAGAGAGTCTGAAGGAAGAGTTAGATTCCGTCCTGGAAAATAAGTCTTTATGTTAAATTTTCACAGACGTGATGCATAAATTTTCACAGATATGATATATATGATGTACAGATATCATGTATAAATTTTCAGATATGATGTGAAATTCAGCTGCCAAGTCCCCTGGTTTCAGGCAAACACCTCAGTCTGGAGGTCTAATCAACCACAAACCTTTCATTGTGATTTTGGCAATAAAGAGAGAAGTTACCTATTTGCTTTTGCTCATAATTTACTATTCTCAAATTGCAATGTTCTCTTACCAAATCTTGCTCTCTTATTAAAACCAATTAAGTTCCCTCTGATTTTTTTTTTTTTCAATAAAGCCTTGCCTGACAACTTGAGTCATATTAGTCTATAACCCTTTGTTTCTCAAGGATATAATTTATTACATTTAATATTTTAATTTCAAAATTAATAAATTTAAACATTTAAACAATATATTATGGGAACTTTCCATGTCAAACAAAGATCTATAAGATGTTGCCCTTAGAGAACAGAATTTTGTGTCAGATGGGAATAAGGGATCTAAACTCAATAAAAAGTTCTTACATTTTAAGTTTGAAAACAATGTGGACAGAAAATGTGGTTCACTGCAGTGCATCCTATTTAGAAAATACTAATATGTGTACAGCACACTGGGGCAAATGGAAGAAGCTGTCAATCACCCAGCCGCAGGGGCTCTGGCTGCTCTGAGAGCTGAAAGGAATCAATATCTAGGCATACCTGTACTCCACTTGTGACATACTGATTGAGAATTCTGCAATGAAGCAAAATTTCCCAGTGAACTAATATTAAATAGGGAGGGTTGTGGGGCTTATCTTATGCTAACACACTGAACAGAGAGCCAAATATTAGATCCCTAAATTGCTAAAAGAAAAATGTTTCACAAAGAGCCATAAGGAGAGAAATGTTTTTCTTGGGAGATTACACTTAATAGGAAATATAATACAGAAATTAATCTTTTTCAATAATACAAACAGAAATACATCCTATTTTACTTTACCTCATAATATCAGCATTGGGCAAATAACAAACTTGGTCAACACTATGTGCAATGCAGCTGTATGGCCTTGTGAAGGAAAGAAACAGTGCCCTACTTTACCAGTATGCCGAGTCATTCTACATGTTCATCCCACTTCAGGGCAATAAGATGATGCTAACAAGAGTCAATAATTGGAATGCAAAGGTTTCTTACAAGAAAACAATAGGAAGATGAAAAAGTAATAGTTACGTTTAAGTGGAAAATATTAATAGCTGGGAGAGCTAAAAGAACTCAGCAGAATCTCCTCAGTTCAGTGTCTTGGAGTTAAGGGGTACAAAAAGAGCTAGAAAATAGGGAAACATAAATTGTTTTAAGGAGGGGAATTAGGTATTTAAAAAAAAACCATTTAAATTCAGTTGCTTTCATTCTTTGCTTAGAGAACACTGATGAAAGAATAAATACGTCAGCAGGCCTTGAGCAATTATACTAACAGATAAGAGAGATCAAAACAAATATTATTCAGCTTGTGAAGTTCAGGATGAAGGAATAAAAAGACAAAGCATTGTACAAATAATTTAAACTATCATAATAGATAAATTAAATAACTTAATTGAAACCATTACCTTATCAAAAAACCTACTGAGCTTGACAGCATTGGAAGAACCTGCAGCCAAGTACCGTGGATTTGTGCAATCCTAGAAAACAAAACATAAGATCCACAATTAAAAGTTAGAAAACATAAGCTCTTTGTTGGTTATTACTGTTTCAGTTGTACATTTCTATAGTACAATATTAGGCATAATACTCTCACAAAATATTCATGTAATTTTCAAATTATGATGCATAAAGCAAAGAGGAAAGTGTTAAAAGAAGGTAAGGCCACTTTTTGTTATTTAAGCAATTTTAGAGGACACTGAACCAATGTATCCATCATCAAATAATTCATAAAGGAAGACAGGATTGCTAATATCTTACTAATAAAACCAAGATACTAATCAAGTGACCCACCTGTATTTACCCTAAAAAGCAGAAATAAAGCTATTAAAAACAATCAACATTTCACTTTTTAGTACTAGGTCCTCACCAGTGCTCGACTAATTAAATTCTATTCAGTTCATAAAAATACTACGAAGCATGAAAATAAAGAGTTAAGAGGAGCAAAGAACAAAAAGAACAGTTGCCATGGATTTCTCATTCATTGAGTAAAAGGTCATACACCTCTGGACAGGCCATAAAGACAATAATAAACAATAGATAGTTTTTTGGTAATAATAAACACTGTTTATTATTATTAAATATCATTAAATGTTATTATTTAACAATAATTAAAGAAACAATAATGAACAGATGTTACTAATAGATTTTTTTAAAAATAAAAATAGGAAAAAAATGGGGCCCAGAAGAGACAAAACATTCTGGAACATTAAATCATTTAATGACTACCAAAGCCCTTAAAGGCTTATTATCCTTTTACTAAAATTCCACTGTCCTGTTGCCTTTCCTTGTCATTGACTTGCCATCTCAAGAGACAGAGTACTTTGATTTTTACCTCACATGCCATCTGAGATCAAACTATGAAGATATCATGTAGGCTCCTTTGCAAGATATTTATGTTTCAGTTGTCTGTGTCCTTTGGGAAATTACTGAAATTATTGGTATTGTACTTATTGTTTTGTAATCTTTAAGCCTACATGATTTCAAAGAATTTTATTAAGTCACCTATTTTTTCCACATATAACATTTGAAGGCTCATATTTTTAATTTTGGCCAGAAACTATAATACATTCTCCAAAACCACACACACACACACGAAGCGACAACAAACCTTTCAAAGATCACAGAATACTAAAAAAAATCAGAGGTCTTTGAAGGTAACGAACTCTGAAACCAAATATCTGTCTCAACATTTCTAGAGTGCATGACCTTAGTTAAGTTACTAAATCTTTAAAGTGGAGCTCGCTTATAAAATAGGGATAACAATACTCATCTCATAGGATTTTGTGAAAATTAAATGAGATAATGCATGTCTGCCACATAACAGGTACTGAAATACTAGTTTCCTTTTCTCTTCTTTCTGAGAAAATGCTATCAGACTGAATTTTCAGACACAAAACACCTAAAAGATAATTCCATATATGGATTAAACAGACTGAAACAACATTGTGCAAGCTATTATATGTGCAATGTTTGAACACATTTATACAGCAGTTGGGGCATATGAGAAGCAAACCTTAGATGGACCTATGTTAGATACATTTTACGAAATGGATACTGATTACATAGTTATCAGAATGTCAAAAGACTTCAGAGATAATTTCAAATATTGCTAAAGTATTAAATACAAAAAGTAAATCAAGCAGCAAACAAAACCTCCCCCAAACTGAATTTTAAGGCTCCACAATTTCAGGTTGACCAGGCTAGAGATACTCTATGATTTTAAGATAAGAATTTTAAAGCTGAAAGAGCCATCTGTTATGGATCATGACTGAGGGCAAAGCCTGAAAATTAATAGCTCTAAATAGCTTGTCTAAGCTTGAGAAAGGAATATTAACTAGGGAAGATGCTTCAATATGATTACTTTGAAGTAAACACGTAACAGAGAAAACCTGTACTAGACATAATAAGCCTAACAGGATTTAAAAAACAAGTAATCTATTTAAACACTTTGCCTTCTTTCAGGCACAGGATGATAACTCTGATTCCATCTTTGATGTACACATTTATGTTATAGTCTTACTTTTCTATAGTTTAAGGTAAATTCATATAGTAACCAAATATGCTAGCACCATTTTACATTAGTGTTTTATTTGAGACTTATATTTACGTGCTGTCTTTTTGACTGCTACCTTCCTTCTGAAACTCTTACTCAGTTTTCCTCCTCATTTTTAATTCTTTACATACTCAAGATCCCCCTGTCATTTGTTTTCTTGAAGCAATAAACTGATAAAAGGCCAAAAGTGTGTTGTATATGAACTCTGTGGAGACCCTGTGTGCCAAAGTACCACTACTTGAGTATCTTTACATCGTGTTAACAATTGGCCTTGCCTTTTAAGTAGGAAAAACATATATCTGGCCACTAGAACCAGAGACATTCCAAAACATATTAAAAGTGATTACTGGAACAGAATAAGTACATTTAATGGTAAATGTCCCTTTGGAAATAATGTTCAACTGAAGTAATCTCAGCACTTCTTCAAGAAGGATATTATATATTTTAAGTAGCAGAAATCCTCTGGAATATCATGGTCCAGTGCTGACTTCCTGGGACATTTACGGTGGCAGCTGAAAAAAATTAGGCACCGCCACTGCAAAGTAGAACATAAAAAACAATGGAATGGCAGACAGAAGCTGACTTAGTTATATGGGGGTAGAAGTTATGGTTCAACCTCAGTTAAAATTAGAGTCCTGGTCCTCCAGCCAGACATTATGAATAAAAAGCTTCTGCTCTGGGTTAGTTATTAAAAAAATTTGCACAGGTATTGTTGATAATATGAATATGCAGTCAAGTTTGGGTAACTGTTAATCTAGGTGATTTCTAAGAGTTCTTTCAGCTAGATGTTCTGAAGGATAACTAAGTGGAAAATAGGTTTAATTGTACAGCACAGGCTCTGAAATCAGAGTGCCTCCTTTAACTGGTGTAACCTTGGCCTAGTCACCTCCCTTTGCTTCTGGTCTTCATTTTTAAAATAGGGACAATAATAGTATCTACCTTATAGGGATGATGTGAAGACGATGCATGTGCTTGGCACATAAATGCTGAATATACAGTAGCCATTAGTATTATTAAACCACCACTACCACCACACATCTGAATGCCAAGGTACTGTATATGCTGCATAAGTCCTGCTTGTGAGCAATAACATGAACCATGAATGAAGCTGCTGGCCGAGAACCTTCTCTAGGCAACACTAACTGGTTCGTAAGAATACTTTTCTTAGCCTTTTCTGCGCAGACTTCTAATTGAGCTAAATATCTCAGGAAGGGATTCAATCTGTATACAAGGAAGTTTATATAAACTAATGCTTATGAAGCACTCCTAGTTTACAGTTTGTAATTTTCTCACTTGTCTATTTGTTTGTCCTTTAAGGTAAACTCTAGTTTAAGAAGCTAAGAGGCTTTTCTAAAGCAAGAATAAACAAGGTATGGTATCAAGTAAACTTTCTTTGTCACCTTAATTTGATATTTTGACTTTGGTGTAATTTTTAAAAATCTTTTCAAAAAAAGCCCACAATTTACATTAGTCATAGAACAAAGTTTGAACATTCCAAAAGATCGGCATACAAGGAGACTAAAGTGACTATGTCCATCTGATAGTCTATGTTGATTTCAATTTTCGCCACATTTTGGACTAGAACCCAAATAGGTTGATTTCAAGTATAAAGCTTCTTTTGTGAAAATATGACTTGTGAAGTCTTCGGTTTTGCTTTCACCTGATAATAATACAAACATGCATTAGTGAAAATACACACCAAATTAATCTCTTCTGCATTGAAATCCTCAGCCAGGAAAGCAGTCCTCGTTAAAACTTCATGGCGCCTGGTTTCATGAATCTGGTCCAGTTTAGTCCCTATTACCAATAGCGGGATATGGTTATCAGCAAATTGTTCCTGGTCATAATCCCTGTGATAAATAATGAAGAAGTGAATAGAATTTACCTTTTTGATATAGATGTGCAATATTTAAATGCAAATAGCTTATACTATTTTACTGATATCTCCCTGACTCTTGCTCACCCATTACCTATAATCTACTTTTCTCCTAATTTCTCCCATCTACTTGTTTATTTATCAATAATCCATCCTTACCATCTATAGAGTTCCAACTATTCATCTAACTATTCAAAATTTGTCCTCATGAGTCTTTATAGACTACTTGAATAATTGAGTGCCCACCAGATATTCCAAGGTAGGCTGACTTGACTTCTCCCAAAGCTCTGTCTTCTAAGGCTCAGGAATTTTTCTGTGTAGATGCAGAGTGGATTCAAACCTCAGTGGGGAGAAGACCCAGTAACCTAGCATGGCATTCAAGCCTTGTGCCAGAAGGGAAAATGACAAGCTTCTGGATACATTCAGGGGTATGCATAAGCTCTATATCTACCACACACACTTCTGTCTATGAATAATAAAGAAAATTAGATTGTTCAGGAAAATAGAAAATAGGGATGCTGAAGGCCAGAATAAATCAACAGGTGATGCTAACTAAGCCTAGGGAAAGATGGATTCAATGCATGGAAAGGGAAGGAAACAGCTAAAATGCAAAATGAATAGTAAAAGGAAATAATCAAATATCAAACAGTTGTTTGTGACAGAGTATAGGCAATACGAATCCTTAGGGTTAGTAGCCTTGGGTCACTGGATATTATAATTCTGTTTTTTCATTTCTAACCAAAGGACAGAATCATATCCCTTCTATTACTAAAAGGAACACAGAGCCTGGTATTATTGAATTAATTTAAATTCTATTCACATATGAGAAATAAAAGATTTGGATTCTGACATAAGCTCAATTTGCAACAGTCAGCAAAATCTGGTTGCAAACACCTCATGACAGTAAATCAATATTGAATAATCCAATCGATACAACCCAGTTGAGCGTGGCTTTTTTTCTTCTTTTGACATTTCTTTCTCTTCAAATAATCTAAATTGGCATGTGTGTGCATGCAAAATTATCAGACCTTTTTGCCCTTCACAATAATCTACTGCTCAGCCTTGGAATGCAACTCTTTTGAACTATGTAACCTCCCATTTCATAAAAATATTATCATTCTATTTATTGTATCAAAGCCAATAATAATTTGAGTTCAAGGCTTTTGATTTTTCTTACCAACATCAACACTGATTTAGGAGAAATGGTCTAAAACTGAAATTTGCTTTATTAGAGAATAAAGTGTTGAGAATGTTTTCCTTTAGGACTATTTCCTTTTCCTATACTCACTAACTCTGGGTCACATACAAATTTTTGCATATAGCTTATCATCATCTTTGATATATATATATATATATATATATATATATATATATATATATACACATACACATATATATATAAATATATATATGTGTATGTATCTGTCACATATATATATATATATATATATATATATCTGTCACATGCAGTCTTACATAATCTCTTGCAATTCCATATATATTACATATATAACATATGTTGCACATGTGTTACACATTTCCTTTTTTCTCCCTTTCATTAAATCTTACATCCAGTTTGAATCTGGCAGAAAAAAAAAAAAAACTTGCATCTTATAGACCACTATATTTAACTTCAATTTAGAATAGATTTAGGATTCAGAGAAACAAATTTAACAGATACTACAGGCATACAATCAGCAAAATCCAGAATACAGGAAACTCTATAGGACAAACAGGCCATTTTCTTTCATAAATAAACAGCTGGAAGATAAAAAAAAAATAACAAAAGGAAGTGGAAGTTAAGATGAAAAGAAACAAGAAACCAAACATGAGGAGTGAACCCTATTTAGATACTGTTTTGAATAAACCAACATTATGAGACAATTGGGGAAATTAAAATAATATTTGATATTAAAGAATTATTATCAAATTTAAAGTGTGATAATTATATTTCAGTATGTTCAAAGAGTCCTTAACTTTTAAAGTTACACACTGAAGTACTGTATATGTAAGTGAAATGACAAGTGTAAGATTTGCTTCAAAAATTAAATGGAGAGACAAACTGTGTTCATGGATAGAAAGATAAAACAAAAATTCTCCCCAATTTGATCTATAAGTTTAATTCAATTCCAATCAAAATCCAAGCTGAATTTTTATAAATACAGACAAACTGATTTTAATTTTAAATGAATTAAAATAGCTAAACAATTTTGAAAAGGAATAAAATGGAAGGAATCATACTGCCTAATTTTAAGACTTATTATAATGCTATGAATGTCAATAATCAACACAGTGTAGTATTGGAAAGGACAGGCACACAAACCAATGGAATGGAATTAGGGAGTCTAGAAATAGACCCATATAAATATGGCCAACTGATTTTTTGCAAAGGAGTTAAAACAATTCAATGGAAAAAGGATAATCTTGTCAACAAGTAGTGTTGGAATAATTGTACATTTATATGAAAAAGTCTTACCCAAAACCTCACATATTAGAACTTGAAAAAAAAAATCACAGATCTAAAAGTAAACCTAAAACTATAAAACTTCTAACAGAAACATAGAAGAAAGCCTGCATGCAGGTTCTGGCACTAGGCAGAGAGTTCTTAGATAAACCAAAAGTATAATACATAAAAGAAAAAAAGTGAGTAATTAGACTTTACTTAAATGAAAAATTATTGCTTTGTGAAAGACACTATTAGGAGAATAAAAAGGCAGTCTATAGACTGGGAGAAAATATTTGCCACTCAAACATCTCACAAAATGTTATTTTGGAGGGTATAATCCTGTGATTGCTATAACATTTCAAACCAATCATGAAGTCATCTGGGCTTACCCATTTGTTACCAAGACTCCAGTCAGCACCAAATCCCTGTTGAGAGCTTCCCGTGACCAACGATGCAAGTTTTGGGATGACTTCTTATTTGTTAAGTCGTGTACTAAAATAATACCTAAAATAATCAGAAAAAAGAATGTCAATATGATAACAATTCTTCATTTCAGAATGGCAAAGTGAGGCTTGATAAATATAAGCATTACATTGCTAAGGAACCTAGCATTCTAGTATGACTAACAAACTCAGACAATTATTTTAAAATTTCCTTTATAAATTCTTACAAGTAATTGTCTACAAATTTATTACAAAATTTTCTTTGTCTAATTTTTTTTTTTAAATTCCACAAGGGTTGACAAAAAAATGTCATTAAATTTTTAGAATGTCTTTTCTTTTTTTCTTCATTCAACATTTAATGTGTGCCTACTCTGCCTGGTCCTAACTGCAGAATCACCTCATCAATAAAAAGAATCAAAATTCCTTCAAGCATATAAGAAATTATACGCATTCAAAACTTAATGGCTTTTGTACTGTAAATAGTACTGTCATAAACATAATACACATAATACTTATAGTCACTAAGATATTAAATAATAAAATAGTATTGACTTAATTTGATACGAACGTTACTCTTTAGCTGACAAAATGTTTTCCTGTAGATCAGCTGGGACTTCTTAATCAACTCAGAAGTCTAATTTTTTAGTTCTTCGAGAGATTTAGTTAAAAGAGCAAAATAAATATGCCACTAGAAGGAGGTAGGAAGAGAAAGTCAAGAAATACAAATAGTAGAAATAGACTGACTTCTGAGATATTGAGAAAAATAAAATGTAACGAGGCTTAGAAATATAATTAAACAGAATCAGTTAAGATCCTAGACAAAATAGCAAAGTGGGTAATTATTACAATATGATACAGACATTAAGAAAGCTTTAATGCCTAGTGGAATTTAGGGTATCTTGTGGTCAAAAAACTACAGGCTTTCAAACTCCCAACCCTTTCATATATTACCCAGATTCTGCTGTGAAGTGAAGACATAAAACTGATGATTCCTCCATCTTCAAGATATGAAATATGTCAACTTGAAAAAGGGCAGAAGAGTTTGAATTTGGCTCTAGTTTTTAGACATCTGTGCAACGAAGGAGCTCGTGCACGTTGATTTGTTCAAGCTGGCTCAGATAAATCTGTATCTCTCCTGATACCTGGAATAGAGATCTGACAGTTACCCCCATATCCAACTGCACTCACTCTACTTTCCTCAATGAGGTATTCCATTAGGCCTCAAGGACAAGACAGAAGACAGATTTAAAAAAGAAAAAGGAATAAAGAGCTACTATTAAAGAATATAGCTAACATTTATTCATTGTTTACATGCTACATATTGTACTTTACATGTGTTATCTAATTTGATTTTCAAAACAGTCTTGTGAGGTAATTACCTTCATTTAACAAATGTGGAAACTGAGGCTAAGAGAGGTTGAGTAACTTGCCCTAGGTCACATGGTAAATGGCATAGCCAGAATCTGAACTCAGGTAATCTGACAGTAAAAGACTGAAGAAAAGCAGAATAAAGTCTCACTTCAGGGCAGAGGAGTGGCAGATATTTCTCCTCTCCCTATCTCTGATGTATAAATATCACAAAACTATGGGTGAGACTTTCATTGGGAGAATGAAAGGATAACAAAGGCCTAGGTGAGATATATGATGGGCTGGGAGGAGTTTATGTTTTGAGGAACTCTATTTAAGACTTTTGAGATTTTAAGGGCATTTCAGCACTCTTTTCCTTTATTCTCCCTCTTTCGTTTGGGCTGAGAGTTCTTGCTTTGTATACTATGGGCTAGGAGGACCATGGTGGGGCCCAAGGAAAGAAGTTAGGATGGTAACTGAACAGAATATGTTCTAATCTTAAGAGAGAGAAGTAGAGACACTTTAAAAGTTTCCTTTGGGGATTACCAGGCTAGTTCACCTCAGTGGAAAGAAGGTAGAGTATTGAGAAAAAAAAGTTATTGCTAAGAATAAAGACTGTGCATTTGAACTAAGTGATCTTTTTGCGGTTTCTCAGGAATCTAAGGATGATAGATGCAGTAAAGAACCTTGAATATTTCTACCGAGAGAAATATTCTAAAGTTAGGGTGAAAAAATTTAAAAATTTGTTTATGTATCAGAGATTTTTTTTTAAACATTAAGAAAAAGAAATATATCTTAGTCTCATCTGTAAAACTAAATTAGAATATATGCACTTATTTCAGTAATATTCAAAGAAGAGACAAATCATTAACGAATAGTAGGTATAGAAAAAGATAATTGACTAAATGGATTTAGATGGATTTCTTCTTCAGTATTTAATAAGTTCATGACCCATATTTCCATAAAGTTTCAAGGATAAGAATGGTCTTTATTATTTATTTATAATTTTTATCTTTACATTTATTTTGCTCTTGACTTTTTCTCAAAAAGATCTAAACAAAAGTTCAAAAGTGTTATATATCCAAACTTCTCTTTACCGTTATCAGATTAATATTAACTTTGACAAGTCATTTGGCTGATATAATCCAAGTTGATCATTTGATTCTAGGTCTAAACCAGGTTTCTTTTTTTCTCTCTTTTTCTCTAAGTAGTTGCCTACCATACTTCTCTTACTGTTTTTCTCATTTTTATATATTCTATTAATATACATTATTATCATGTATTTTCTTGCATGAAAAAGTGATGTATTAATACCACCATCTTATAACTGTTTTGTTTCATTTAATGAATGTTTTGTTTCTTCAATTAGATTGGGACACTTTCTGATAGAATTCTGAGCTAAATGGAACATAGGTGTGAACTAACACAACTCATCCTGTAGTCTATTGTAATGTAGTCAATGGTAAGAACCATTTTCTTTTTTATAATATCCACAACAGTTTATGATATAGGGAGATAAAATATTGAAAGAAGACAATAAGGAATAAGAAGGTATTAAATAACTGCAATGCTTACCTAATGTTGAATGAAATCTAAATATAGCATAAATGAGGTGCTATTACTAGCTAAGCATATACCAGGAGGAAAGGGGTGAGATACCACATCTCTGGTACATCAATCAAAGACAAATTGAAATTATACTTCACAGTAAAAAGAGGTTTAAAAAATGAATTTAAAAAAGAGAAGAAAACTCTATAATTAAATCATGTGTGTCAGTGGTTTAGTGTCTTGACACAGAGTAGGCATTCTATCTATGAATTGCAATTATGTCCTCTATTACATGCCTCCCTCTGGAAATTTGCTCCAGGTATGTGAACATCTGCAACTGAATAAAATTTCTGGACCCCTAAAAACTCTTTTAGGCAGCTCTTTGTAATAAATTACATAGGACTCTAATAAATCTCTGTATCTCTGTTACATCTGGCTTAGACTATGCGATTCCTAATGGTCCTATTGTACTTATTCATCTGACTACAGAAACAGCACTCTCAGGGACCGTGCTTTGAAAGTTCCATGTTTTATGCCAAGTATCCAAAATATAATTTTATTTCTTAATATTTAGTTTACAAAAAATATAAACAGAAACACTTAGACAAAGCAAGTATTTAATGTTTTGAGTTACATGGTTAGAACTTAGACACACAAACTGTAATGTGATATGCAGATTTAAATGAAGAGTTGTGAGTAATTAGCTCATTCTTAAATTAAGATGAGTCTAGCATCCAACAGCATTCCATATCAGATGATCTGTACTCAGATCATTAATAAACAGTAGAATAAAAAAAATGCTTTACCATTTACAGAGTTGTAGAATACTGCTCTTGTGCTTTTTACACTGCTGGCACTGCCCACAGAACCTCCAACATCCCATAATTCTATATAGTAGGTCTTCTCTTCTGGGGTTCCTTCTTTGTAGTCATGAACCTAACAAATAGATCCATCAAAATAATTATTATAGCCACTTAGAAAACTGGTAAGCTCCCTCATTCCAGTTTAGAGCATTGGACATTCCATATCAGCATCTCACCCTCTGACATCTCTGTTCACCACCTCCTATTTTTCAAGCTTCCTCCCTCTAATACTCCAACTGTAATAGGAATTTTTGACTCCACAGAACCTTATATGTAGTTAACTGATCCTAATGCCTTCCACAGCTTCCCATTCCACTTCTAAATCCTCCCTTCCTAAGTTAGCATAAATTCCATGATTTGTCACTTTAGTCACTCCTCTGCCCCTCTCTTACACTGTATTCGCCTGACAAAATTCCAACCCTGATTATCTCCGCCTTTTCCCTGATACCATGTCTACAACCCAGCTAGCTGAATGTGAAGCTCAGAAAAATACACATTCAAGTGGACTGAATTCATTTTAAACTCAAGTGTAACTTAGGAGCTGTCCTTCAATCAGTTCCATAGTCCATTTCCTCTTTTCCTCTCTTAGATAATAACTATTTCATACTTTCTCCTTTTCTTTCAGATTTCTAATCTCTCTTCATATCCTCAAACGCAGCTAATAACCTTGCTTCTTGTGACGGAAGCAATCAGAAGAGAACTTCTACGACCTGTTCTTCCATAATTATCTACCTCCTTGTATCTGTGCCCATATAATTTACTTTCCCTTCAGCTTTTATACATAGGCTGTCTGTGTTCCTAACGCCAAATTCCACCTCTTATGCATGAGATACCACCTCCTCGTTCTCCTCTCTCCTAAAAAGATAAAAATCATCAAATTTTCCCACTCATTGGATAATTCCCACCAGTAAAAAACATGCCATAATTTTTCTCATTTTAGAAAACAATAATTTTCTCTTGATCTCATGTACCTCCTCTAGCTACCATGCTGCTTTTTTTTTTTTTTTTATAGTAAAAGCCCTTCAGAGAGTTGTATATTCTCAACTGTCTCTAATTCTTTTTCCTTATATTTTCTTTTGAACTCATTCCTGTCACACTTTTGCCCCAATCACCCCACTGAATTATTCCTTATCAAGGTCATCAATGGCCTCCATGTTGCTAAATCCAATGATTAATAGTTTTCATCTTACTCTACCATCTGATACAACTAATCACTCCTCTGCTTTGCAATGCTTTCTTCACTTCGCCTTCTGGTTTTCTTTCCACCTCACCAGCTATTCCTTTTCAGTCTCCATTACGTCGTCTTTCTCTCTAACTTTTAATCGTTTGAGTGTCCTAAGGTTTAGTTCTTAGATCTCTTTTCTTCTCTATTAACACTTGCTCTACTTGCTTTCTTGGTCATTCTAATTTTCTGACTTTAAATGTCATCACCACGTTGATGAATTCCAAATTTATACCTATCCTAGACCAGTTTCTTTAACTTCAGAGTACCCATATCCACCAGACTACAATTTGGATGTCTAACAGGTACCTCAAATATAATTTCTAAAAATAATTTCCCACTCCCAAAACTATTCTTCTCCCAGTTTTCTTTCTCTCTGTAAAAGGCAATTTCATTTTTCCAGTTATTTGAAGGGCAAAAAACTTAACAGTGATCCACAATTCCTTTCATACTGCAGATCTGATTTTTCAGCAAATCCTGTTGCTTTTGCCTTAAAAACATATCCAGGGTTTGATATCCAGTAGGTATGCAATATATGTACTAAATGCACAAATGAAGGAATGAATATAGAGGTTACTGTATACAGAATAAATATAGAGGCTAATTGCTTCCTTTCCAATGATCTTGTTTTACCTTCAGCCAAATATATATATATATATATATATATATATACCTTCAATATTCCCTTCTATTCTGCACCTATTTCCTCCTTTAAACTTTGTGAAAATTTGATTTAAACCTTTGTCTCTATTTTCTCTCTGCCTACTCACATCATTTGGTTTCTGCCACTAACTTTGCATTACAGTTTCAAAGGTCAGCACTGAATTCATCATCAAATTCATTTTTTTCTCTCAGTCCTTATGTTTCTATAGTATTTTATACTAAAAATCAATCCCTCCTTTATGAAACTCTCATTTCTCGTTGCTCTGTGTATATCATCATCTTGGCTATCCTCCTTTTGATCAATCTTTCTTTGACCTCTCTTTCACCTTTGACTCTATATATATCCCAAAGTTCCTCATCAGTTCTTCTCTTTCTAAATTTTCATTTTTGAAAATCTTATCAGCTCTCATCGTTCAGGATCATGTCTATACAGATGATTCCAACTCAGAATTCTCTCAAGCTTTAGCATCTCATTTTTAAATGCTTTCTGGATAGTCTCAGTTGGGTTGCTCAAATCTCTCTTCATCATATCTAGAACTGAATTTATTACCACTTCTTTCTCTTTCACCTGCAATATATCCCCCTTCTTGGGGCACAGTCCATTATTTCATTGCCCGGGCCACTGTTTGATCATTATCGCTCAGTATAATTTTTCACTCTTCACAAGCACTTCACTTTCTGTCTTGAACTCCTATAACACTAATTTTCTATATCAGTAGTCCCACAGAACTTACTGTGATGATGAAAATGTGCAATATAGTAACCACTAGCAGCATGTGACTACTGAGCAGTTGAAATGTGGCTGTTTCACTGAGAAACTAAGTTTGTAATTTCAGTTAACTTAAATTTAAACTTAAAGTGCTACATGAGTCTAGTAGTTACTATATTTAACAGCATTAGAATTCTTTTTTCTTACTACCATTCTGGAACAAGAGGTAGTGCAGAGTAGTGATTAAGAGCACAGGCTCTTGAATCAGACTGTCTGGGTTTGAATCCCAACTCTATTACTTACCAGCAATGTGATCTTAGAAAAGTCATTTAACATCTCTGTGCCTTGACTGCTTCATTGTCAAATAGGGACACTAATAGTACCTATCTTGAAGGGTTATTGTGGGAATTAAAGGAATTAGTATGTAAAATAGGTGCTTAGTCTAACTAAAGTGTTAGCCATCATTCATTACTATTATCTTTAAGATCATTTATATATAAACTTTGTCCAACCTGGTAGATCCCACCTCATATTCTCAGTGAGGCTAGAAACTGCGTTTAAAAAAAATTTCTCCCCATGCTTGCACATTGTTATGCTGCCCAAAGAGGAATTCAATAAATATAGATTGTATGCAATGTATAAATTAGGGTTAAAATCCCATTAAAGTGAACTAGAAATGACAAATCAATTTCCTTATTTATAATTTGTGAAAAGACTAAGTTCTGTAAGTCTTGCTTTAATAAATAAGAGTATCCATGCATTTATGTCAGTCCCATTAGACTTGGGGCAACAAAATTAGAAGATGGGAATGAAAAATAACACAAAGTAAAACTTTCTCCTTTCAGTTCTGTTATGAACACCTCTACATCCTAAATCTAAAATGTTAATTACTGAGTACATACATTAAGCTCATTAACTCCACCCAGTGCTTGAAATTAAACAATTACATATCACCTTTGTCAAAGCTATTTTTAGTTGCTCTTCACAAATGTGAAATGAGCTAAAGGAAGCAACTGTTTCTAAGAGTATTCATGGGTCTATACTGATTCTGGAGAAGCTCTCTCACAGGTGTCAATAACAAAGAAGCTGTAATTACGATATAAAAGCTGCTACAGAAGAAAGTGTTCTTCCAAGCTATTTAGGTAAAGGCTTTATCAGATTTAATCATTCTTGCTAGAGGGAAGAAACGTTCACTTTATTATAATAATAGTCAAAATGATTTACATATCTATGACAACTTTCCTTAAGTAAAGATGCCTTTTACTTATGTTGTCACTCAAGAAATGCATTCCTCTCGAAGATGGAAGACAGAGATCAATCAGCCCAAGATACAATGAAGAATAATAAAAGCAAGGTCACTTTCAGTCCCACATGCTCCATTCTTCTACAATATGTAATTCAGGCCAGATTGGCTTTAAAGGAGTCAATCAGTACCACACTCACTCCAGTAAAGTCAGTCGCATTACATGACATTTGTCTTTGACAACTGCAGCCTTTATTCCAGTGTTACTTGGAACTATGGGGGGAGTTAAAAAAACCTGCAGTCTAGCATAAGCTAACTCAAGGGAACTCCAACTTAATTTTTTTCCGAAAGCAGAGATTTCTAAAGGGAATTGCTACTGTTTGAGATTTAACTAATCTCATGTTGGTCTGTTCTCTGGGACTTGCATAGAGTCACTCCTTGTGTACACAACCAAGTCTCCACCTTCATATACAGCGACTGTTGGGAGAAAGTTTCTTTTGGAAATTTTGCCATCAGCGACACTCAAGGCATTTTAGATCCTATTATCCTCAGTTACTATACATTTTGGGTCCTTAATTGGTTTCCCATATTCTCATCCTGTTGTAGGATACTTGGACAGAGAGACGGGACACTGAGGCAATAAGCAGGAAGTAGTGTTTATTGGTAACGGCACCGGATTAGTGGATTCACATTCAAAGCCTGAGCCCAGATAGCAGTGGGGCTTTTTCTTTTACACCCATTTTATACTTCCTCGTTTTCGTTCTGTATAAGGAAACTGTATTTTGATGGTTGGTGGGCCATAAAGAGAGTGACTAACCAGGGCTGGTGGTCTGTGCCAAGTCAGCAGTGACACTGAAAAGTCCCTTACCTATTATGGGAAGGGAAGTGAGCTTGGCCTCCGCTACCACAATCCCCAAACTGTTTTTTGTTTTCCCTACTCACCATAAAACACCCAACTATTTCCTCTCTTTTAATCTTTCCACTTTTCTCCTAGAACCCTACACCATAGTTACAAAATTCCAAAATATTTTTATCCCCAACTTCATTGTATTAACTGATGCCAGCCTCTACTCTGAACACACAACTTCTGCTGCCCTCTGAGATAGATGTTGTTCATTCTTCCTCATTCTAATTAACCTTGGAATTGAAATATATGAAATTCCTGGCTTACTCTCCAAAGCTATTTTCAGTACATTATTCCTCTGCCCTTATATAAAAACCTGTACTCTTTAGAGGCTTTGTACCATCCAGCTATACTCTCTTCCCTTTCCTCTTGCCTTCTTAATACCTACTAGCTTTCTGCCAGCAGCGGATTCATAATATTACCCCTCTGCTCTAAGTCTTGTCATTAACCCCTTACATATCCACTGGAAAACTGATTCTACATCATATGCAGAGTTCCTCAAAATAATATTTACTTACACCAGAATCATCTCAGGTGCTTCTTAAAAGGCAGATTCCTGAACATCGTATATAATTCAATCAGAATATCTGGGGCAAAGTCCAAGAGTCAAATTAAAAGACTATGACTGTCAGACTGGTTATCAAAACAAAATTTACCTAATCATCAAAATTACAGCTAAACTACAGAACAACCATCATTAAAAACCATCTGAAGTCTGCCTGAACAGCAATCCTATAACTAAGGACATACAAAAGTCTCCTTGAGACTGGTAGGAGGGGCGGAAATTTGAGAATGGCTAGTCCCACATCCACAAGTGTCAGTTAAAAACAGGGAGTGATACCTCTGCTGCAGAGGTCCCCCTGAGGAGTGAGGGGTTCCAGCCCTACAATAGGCTCCCCTGCCTGAGGTTCCAGTGCTAGAAAGAGAAGTCTCTATAATTTCTGGCTGTGAAAACCAGCAGAGATTGTGGCTGAGTGAGATGGAAGGCTGCTGGCATTCCTCTTAAAGGGCCTGTGCAGGATATACTCACTCACCTATAGACTCACTCACTCTGAACTCCAGTGCTGGGGGAGCAGCTCAAAAACTGTCAGGGGCATACAGGAAGGAAATGAATTATCTGGCTTCAGGGCATGGGCTGGAGGGGTGGGTTCCCCATAGACAAAAATGCTGGCAGAAGCCACTCTTCCTTTGTTGAGCCCTCCCCAACCCTGCTTGCAGGCACAGATGGGTACCATTTGCCCTGCCCTGGTGATTCTCTGAGACCGGGCCCCACCTAACTTGCAGGCCCACCCAACCAGCCTCCAGTGGTATTTTCATACAAATGGCCTGTTTTGGCTCATCCTGTGGACTTTCTAAAAATCTCTCAAATATTCAAAAACCCCAAACAAGTAGCATCTGGCTTTGGTATGCTGGGTACCTCTTGCTAAGCAGTTCCAAGCCTGGGACTATAGCAGCCAGTCTTGGTTTGCAGTTTAGCCTCTCCCAGGTACCTCCAGGCCTAGCACAAGTGGCAATCATCTGCAGACCACTGTAGCTCATACAAGGTGGCCCTAGGCAGGGCATGGGCAAAGCACAGGCAGTAACTGACCTTGGCCTACACCAGAGTCCCCCTCCCCTCCACTCTCAAGACCCCCAGAACCAACACACCCAATGGCCAGCTTCAGATAACACCAGAGCACCACCACAGACAACATATACAGAGGGTAAACTCAGCAGGCACCAGAGCCCCGCTAAAGTGAATCCTGCTCCAGAGGGTCAGCCTCTGTACAATAGCTCCTCTGCTGTAGTCATAGCCAGTCCTCATGGCCAATCAGCCTGAGGGTCAATCCCTCTCACTGATGTGCCAACAGTAATCAAGGCTCAATTACAAAAAGAGGGCACACACAACCCATATAAGGGACACACTTGGAGCACTGGACTCAAGTGACTGGGGAGACTGTACCATTGGGCCCCACAGGAGACCTACTACATAAGGCTCTCTACCGAGACCAGGGGACATAGCAGCTCTACCTAATACACAGAAACAAACACAGGGAGGTAGCTAAAATGAGGAGACAAAGAAATATGTCCCAAATGAAAGAACGGAACAAAACTCCAGAAAAAGAACTAAATAAAATGGAGACAAGCAATCTACCAGACACAGAGTTCAAAACATTGGTTATAAGGATGCTCAATGAATGTAGGGGAAGAGCAGATAAATTCAGTGAGAACTTTAACAAAGAGATAGGAAATATAAAAATGGAGACAGAAAACATAAAAAAGAACCAGTCAGAAATGAGGAATACAGTGACTGAAATGAAGAATACATTAAAGGGAATCAAGAGTAGATTAGATGAAACAGAGGACTGAATCAGTGATTTGGTAAGACAAGGTATCAGAAAACACCCAATCAGAACAGCAAGAAAAAAAAAAAGAACCCCAAAAAATGAGGACAGTTTAAGGGACCTCTGGGACAATATCAAGTGTACCAACTTTCACATAATAGGGGTCCCAGAGGAGAAGAGAGACAGCAAAGAATCGAAAACCTATTTGAAGAAATAATGATAGAAACTTCCCTAACCTGGTGAAGGAAACAGGCATACAAGTCCAGGAAGTGCAGGAACTCCCAAACAAGATGAACCCAAAGAGGCCCACAGCAAGATGCATCATAAGTAAAATGCCAAAGATGAAAGACAAAGAGAGAATCTTAAAAGTAACAAGAGAAAAGCAGGTAGTTACTTAGAAAGGAGCTCCAGATAAGGCTGTCAGCAGATTTCTTAAAAGAAACTTTGTAGGCCAGAGGGACTGGCATGAAATTTTCAAAGTAATGAAAAGCAGGGACCTACTCTATCCAACAATGCTATCATTTAGAATTGAAGGACAGATAAAGGGCTTCCCAGACAAGAAAAACCTAAAAGAGCTCATCACCACCAAACCAGTATTACAAGAAATGTTAAAGGGACTTTGAGGAGGCTATAGCAAGATATAAAGAATCAACAATCAGGCTTCTGGATATTTGTTTGAAGGAACCCTAAACACTAATTTAAAAAGACACATGCATCCCTATGCTCATTGTGGCATTACTTATAATAGCTATGATATAGAAGCAACCTAAGTGTCCATCAATAGAAGAATGGATAAAGAAGAGGTGGTACATATTTACTTAACCATAAAAAATAAGGAAATCTTGCTATCTGCAACAACATATGTAAACCTAGAAGGTATTTCGCTAAGTGAAGTCAGAGAAAGACAAATACCATGTGATTCCACTTACATGTGGAATCTAAAAAACAAAATAAATGAACAAAATAATAGAAACAAACTCACAGACAGAACATTTTGATGGTTGCCAGATGGGAGGGGCATGGGGAGATGAATGAAAAAGAGAAAGGGATTAAGATATGCAGTTATAGAAACAGTCACGGGATGTAAAGTACAGTATAGGGAATATAATCGATACTACTGTAATAACTACACGTGGTGTCAGATGGGTACTAGACTTAGGGTGTTTACTTCATAAGTTATATAAATGTCTAATCACTATGTTGCACACCTGAAACTAACATAGTATTGTATGCCAATTGAAAAAAATTATTAAAAAACAAAATTCATTAAAAAAATAAAAAATTTTATTAAAAAATTTAATTATACTCTACTTATAAGAAGTACATATATTTATAAGTATTTGTTGTTGCAAATGGAAGGATTTCCTTTTTATGGCTAAATAATATTTCACTGGTATATACACACACACACACACATACCCATTTATCTGTTGATGGACACTTAGATCTAAAAGTTCTCATCACAGAAAAATAAATTTGACACTATGTGAGGTGATAGATGTTAAAGAAACTTAAGGAGGTAATCATTTTGTAATATACACACTGAAATAATTATGTTGCACACCTTAAACTGATACAAATTATATATTTAGAACAACTACAAAATATGCATGTTTGAAGTGCACATGAAATATTTACTGAAATTGACCATATAATGAGACATCAAGCAAATTTTAGCAAATTTCAAAGGATAAAATCATATAGTACATGTTCTAAAGGTCATAAAAGTAAGCCGGAAAGCAATAATAAAAAGATAATAAACATTTAAAAATGTTTGGAAATTAAATGGCACATATCTAAATGACCCATGAGTTAAAGAAGAAATCACGACAGTATTTTGAACTGAATGATTATGAACAAAATTTCAGAGGTACAGCTAAAGCTGTGCCTAGTTAAAAATTTAGAGTCTTAGTGCTCTAAAAGGAAGCCTGGAAAAAAATATCAATGAAAATATCAATTTCAAGAAGTTGGAAAAAAGGGCAAATTAAATCCAAAGAAAGTATGGACATAATAAAGACAAGAGCAGAAATTAATGAAATAGAAAGCAAATATAAAATAGAGAAAATCAATAAAGCCCAAAACTGATCCTCAATAGACCTTTGGCAAGACTGTTCAAGAAAATATGAGAAAAGCCATACGAAAAAAAGTAATAAATACTACTAAAAATTCTACCTATATTGAAAGACAATAGAGGATATAAAAATTTTTTTGACAATTTTTTTGAAACAGACAAAAACATGTTACCCAAATCAACACAGGAAGAATATAGTTATTTTCATATTTTCCTTAATATTATTTAAAAATCTCTCACCAAGAAAGCTTTAGGTCAATGGTTTCACCTGTGCCTTCTTTCAAATATTTAAGAAAGAAATAATACCAATTTTACATAAACTCTTCCAAAGAACAGATACATAAATAACAATTCCCAGCTCATTTAAAAAAGCTAGTCTAACCCTGATACCAAAACTCCACAAGGAGATTATAAGAAAGAAAATGATAGGCCAATATTTCTTAGGAAATTAGATGCAAATATTTGAAAAAATATTAGCAACTGAATCTAGTGATATGTAACTAATACATCAAGACCAAGTTGGATTTATTCCAAGAATACAGTCGGTTTAACATTTAAAAATCAACATAATTCACCATAGTCAAAAATAAAGCTGGAACATTATGATTATCACGAAAAAGCGACTGATAAAACCTAACACTAGTTCATGATACTAACTTTCATTAAGACAGGAACAGAAAGGAACTTCTTTAATTTGATAAAGCGTATCTACAAAAAAATATTAGAGCAAATATCATACTTCAGGATATTACATTGAAAATTTCCCAAGATTGGGATTGAGACAAGGATGTCCACTGTCACCATTTCTATTCAATACTGTACTGGAGACTTAGCCAATTCAATAAGAAGTGGGGAAAAAAGCCAAAAGGTAAATTACATGAGCAGACTGAGCTTTGCGTATGGGATAAGGGGGCAGGACAGGGGCAATGGGGCAGGCAGAAGGTGGGGGAGAAATCTGAACCAATTTCAAATTGTAAAGCACTATACTTTAAATTCCTACCTTAAGCTTCTCAGAGCCTCCTTACAAACCTGTAGGCTAGAGAAGCAGGTATTATTTACCTCTACTTTGAAGATGACATACTAAAGCTCAGAGAAGTAAACTTATTAGTGTAAGTTCACTCTTTAAGAAGCAAAAGGCAATATGGGGATTGACCCAAGAAGTGAGAGTTTAAATATATTTCTTTTCAATATATTATCTCACAGAAAGTTCAAAGGGAGATTTTCTCCAGAACTTGCTATTAGATCTCTCAAAGTTACATGCAGTTGCCATTTAACTCTTTAGAATTTGTTTTTCTTTCATATCTAAGAATTTGGAAACATGGTAGGCTGAAATGGCAGATAAGTTCCCTCTGACATGAAGTGCACAGAAATACCATAAAATATAAAATAAATGAATAAAGAAGACACATTCAAAAGAAAGAATGGGAAATTCCCAGAAGCTAGAAATGAAGAAAGAATCAGAGTGAGAAGTGAGAACTGACCTAGATTCAGATATAGTTTCAGGGGCTGGTCCCTGGTCCAGGAATAGAGATCTGTTTTCCAGCTTTTATTTGTGGGTGAGTGACAAAGACAAGAATGTATTTCCCTTCAGAAATCTAGACTGTTGATGAGCTGCCCACTCAGTGAAAGGGAATAGGAAAAACTATCCACTAGCTCTGGAAAGCAGAAAAGACTTTGTCAGGGACCTCAGGTAGGGTGGTAGAAAGTAGATAAAAGTCTGCAAAAAATGGAAACTTCAGGCCCATGTTACAATCAGATATTAGGGGAAACATGATCTAGATGGCAAGGAAACCCTAGCTGAGGAATTTTAAGGACCACTGAAAACCTAAGGGCTCTGACAGCAACAGAATTAAAAGGCACTGCATACAGGACTTCCACAAGGAAGGGGAAAAATATCCTGCTGAAGGTGTGATTATCTTTGAAGAATTACAAACCATACAAAAAGATATATTTTCATAGAATCAAGATATACAGCAAGTAGGATATCTATTACCCACCCTGAAAAAAAGAACAATCCAAAAGAAACCATAAAATAGTATGTTTAAATAGTATGTTTAAAATGATTAAAAAGGAAACAGAAAAAAAAAAAAAGAAAAAAAGTTATAAGAAAAGAAAGTAAAATCATAATGAAAGGTCAGGATATTTTGAAAATTTTTGATATTTGAAAAAGAATCAAAAAGAACATCTAAAAATTATAGTTACTAAAATAAAAAATGAGTGGATATAGTAAAAAGCAGATAAGACACAGGTGAAGAGATTCTTAGTTAACTGGAAAGTAGACAGTACTACATTATCCAGAATGCACCAAGGAGAAATAAAGAATAAAAAACATGGAAGTGCAGTTAAGATATAGAGGACAAAAATCTAATAGAAGTTCAAAAAAAGAGAATGAAGGATGACAAACATTTTGAAAAATGAAGACAGGCATGAGAACAACTTCTGAATAGGATGACTAAAAGCTAATCCACACCTAGATATAGGTTAGCAAAACTACAGAACATTAAAGAGTACAAAAAAATATTTTAAAAGCAACTAGAGAGAAGAAATTATCTTAAAAAGTAGTAATTTATTAGTCTGGCAAGATTTTCTTTTTACATTCAAAAAATTATTTTAATCCAGTTCTGAAACCTGACCAAACTTTTTATCATTTTACTATTTGTGCAAGAACTCTCAGAATGTTTAACTAATTGAACTACCTGCATACATACATAAGAAATTTCCAATGAAAACATGTTTTATATCTTTCAAAAAGTAGGCTCTGCAGTCATACTACAGTACCTTGAGGAATAGCTTTAGGAAGAGAATATTTCTTCTTTATAACGCCTTTACTTTTTATTTGTCTAGTTCCTGGTGATGCCCCAATGACAAAATATATTTGATGTATTTGATAGAAACTCACTTGAAGAATTTTCTTGCAAACTTAACATAGGAAAGGTCTCACCTAAATTAACATTGTTGCTGACATTTGGAAATAGTTCCCCAAAAGATGCTTTTTGCACTGAGCACAGAGCAATCTCTAAAGCAGCTGTTTGTGAAGATGGATTACTTGTTAAGAGGCCTCTGCTTTTCTTACCAGGAGTACTGGAATTTGTGTTATTTAAATGTATATCAATACTTTCATTTATGGAACATCAAGTTAAAGAAATTGCAAAGTAGTATACAGACTCATTTCCTATTTCTTGAAGATGTAAAGAGGCAAAGAAAGAAAGAGGTGAATAAATTAAGAGAGAAAGAGAGAGCATGTGCAAGGATATATGAGTCACAGACTGTGGAACAAGAGCTTCAAAGAACTGAAGGAAAATAACTGTCAATCTAGCTAACTACCATTCATTCCCTATTTATTTCTTAATTCAGTGGAGAGAGTATGCCAGCAGAATGGACTCTTGGACAGGACTAGCTGGAATTAGCAAACACTAACAATATCTGGGAAGATACTTAATTCAGTGGAAACTGCACCTATGTTTCCTAAATGTGAGGTGGAATAGATGACCTAGACATAAAGCTCCAGAAGCTTTTGCCTTTGCACTATATTTCTAGCCAAAAGTTGGATGTCTCAGTGGCAAAGCCTTAGGCAGAATTATTTATGGAATATGTAAAGTGAACTCCAGATGTACAGTATAGTAATTAAAACTTAAGTCTCTGGATTCAGACTAATGGTGATCAAACCCTGACTCTGCTTTGTTATGCAATGTATGAATTTCGCCAAGATACCTTACTTCTCTATGCCTTAGTTTATACAGCCGTATCTCAGTTTAAAAAAGATTTAGTAAGCAAAGACTGGTAAAACATTTGGCATAGTACCCAGCACAGAGCAGGTGTTAATAAAGACCAGCTATTATCATTACTTAGTCTTGACCACAGTACTGTAATTTGATTATATAGTCTGAATGAGTTATCTTTAATATGACTACTAAAAAACTAAAATTAGGAAACATACTCTGACATCTACTGAGCAGCCCACAGTCCACGATGGATTACCCAGTACTTGATTTTGACACAGAAGATGAACTAGTGAAGATTTCCCAACACCTGTAAAAGATACAAGAGCATATGAGACATGCTGAAATCAATTATGGCAAAAGTATGACTGAGAATATGCAGTTAAGGTATGTAAAGTATAGTTGTTTAAAGGATGTTCACACCATACCAACCATTTAATAAGCTTTATTAATAAACAGATAGTTGAGGAAAGTAGGTCTCTAAAATTTCACATCAGAATTACAGGAGGCTTGTTAAAACACAGAATGCTGGGTCCTGCTCTCAGAGTTTCTGATTCTGTAGGTCTGTCATGGAGCACAAACTTTTTGCACTTCTAACAAACTCCCTGGTGGTTGTTAGTTAATGATACTATTTCAGGGGCCTCACTTTAGAACTACTGCTCTAGGACAATTTCACTTGAACAAATCCCTTTCTTTTGAATGGTTTCATCTATTGAGACTTTCATCAGAATTGTAGACTATTAACACATCTTGGAGGTAATCCTCTGTTGACTGACAGTGGAGAGAATCATTTCATAGCACCCTGTTAGATGGTCTTCAAGACTGTTCTTGTACACTGTCAGTTACAGGGACTCAACATTTCACAATTCCTTATTTAGATACTCTAGTTCAACCATACGGAAAAAGAGAACCGTACTTTCTCTTCTATATCACGGCCCCTTTACCTTAAGGCAGCACTTGATTTTTTTTTTAGATCTCCTGAGTTCAGGACAACCTAGCATTTGGAGATCTGTATGAAGAGGAAAGAAAATGAGCTCTCCATCATTTAAGTAATCTGTCAAGGGTCAATTACTCTGTCAAGACCAGCATCATTCTAGTTATAAAATCTTTTCTGACTAAGCGTATCATCCACCATCCTCTGGAGCCCCACTGCATTCTCTACATTTTTCTACAGAACACTTAAAATAGATTATTATACTTGTTTGTTTATAGGTGCTATTCCCCCTGTTTAGTTTTAACTTTTTTGAGGATCGGCACAGGGTTTTATTCATTTTTTCCCAGTGCTTAGAAGAGGGCCGTAATTAGTTTTTATTTAGTGACTAAAATTTTCCATGTTATTGCAGAATCTTCCCAAACATGTTTATTGTTTCCACTGTAGTTCAGACATAGCAATTTACTTAACCATTTCCTCATTATTAGATATTTAGGGTGTTTTGAAATGTTCACTATGCTAAGAAAACATCTGTTTAAACTTTCATTTAAAATTAAAATTATTTCCTTAGTATAATTTCCCAGAAGTGAAATTAATATGTAAAAGGAAATGAACATTTAAAGTTATTTATTTTTGGTGGTGGGTGGCAGCGGTAGTGAAAAGTTCTTGATATATACCAACAACTTTCATCTGGTTACTCTGCCACCAGTCATACACATTTGTCTGAATTAATGAATGAACTCTTATAAATAGTATGGTTTCATTGTACCTCAGCAATATAATGTATTTGCTTTCTTCATCTTTGTTAATTTGAAAAGAGAAAAAAAGTGACATTTTGCTTTAGTTTGCATTTCTTTATCTTCAGGTAAAGATATACATTACTATTGTATTTGTTAACCAGTTGTCTTTCCTCTCTTACAAATTACCTATTGATGTGCTCTGCCCATTTATCTATCGGGTTTTAGTGTTTTCAGTTTACATGACTTCTTTATATATTAGTGAAACATTTGGCTAATATATTTCCCCAGGTTTCCATTTTATTATTCTTTTTTTGGCATAGACATTTTTTTGTGTACTCAAACTTAGCTTTGTCTTTGTATTTATTGCATTGCATCCAAGTATGATCTTTAGGGCATATTGTTTTTGTATTTGCATGTAAGTTTATGTTGGAGGTATATATCTAGGCATTTAATTACTAGCTTAATGCAAAGCTTGAGCTTATAGTTAAGCTTAACTGTATCAGAGTAAGCATCTTTATGCAGTCACCGTTGAACTAAATTAGATTTTAAAAATGCACTGATTTGCTGCGGTACAAGGCCCAATATAATTAAATAAATATCAACTCCAAATATAGTTGTTGGTAATGTATTATGCTCATCCCTTATCTCTGAAAGAACAAAGGGAAGTCGGTACGTGCAGGTGAGTGGGACTTTCAGAACTCCTTACTAAATTATCAAATATCTCTATGGGATACAAAACAAACCTCTAAATCCCAAATCATTCCTTTATATATTGGTAAAATCTTCAAAATTTCATGAGGGAAATAAGCTGTTATTCAAAACTAAACTTTGAAGTTTGAATATGAAGGCAGATGAATTGTAAAAAGTATATTCTAACCTGTCAGATAGCAAGTCACTGTTAAAAGGGGACTGATAAAAAGGCAACAACTGACTTTGCACATATCATCTAATATCAGTGAATGTATGACCAGATCAGTCACTTTCCTGATGCACATGGCTGTATCTTCTGGTTTACAACTAACCTATAATGAAAAATAATCTTACTAATTACCTGATCACTTTTCCACATTTAATAAAGCAGCCAGTTCAACCCTGTTATGTAATGCACTGATCCCACAGTTATAACCCCAGCACCTAATATAGTGCTTGCTATATAGTAGGTAAAGTATTTTTGGACAAATAAAATTGACTAATTCCAACAACATGTAGCACAGATAATAAGATGAAATAGAAAAAGGAATTATGAAGAGAATACCCACTTCAAATTACATGAAACTGTGTTAGCTCTGTATTTCAGCTCTAAATCCTACTTGTTGATACTTACCAACTCCCTTTAGACCACCATTACTTCCTTCAACTGTAAAACTGAGTGAGTGATTTTATTAACTTCAGCACCACTTCAAGCTAAAGAACTGGAGTTGACATAAATGGATTTTGTTTAGAATTTCATAATGCAACTTCAAGGGAATTTTAAATATGCTCTCTGTAAAATATTTTGTTAATGTAAGTAATCTTTAGGCAATGTGAAAATGTTCTCAGCCTTTTCTTCTCCCTGACAATGTTATTCAGTTCTGTAAGGGTAGTTTTCAAGCTCTTTGGGGTATATCCTCTCCACTTCCAAGAATCAGGAACAATGACTGCTCACAACACACATTCAAAGGTCAACTCAAAAAAAGCACATCTATGAACTGAAAGGTTAGCATTTATTCCAAGTTCTTAAGGAGCATAGGAGGGGAGGCTATGCTGAGAAAGAGAATGATAGTAAGGTGGGAAGAGGAAATGCAGACTTCAATACCTTTCAAATGCCAAGGCGTCAAAAGAAGAATTTTAACACTAGGACTAAAGTGGGCTCAGCTTTAAGTACTAGCTACTACATAATATAGCCCTTATCTTAATTTCTCTATTTCTTGCAATCTAGCACGTAACAGGTTTTCAATTAAGATTAAAGAGAGCAAAGAAATCAAGAAGTCCAGCTGACAGTAAAACAGGACTACCATCCAATATTTCATGTTATAATATAGCTTAGTGTTTAAGTACGTGGGCTCTGGTTCAAACCGGTTCTGTCATTTCTGCTTCATTTCTATTTATAGAATGGGGTAATATGGCTGATCTCAGTGTTAAATAAGTTAATATACGCAAAGCACTTGGAAGTTTCATTGTTCTTAAGTGCACGTCTGACTTCCTTAATGAACAAATTTCTTGAAGGCACAGTCCTAACTTCTGTCTTAGCACGGCACCCAGTACAGTACTCAATCTCTCTATCTTTTAAAACAAAGGAATTGACAATACACACTATGCTACCGTCGCCTGGGAGACTGACGTGGAAAAATGGGAAGGCCGAGAAGGAGTGGGACTCCGCGCCCAACCGCGGGACGCCATCACTTCGTCAAACAGAGCAAAGTCCTCTGGGAAGTGTAGTTTTTAGGCCTTGAGAGGAATTTCGGCCTCGGGTCGGAGCCAGTTAGTTGGCGGGGGGAAGAAATAGTAGTTATCGGATAACTCAAAAGTGTCGGGAGCCCCAGAGGTGGGTTAAGCAGCTCACCTGAGTCTCCCAACACCAGTACCTTCACCCGATCCAGGGACGCCATCTTGCTACTGCCTTCCTGGGGTTAACGCCTGTTCCGGATTGTAGGCCAATCAGAGCTGGGTATAGAGGCAGAGCCTTCACTTTCATTGGCCAATCAGTGCAACTGTCTTGATTGACGTCTTCACTGTGCTGATTGGCCGGTCTAGTTAAAAGAAACGGGTGGTTTCTAAAGCTGGTCGCAGGAATAAAGCGTGTTCTTTGTCGCACGAGTGGCGTGGCGCGTTTAAGCCGGTAGTTGAGGCGCTGAGGGAAGCTGTAGTGGGAGTGTTCGAGGATTCGCTTTGGTAAACCTTATTCCCTGTTCCTTGTTCTCGGTTCCCTGTCCCGGAGTCGCATTTCATGATTTCTCCCCCTTTTCGCTCCTTCTTAGTTACCCTCCTCTCCTTAGCTACTCTCTGGACTTGGTCCTTCAAAGAACCATTGACCCCGGAGCGGCCCTTGTGCGACCTCGGGTAGGACGAGCTTGGCTGTGCCGAGTGTGGCCCCTGGACTCGGCCGGCAGAGTCCAAGGGCATTTGGGGTCTCGCAGTGGAGAGGAATGAACATTAATGAACGGGCTCGTGGAAGGCAGCAAGGTTTAGAGGTTTCGCGGTGGTAAGCAGCTTCATCATGAAGGCGTGGAGAGTACCATGAAATAATGGTAACAGAAAACCACAGTTAAGTGTATAGGATCCAAGTTTTTCTAGAATGGAAATAGTAGTATACTGAAATAGCCTAACTGCCCATCTTCTTAATCCTTTTATTTTACACCCTGCAGGCAGCATAATCTCAAAATTGCAAATTTAACATTGTTACCTCCTATTTAAAACCATTTGAAGTAGTATCTCCAGTAGCCTTTCTTTTTGTACTCTGGAAGCAGCAGTGGAGGAAGTAAATTAGGGGGAAGCCGTCAGGGTAGGCATATTGGAAGAACACGTGCTTAGCAGATCTATTGAAAGTTTTATGGAAGTACTTGACTAGCTGTGGTGGATGCTGGAAAGTCGGTGGTGAGCAAGATTAAGTTCCTGGAGTCAGAGATACTCATGGAAAAGTACAATTCTATTCACTGCAACAAAGAAGGTTGGGAAAGCTATGGGAATTTGTGAAAGGGCAAAATACTAAACTACTAAGGGAATCCAGGAAAGTCTCTCTGAGGAAATGTCATTTGAGATGTGAAGGATTATTAGGAGAAGAGAATTCAGGCAAAGAACAGCATGTGCAAAGGCCTGGTAGTGGGGAAGACATCTGTGGCTGCTGGAATTGAGATGAGGCTGACAAGAGTAGACAATGCCGAGAATGCATTCATTTCCATTTTGTTTCTCCAGCTCTGCCTGGTACACAGTAGTTCTTCAGTGTTTGTATGATTAGAATACATGTGATTCAAAAATAAAACCGTGCTGGGCAGGGAGGTAGGTGAGACTGGAAGGTGACTGAGACTCTGAAGTTAAAAGGAAGAAACAAGGGCTTACCCTAGGAGGTCCCACTCTTAAAAATTTCTAAAAGCAGCCAAGCTCTTTTCCTGTTTGAAAGTGACAGTTGCTTTTCAGCTTCAGCTTACTGTTTCCTTGTGGGAACATGGTCTCACTTTTCCTCAGATATTTGCCATTTTTAAGAGGAGCTGAAAGTTGAGATTTATGTGAAATCCCACTATTTTTAAATGTTGACAAATACAGAAAATTTTCAAAACATTTTTTGGATCAGATAGTGTGGCAGAGGCTGCCACTTTGAAACTTCGAAGTAATGGAGAGATTGAGTAGGAGGGTAAGCATATGTGGAGAAGTTGAAGTGATGGAGGAGAGAAGGCAGTGGACAGGAAGGAAGATTTTAGAATGTAGAGATTTTGACCAAGGTGACACTGCATGACTTCTTTCCTGAGCTTCAGTTTCGTTTGTTCAGCCACCTGTTGGACATCTTCATAGGAGTGGTATTTCCTCAAAGATAGGCAACTAAAAGTGAATGCTGCATTTTTTACCAAATCTTTTCCTCTTCAGGTATAACCTATTTTTCATAGCACTTTTCCTGGTTACACTGGCTTAAAACAAATAGCTATATGTTATTGTTTAATAAAATATTTGATGGGTATAATGTTTCAATTTTATGAGATGAAAAGAGTTATGTAGATGGATGGTGGTGATAGTTATACAACAATATAGATGTATAATACCACTGAACTGTATACTTAAAAATGGCTAATTGGCAAATTTTATGTGTATTTTACCACAATAAAAAATTATTTAAAAAATAATTATTTAAAATTTTTCTATTCTGTTACTCTATTTCCAGTATGTTATTGGGTCCTTTTGATTTTGTTTCTGTAGTAGTTTCATTCATCTTGTTCTCCTGCAAGTTTTTGCTCTTTCTTAGTTCAGATTTGGTTAGCCCCTAATGCTTCCTCAGTGCTTCCATCTTCATTTACCTCAATCCATTACTCATATTATTCTAAGAGTCACTTTTCTAAATAGGTCTTATTACAAATGCCAGTACTTAATGGAACTCTTATGATGCCAACCCCGAAATGAGATAATTCATGTACATAAATTAATCCACATATCAACTCCACAAGGAAGGCCCTGTTAATCACTTTTTATATATGAGGAACCTGAGACAGAAATTTCCAAGGTCTCAGGCTAAGAAATTGTGGAACTAAGATTGAAAACCCAAACCATTAGACTGCAGAATCCTCATGTTACTCCCTTGCTGAGTAAGTGGCAAAGGGTCCTCCCCCCACAGGATTTGCATTAGCAGGATATGTAATAGCCAGGCACCAGATCTGTGTGGAGCAGTGACTTTTTCTGTTTATTAGAGTCACCTAAAGAGCTTTTAAAATAAGATGATGCCCAGTCTGACCCTCTCAGACCAGCTGAAACAGAATCTCTGGGAATGGGACCAAGGTGGGTACTTTTAAATGTTACCCAGATGATTCTACTTTACAGCCAGTGTTGAAAACCATTGGTTTCAGAAAATAAGAGTGTATGCAATGGGAGGTTAGAGGAATACAATAGTAGGAAATAATACTGGAAAAGTAGGTTATTTTGACATTTGTCTGACATCTTTTCATCTGTTGGATGTTTCTGAAGCCATGAATTGTGTCTGCCAATTGCTGAACATATAAAAAACAAGCAAAGCAAAACTGGGTTCAAGTACAATGTATAGACCAAATTGGAAAGGAGGACAAAGTGCATCTGATAGTATGCTATGATACTACTTTTGTGTTGAACCCAGGTACTTGCTGATGCCCTTGAGCCTTGGGCTAGCAGGAAGGACTCAGGTTTGGATCTAGGTGCTACTTTGTTATCTCATATATAGTCATGCTTGAGTATTTAACAATATGAAATATTATTACTGTTTTTTATTATAGGTAGGGCCTATAACATATATAATCTTCTGCTAATTTTTAAACCAATCGTATATTATTATAAAAGTGAATGAATTGGTGTAAGCAAACAGTCTTTCTCAGCCTTATGTACCCCCCCTCAAAAAAATATTTGTATAGATTGGTTATTTAGGAATATCTTTTTAGTATAGTACTGTGGATATAAAAATATTTCTTGTAAAAAGAGGTATTGAATCTGAGAAGGTTGATAACCTCTGATTTTAAATAAAAGGTTCAGTAAAAACTACTGTTAATAACAGCATAAGATTCCCTGTTGAAATAGTTCAGTGGAATGTCTGTTAAAAATTTCCTTATGGTGTAGGGAATTTTATTTGACATGGTCTGTGTGAATAGCCTGACCATTTTTAGGTTGGGACATATTAAATCGATATGGAAGCTATTCTTATTAATAAGTCCTTTCTAAACACATTACTGAACATTCTCATTTGTTCATCACAACTTCATTGAGGTTAGTATTATCTTATTTCTCAAAGAGTAAAGTGTGGCTTGAGGTGGTTTAAGGAATTTGTCAGGATCACACAGCTACTAAAACAGATTAACTCTGAATTCTAAAGTCCAGGCTTTTTAACAATCACATGAAAGTCTAGTGCATACCATTTTGGGCTTCTAAAAGACAACTTTTGGGTCATGACATAAGAATTGGGTACAATTACTTTGTTCTGCAAGGGATCCAATATTTAAGTATATCTTTTTTTTTTTAATTAAATTAATTATTTTTTATAGTGACATTGGTTAACAAAATCCAGTAAGTTTCATCTGTACACTTTAACAGTATTTTTTTTTTTAAGAACTGTATGGTGTTCAGTTAATTGGTCATCAGATTTAACTGCAAGGTTGGTAAAGTTGTTTGGATCTAAGTGTTACCTTCATATTTATAACAGTAATTTTGCCAAACACCCCAACTGGTGACTAGTTATGTGTTGTTTTGTCGTAATTTTATTGTGAGAGCATGACTATGTAAAACATTCTAGAATCTATCTTGGTAGAAAATCTTTATTCAGGAAATAAAGACACTCTAAGGCAGGCTAACTGCTAGGCTTCTTGGAGAGTTTCCAGCATTCCCAAAGATTTACAGCATCAAGAATAGCGAGACTTCATTTAGCTTTTTTGTGTTTCTCTTTCTGAAATAAATTGTGTTTGATATAATTTATCATTGCTATAACAAATAAGTTATTTTTTGGAATCAAGCACACTTGTAGATTGTGAAAGTTGCCATTTAAGAAATATACTAAGCTTTTTAGGTGTAATCTTTTGTGTGCTCTAGAACAACGGTCCCCAACCTTTTGGCACCAGGGACCTGGTGCACCTATGAGAACCTAATGCCTGATCTTAGGTGGAGTTGAGGCAGTGATGCTAGTGCTGGGAAGTGGCTGCAAATACAGATGAAGTTTCCCTTGCTTGCCTGCTCACTCAACAGCCACTCACCTCTTGCTGTGCAGCCCAGTTCCTAACAGGCCACAGACAGTACCCAGGGATTGGAGACTCCTGCTCTAGAAGGAAAATCTCTGTTATATGTTTAGGCATTCTAAGTCTTTTAAAATGATGAGTACTTTTATGACACTCCAAGGTAGCTACCTAATGGGTCGATTATTCTAAATTTAAGATGATTACTATGTTCTTATTATGCCTAGGTAATCTTCTCTTTTTTTCCGAATTTAGTACATTTAAAGTTGAAGTTTGCTGCTAAAAATGGCAGACCCAGATGTCCTCACTGAGGTTCCTGCAGCACTGAAGAGGTTAGCCAAATATGTGATCCGGGGATTTTATGGCATTGAGCATGCTTTGGCCTTGGACATCTTGATTCGGAACCCTTGTGTGAAAGAGGAGGATATGCTGGAGCTGCTCAAGTTTGATCGGAAGCAACTTCGATCAGTTTTGAATAATTTAAAAGGAGACAAGTTCATCAAATGCAGAATGAGGGTAGAGACTGCCGCAGATGGGAAAACCACTCGCCATAACTACTACTTTATCAATTATCGTACTCTTGTTAACGTGGTAAAATATAAATTGGACCACATGCGAAGGAGGATTGAAACTGATGAGAGAGATTCCACCAATCGGGCTTCCTTCAAATGTCCTGTCTGTAGCAGTACTTTTACAGACTTAGAAGCTAATCAGCTCTTTGATCCCATGACAGGTGAGATTTTTCCAGTTTATAAATTTTTCTTTTAAGTAGCTTTTAAAAATAAAATATGTATCCTTTTTTTAAAATCGATTCATCTAATTTTTAAATCAATCATGTATATCATTATAAAAGTGAATGAACTGGTGTAAGTCCACATACAATCTTAGTCTTATTGTCTTGTTCGATCATCATTCTACTTTTCGAAGCTTTTGCAAAGCCTTTCTCCTTCACAAGGGAGTGTACTCTTCCACCCTGGCCTTCCTACCTCTGTATCCACCTGCACCCCTATTTACAGCTGCAGCCTAATCTGAAGGGTTGACTTCTACCACTTTGAGGCTATTCTGGCAATTTTACTATTGACCTCTTCATTCAACAAATATTTGAGCATTTGTGCCAGTCACTGCCACAGTTACAATACAGTATATTTAAATGCTTTGTTAGTGGAAGTGTAAAGTGCTATCAGGAGTGTATAACTAGGGGATCTAATCTGGAAAGGCCTCTGGAAGAGGTTAAATAATAGCTGAGACCTAAAAGATAAGAGTTAGCCAGATGAAAAAAGAGGGGCACCCTTTCCAAGTTAAGAAGTGGTTAGCTATTTAGTCTCTTAACCATTTGTTAGTGGAAGAAAATTGTCAACATGATACATAATTTGCTTCATTTAAACACTTTAGTTTTAAGGATTTTTTAAAATCAGAATTTAACAAAACATGCATTTTCTAAAACTGCAATATGTTTCTCATTAACATGAGAAGCTTTAAAGTGCTGAGTTGTATAGCTATTTTGTTATTTGTAAACTGGCAAAAAGACTATAGTTTTGCTAATTACTGAGGGGATCAATTTTGTATTATTTTCTGGAGGTAAAAATCTGTAGGAAGAGTCAATGATGTTAAGTTGGATTGTCCCTTTGTTATGGATAAATTCAAGAGTATAGCTTACTTTTGAGTTCATAGATCTGTCTTTAAAAACTTTGAAAATGTAATTTAAACTTTCACATAAGTGTTATATTGTAAAAAAAATTGCAGATTTGTGTACGTGTTTAATTTTTAGATTTTTATATCTGTTATGTATTGTACATTTTAAAGAATTTTAAAATTATTTTTTAAATGAGAAATAATTCCAATATTAATTAAGATAATTGACAGAAAGAGCTAGAGATAGCCTATGATTTTTTTTCCTTATCGACTGTGAAGCTGTCATTTTGGATGAAAAGTCATTTAAAGAATTCCCATTTGTATTAACCATTTAATTTGTCTGAACGTAACAATTTACCTTGAATGGGCTTAACTAGGGAGGATCTTCATTATAACCATCTTGAGTATAAGAATTGCTTGAATGTGCTATAGAGGAAAGTTGTAGAATATATCTGGAGTGCTTTCAGAATAGACTAGGAAAGTCTCATGATTTTTACTGTCCACTCTGACAGATTTTTAAAGGAACTCTGGGTTTTGGTTTTGTGATTCTCTGCAGATGTTGGTGTTACAGTGGTCATCTTCATCACTCTTGACTGCAGTAGAAGATGTTATCCTGTCTCTCAGAGAGGGCAATCTAAAGTAATGTTCTTCTACTACATTTATTCATCATTTGATTCTTGTTTAATCTCATGAAACTTTCTAAAAGTTTATATCAGTATTTAGATGATGCTCTTTGAATTTCACCTAGGGTGAGTGTTTGAATGAAGCTAGTTGTAAACAACAGGCGGGTTGCCTGTGGAAGAGATGGCTTAACATCCAAATGTAGTCAAGGTTGTTTAAATCAGGGAATTGAGATAGGGTAGGGGACATAAAAACAGTTTATGAAAGAGAGCTAAAACTGAAACAGTTGTTTTGTGCCAAGTCTGGACAGACTATATTTTTATTTATGAAGGTTATGGTCAGCATGAAGGTGGAAAGGAGTTCAGGAGAGCAAGAATAAGTCACTTTACCTTGGTATCACCCAGGGGGGTTGCCCTGGTCAGCCAACACTGATCGTCAGTTTAATTGGCAGTTATGTCCCTATAGTGAAGCCCGAAGTATCATGGTTGGAAATTCTTATCACTGGGGGCCCTCATTCTGAGAATGTACTTGCCTTTTGATTATAATTTGGCTTTACAGTTGGACTTTCCTTTAAGGAGAGAATGTGCTGATGGGGTGATATTAGGACCCAGTCTGCTTATCAGTTCTGGCATTTTGTTTTATTTTTTCCTGTTAATAATTTGACACACTCTCTTGATCCATACATTCCCTTTAGAAACTTTGATCTTTTTCTCTCTGCTCCCTTCCTGTTTTGCACAGTATTCGTTCCTTTCCCACTCATTTTGAAGAAGATGGGAAATAAACATTGTGTATGTGTATCAGGAGGAGGAAGAGGGAACTTTTCTGCTGTAATATTGTAATATTTATGCTCTGTTTAAATTGATAAATTATAGTTTTCATTCTAAGCTCAGTTCTGTATAAAGCTATTCTATCTTCTGGTTGCTATTGCAGATTGACTGTATTTATGACCAAATGTTGGGGCTTTCTGACAGGTATATATCTCCATTCCCATCTCAAAAGTTATTGGGTCAAACCATTTTATTTTCAAATAGGAGGTGTTCAGGAATTAGATTCGAAGCCTCTGGACTACTGCTTCCCTGATAAAAAGCTCTTAACTCAAGTGTATGGGCTGCTCTCTGTCATTGGACAAAGGGTAGTGATGAGCGTCTGGAAGTTCTGGGCTTAGGAAACAGTCCAGCAAGAATTCTTTTACCATTGTTAATTCACACATAAGCCAGTAATTATAGCTTTTCCCTACCCCATCTCTCTTGTCTCTAAAGATTGTAGGTTCCATACTTTCCATTAGATTTTGCCTTTGGTGTTTTTGGGGTGAACTCTCGCCAAGTGATTGATGCTTATGTGTGTAAGATAATAGAAAATATATATTGGTTTCTGCCTGGTTTCTTGGAGACTTTCTAAAACCTTTGTGATTACTTAAATGATCAGAGCACAAGGAGCATTTTTTTGTTCCATTTGGTCTTTGACCCCTGTTTCTGACACAGGGCTCCTGAAACCATTGTAATTTCCTGGGTGATAGGAATGTCTGTTTTTCTAATGAGGCAACTCTGGATGGGCTTCTGGATGGGGTTTGTCAGCAGAAGGACCAAGACATGATTAGAAACTTGAAATTTTCAGCCTTGCCCTACATTTTCTTGAAAAGGGAGAAGGGCTGAAAGGGAGTTAGTGATTAATCATGCCTACATGATGAAGCCTCCATAAAATCCCCAAAGTACGAGATTTGGAGAGCTTCTGAGTTGGTGAACACATGTTGATGCTGGGAATGTGGCACGCCTGGAGAGGGCATGGAATCTATGTGCCCCATCCCACATACCTTGCCCTATGTCGCTCTTTCATCTGGATATTCATCTGTATCCTTTATCATATCCTTTCATAAACTGGTAAACCTGTGTGTTTTCCTGTGTTCTGTGAGTTCCTCTAGCAAATTAACTGAACCCAAGGAGGGGGGGTGGTCATTGAAACCTCTAATCTATAGCCAGTTGGTCAGAAGCACAGGTGATAACTTGGGCTTGTGACTGGCTTCTGAAGTTGGGGATGGGGTGGGCAGGGAGCTATCTTGTGGGACTGAGCCATTAACCTGTGGAATCTGATGCTGTCTTAGACAGACAGTGTCAAAATTGAGTTGAATGGTAGGACACCCAGCTGGTATTGCAGAGAATTGCTTGGTGTGTGGTAAAAACACACATTTGGTGACCAGAAGTGTCAGAAGTAAAGTATTGTGTATGACTAGTAAAGGAGACATCCAGGGAAGAAATACACAGTAGAGGAGAACTGGGTTTTTCCCTATGTAGAAAGGGAAAAAGACAGGTTTTTCCATTAGACTGTGTATAGATACTTTATTTCATTAAAATGGAATAGCCTAGCCTTTGCCCACTGGTTCCAGAAACTTAATCAGGCAAAACTAGCTATTTTACTTCCTGAAATATGGCAAGTTTATGTAATCAAAACAAAAAACAACATGACATGAAATTCTTCAGATTAGCAAAATAGCATTTTGTGGTTCACAAATGCATATTTTTAGATTTAGCAATCCTTCTGACCATGTAAATAGACTTAGTATTTCTCCTTTAGTAATCTCAACCATGGATGACTTAGTTCATGGCACTTCTAAGTTAAATTCAACATTATGCTTCCCCAAAATGGAAGGGGAGATAATTTTTTTAGATGTTAAGGCTAGCCAATATGGAAATAGCTCTATATTTTCTCTTTTTAAGTTAGAAATTTCACAACCGTAATGTCAGAGATAACTCATTTTATAATGAGTTCCAGAATCTAGGAATTGATGCACGATTACATGAAAACTAGATGTGCTCAATTTAAGGACAGAAGCCAATTTCATTGATAAATTGAGTTTTGGAGTGTGGAGTTTTATTGTGTACATCGTTAATACATTTGAAATCCTCCGAATTTAAAACTACATTAAATCTGCTTATTTTTTTTTCTTTTGCATGCAAACAAGTATTTTACAGTGTTATATGTTCTTCAGTGAACTGTTACAGGATGATTTTCTTCAAATTCTTTTTTATTATAGATAAAATATAGGAAATCTATAACTGTGTCTGTCATGTCTGTTACTATTTTATAATAGCAATTCCTTTTTCCATACATTTCCCCTTGCCCAATTAAACTGAAGAAATTTGCTTTATGAAATAAAGTTTGGAAATTAGACAGAATAAAAGGTGACTTTTTGAGACTAGTATTTTAATATATATGCCCCTGAACATTTTGAGTTATAAAAGTTATAATAAAGGACTTGATAATGCTTTCAAAGAACATCCCAAGAATGACTATATGACTTTTGTATATGAAGAGGGAGTTGAGTGCTTTTGGAGGATCCTAAATAACATTTATTTTCTTTTTTCTAAAAATACATAAGTAATACATATTTGTAAATGTAAGAGCTCAAACAGTAGAAAATAATGTAGAATAAATAGGCAACCCTGGTTTTTCCCCTCTATGTTCTCCCACTTAACCCCGTCCCCACTCTTACCAGCTATCAGTGTGTTAACAACTATTAAGTTTTGTGGTTATCCTGTCAGTCCTTTTGCCTTACATCCTAACCCCACTCAACTTACCCCTACACCACAGCCATTTTGAAATCTAAGAAAGCAAAGTGATTCTTAAATAACTTGTTGTCATAACATGGTTATTAATGCTTGGTCAATTTCTGATAGTATTGTCAGGGTTTTTTAGAGCACTTATGATATTGGTCTTTTTGCACAGTCAGTGTGTTCAGTGGACATGGCATTTTCAATTTTTTTTTGAGAGCACCCAAGAGCACAAAATATTTTAACAATTTTCAGTGTAACAATTTGCATTTAGGAAAAATAGCAGCCCCCTCTTCATAGGAAGCTTACTGAATCAAAAGTTGCTGGAATTGATTTTTTTTTTTAAATCAATAGTTATAAGAAAGTAAAGTGGCAGTGTATTAGGATTCCAGAGCCCTGACTTCTAGTCTTGGGCTATGTTAGTAACTATTACTTTGGGCAAATATTTTAATCATTGTACGGTGTTTTTTTTTAGCATGTGTAAAGTGGTAAGTTCAGTCTATTCTATACTGTAAATGGTTTCTCTCAGTTGTTCATAGCACCCTTTTTTTAAAGCATTTTATTTTATTATTGGTTTCAAGTATACAGTTTATATAGTTTATAAAACGATCCCCCTGATTACTCTATCACCCATCTTCTCTACACCTAGGCATTACATTACTGCTAACTACATTCCCTATGCTGTACTCCCCATCCCCTTGACTGTCTCTGCACTACTAATTTGTACTTCTTTAGCCCTACACCCCTTTCTCCCAGCCCCTCAACCTCCCTCCCCTCCAGCTGTCACCAGATTGTCCTCTGTATTTGTGTGTCCGTTTTTGATTAGTTTGTTCTTTTTGTTCCTTAGATTCCGTGTATAAGTGAAAGCATATGCTATTTGTCTCTCTCTGATTTATTTCACTCAGCATGGTAACCTATAGTTCCATCCATGTTGTTGTAAATGGTAAGATTTCATTCTTTTTATGGCTGGGGAATATTCCATTGTATATATGAACTATAACTTTTTTATCCAATCATCTGTTGATAGGCATTTAGGTTTCTTCCATATCTTGGCTATTGTAAATTGTGCTGCTATGACATAGGACTACATAGATCTTTATGAAGTAATGTTTTGGTTTTCTTTAGTTAAATACCCAGAAGTGCAATTGCTGGGTCAAAAGGTGGATCCATTTTTAATTTTTTTGAGGAAACTCGAGACTATTTTCCATAGTGGCTGTATCAATTTGCGATCCTACCAACAATGTATGAGGGTTCCCTTTTCTTCACATCCTCGCCAGCACTTGTTTTTTGATTTATTGATAATAGCCATTCTGATAGATGTGAGATGATATCTCATTGTGGTTTTAATTTGCATTTCTCTGATGATTAGTGAACTTGAGTATCTTTTGATACGTCTATTAGCCGTCTGTATTTCCTCTTTGGAGAAATATCTGTTCAGGTCTTCTGCCTATTTTTTTAATTGGGTTGTTTGTTTTTTTGTTGTTGAGTTGCGTGAATTCTTTATATATTTTTGGATATTAACATCTTATCAGAGGTATCATAAGCGAATATCTTCTCTCATTTAGTAGGTTGCCCTTTTGTTTTGTTGATGGTTTCCTTTGCTGTGCAAAAACTTTTTAGTTTGATGTAGTTCCCTTTGTTTATTTTTTCTTTTTGTTTCCCTTGCTCAAGGAGATATGGCTGAAAAGAAATTACTGTTAGTAATATCAGAGAGTTTACTGCCTATGTTTTCTTCTAGAAGTTTTATGATTTCAGGTCTTACATGTAAATCTTTAATCCATTTTGAGTCTATCATATATGGTGTAAGAAAGTGGTCCAATTTCATTTTTTTGCATGTACTGTCCAATTTTCCCAACACTATTTATTGAAGAGACTGTGTTTACTTCATTGTATATTCTTGCCTCTTTTGTCATATATTAAGTGAGCATATAGATGTGGATTTATTTCTGGGCTCTATAGTCTGTTCCATTGATCGATGTATCTTTTTATTCCAGTACCATGCAGTTTTGATTACTGTAGCCTTGTAGTATAGTTTGACATCAGGTAGTGTGATACCTCCTACTTTGTTCTTTCTAAAGATTGCCATGGTAAGCAGTGTCGGGCTTGGTTAGTACTTGGATGGGAGACTGCCTAGGAAGAGCAGCTGCTGTAGCCATAAAAAAAAAAAATAATGGATTGTAAACTGACAAGGTCCTTGCAATCTGTGAGGTCAACCAAGGGTTGCCTCGCCTAAAAAAAAGATTAATTAATAGAGAGAGAGAGAGAGAGAGAGAGAGAGAGAGAAAGGAAGAAAGAAAGAGAGGAAAGAAAGAACGGAGGGAGGGAAGGAGAGAGGGAGGGAAAGAAAGAAAAGGAGAAAAAAAGAGAAAGAAAGAGAAAAAGCAAGCAAGAAAAAGCAAGCAAGCAAGAAAGAAAGATTGCTATGGCTATTTGCTATCTTTTATGGTTCCACATAAATTTTAGGATTATTCTAGTTCTCTGAAAAATGCTATTGGTGTTTTGATAGGGGTTGCACTGAATCTATAGATTGCTTTGGGTAGTATGGCCATTTTAATGATGTTGACTCTTTCTACCTATGAGCATGGTATATGCTTCCATTTATTTGTATCTTCTTCAACTTTTTTTCAGTGACATAATTTTCTGAGAACAGCTGTTTTACCTCCTTGGTTAATTTGATTCTTAGGCATTTTATTATTTTTGATGTAATTGTAAATGAAATTGTTTTCTTAATTTCTCTTTCTGAAAGTTCATCATTGGTGTATGAAAATGCAACCAACTTCCGAATATTAATTTTGTATCCTGCTACTTTACTGAATTCATTCATCAGTTCTAACAGTTTTTTGTGTGTGCGTGTGTGTGTGTGTGTGTGTGTGTGTGTGTGTGTGTGTTTGCGTGTGTGGAATCTTTAGGGTTCTCTCTATATAGTATCATGCCGTCTACAAATAATGACAGTTTTACTTCTTCCTATCCAATTTAGATGCTTTTTATTTCTCTTTATTGTCTGATTGCTGTAGCTAGGACTTCCAATACAATGTTGAACAGAAGTTGTGAATATGGGCATCCTTGTCTTGCTCTTGATCTTAAGGATAACAGTTTTAGCCTTTCCCCATTGAGTTCAATGTAGGTTTGTTATTTTTGGACTTTATTGTGTTGAGATATGATCCCTCTATTCCCACTTTGCTGAGAGTTTTTATCATAAATGGATGCTGAATTTTGTTGAACATTTTTTCTACATCTGTTTATATGATCATATAATTTTTATTTTTCAATTTGTTAATGTAGAGCATCACATTGATTTGTGTGGATGTTGTACCAACCTTACATACCAGAAATAAATACAACTTGGTCATGGTGTATGGTATTTTTAATGCATTGCTGAATTTGGTTTGCTAATATTTTGTTGAGGATTTTTCCATAAATGTTCATAAGGGATATTGACCTATAGTTTTATTTTTTTGTATAGTTTGTCTAATTTTGGAATCAGGGTGATGGTGGCCTCATATAAAAAATTATGGAGTCTTCCCTGTTCTTGAATTTTTTGGAATAGTTTGAAAAGAGTAGGTGTTTAATTCTTCTTTGAATGTTTGGTAAAATTCACCTATGGAGCTTTCTCATCCAAGACTTTGGTTTTTTGAGTTTTTTGTTTACTGATTCGATTTTGTTGGTGGTAATTGGTCAGTTCAGATTTTCTGTTTCTTCTTGACTCAGTCTTAGGAGATTGTGTTTTCAGGAGTGTATCCATTTCAGATTGTCCAATTTGTTGACATATAATTACTCATAGTATTTTCTTATGTTCCTTTGTATTTCTGTGGAGTCCGTAGTTACTTCTCCTCTTTCATTTCTGATTTTATTTATTTGGGTCTTCTCCTTTTTTTCTTGATGAGTCTAGTTAAAGATTTATCAATTTTGTTTATCCTTTCAAAGAATCAGCTATTGGTTTCATTAATCTTTTGTATTGTTTTTGTAGACTCTTATTTTGTTTATTTCTACTCTGATCTTTATTATTTCCTTCCTTTTACTCACGTTGAGCTTTGTTTGCTGTTCTTTTTCTAGTTCTTTTAAGTAAGATTAGATTGTTTATTTGAGCTTTTTCTTGTTTCTTGAGGTAGGCCTGTATTGCTATGAATTTCCCTCTTAGGACTGCTTTCACTGTGTCATTGTGTTTTCATTTTCATTTATGTCTAGTTATCTTTTGACTTCTTCCTTGGTCTCGTTGTTAACCCATTCATTGTTAAGTAGCATGCTATTTAGCCTCCATGTGTTTGTGTATTTTCCAGTTTTTTTCTTACAGTTGAATTCTAGTTACATACCATTGTGATTGGAGAAAATGGTTGATATGATTTCAGTCTTCTTAAATTTATTGATACTTGTTTTGTGGGTTAACATGTGATCTATCTTGGAAACTCTTCTATGTGTACTTGAGAAGAATGTATATTTTGATGCTTTGGGGTGAAATGCTCTGAAAATATTTATTAAATCCATCTGGTCTAGTGTTTCCTTGTTAATACATAGCACCTTTTGATTGGAGAATAGTTGACATTTTAAAAGTATAAAGAGGCTTGGGTTGTTTCATCACTGCTTTTAGAAGATGATGTTAGTCACTTTATTTGAATGTCTTGGTTACAAATCAAAACTCATGGTTATAGTACTGTTAATATAGAAAATACACTTTGTTTAATTATACTAATCTTCAGAAACACATTGTAGAAAAAAATATATACACTTTTTTGGCGGTCTTATTTTCCTAAAGCCAGTTCACTCCTTTTCCTCATATATTCATAATCCATAAAATATTCAGTGAGGGGGAACTATGTCCATATATGCTTCCTAAGGTATATGTGGTGGCTGGCTTTTTACAGCATGGTAAAATTAATACCATGGGTTAGTGATATGAGTTGAGGTTTTATAGTTACGTCTTTATCTCTCTAAAATCTTAGGAGATCTATTCCTAGTTACTTAGTTTTAACATGGAACTGATAATTGTCTTTTGTTTTATTATGTTTTTCTTGAAGCTTTTTGAATAAGAGTGAGTTTATTTAAAGTTATTTTCATCAGCTTGTCCAGAAAAGTTATCTAAGCCATTATCTCTGCTTAGATTTTGTACCACTCTCTTAGCTAGTCTCCTTGCTTTCTCTCTTGTTGCTTACATGGACTGTTTGTCACAGCATCCAGTGACTCTTTAAAAAAGCACATCACTCGTCTGTTCAAAACCCTCTAGAGTCTTCTCCCCTTAGAAAAGTCAAAGTCCTTAATAGAACTTATTAAGTCTTTTATCTACCCTCCTCTCTCCCCCTCACTTTAGAGACTATTTCTCCCATTCTCTCCCATGTTTACTCCACAACAGCCAAACTGGCCATCTTATTTGTGTCTTGTGTGCAACAGGCATACCTTCATTTTGCTTGCCTTTTTGCTTGCTGTTTCCTTGCCCAACTATCTTTATGGCTGGATTTATAAATCTTTGCTCACTCATTGCTGATCAGAGAGGTCTTTGATGAGTTTCCTGTATATAATAGAACAATACCGCTTTCCATCACCCTTTTACTTTATCTTCTTTCCCTGCTTTGTTTTTATTTTACTTACCAGCATCTGATGTTATTTTTTGTCTTGACTGCTCCTCACTAGAATGTGAGCTCAGAAAAATGATTGGCTGGACTTAGGAAGGCAGAAAAGTTGGAAATTCTTGAGACATCAGTCTCACCATGCTGGGGTGAGGGCTTTGCAGCTGCAGACATTTGATCCTCCCTGTTTCCTTGGCCAGTTTTGAGTACTTAACTGCAACATAACTCTCAATTCAACACTGCAGCACCTGTGCCATATCAAAGGAATTGAGCATGTATGTATGTATGTATGTATGTATGTATGCATGTATGTATGTATATATATACATATTGAAAATGGCTGAATAATGTTCCAGTTACAACTAAAACTCTTAACAGTGGATTCTGGTCCTTAACTGATGACCTATTCATTGTATACATCAGAGTGAAGAGGGAAAAATACAATCCTAAATTGTTTGGGAATTTGGCTCACAATATGTTTTTTGCCTTTTTCCTCAATTATGATAAATTTCCAAAGCATTTTCCTCTTTTAAAACTAAGGAGGATGTCATTTTTTTTCTCATTTAGGAGTGATACTTACCTTTATTAGAAGAGTCATAGAATTGAGACATTCATATACTACTAAAATATAGTTTTGAAATATCTATTTGTAAAAGATCTTTTTTTTTTTTTATCCCTACTTTTAATATCTGTTTGTTCTATACAACTGGATATATCTTGATCCTCTGGCAAACTAAGACTCAGCTGAGTAAATGTCAGTATGTGATAGGCACTTAATGTTTGTTAAATAAATTCTTTAGTACAAATGCTCTCTCCTGTGCCATATTTTAAGAAATTAGAGCCTATGCATGTATATACATGGGGAGAGTTTGCTAAATTGTATCTGGCAGGGATGATAGGAGGTTAGGAAAGTGATGTGTAATTCACCATGGTACTGTGGATTTAGTCTTTTGAGTCAGAAAGTTTTGTATTTGAATCCAGGTTTAGCGATTTTTGGTTTTAAGTTATGACTCAGTAACTTAACCTCTCTGAGTCTTTATTCCCTCATATGTTCAATTTGGTTAATACTTTAACATATGACTTGGCTTTGATGAACACGTAGGAATATTTGTGAAGTAACTTTTTTAGTTCTTTTGTGGTTTGTGAATGTAGATGATCAAACAAATCTGTTATTATTGAACTCTTCATTTTCTCTTAATCCCATCATTTGTCAAGCTTTGCCTAAAGAATCTTCTTATCCTTCATTTTCTCCTTGCTGCCACATTCTTAGATCTAGCTTGCATGTTCTTTCTGTGGCTTCGATTTGCTCTTTCTGATTTTTGCCTGTTTGGTCTTATGTGTGGGAAGGGAAAGAGCTAGGAATTTTAATTCCAGTTTCTTTTCATGCTTGAATAGTATATTCAGTGCATACTGCTTATTGCAAAGTGATTACTTAACAGCAACTCTCCACCAGGTGTATGTGTTAGAATTCCTTGCGGAACTTTTAAAATTTATTTTCCTGGACCTTACTCCAGGCCTATTGAATTAGCATCTCTGGGGTGGGGCCTGGGTATTAACATTTTCACTAATGATTTTTATGAAAACACTCGGTTAAGAACTGGCTTATTGGAAGACCATCTCAAGCCACTAAGGCAGATCAATTTTTATAGATATTAGTTTTGGTGATCTCATGTTCTTTCTCCAAATCCTTCAATCACTTTTTTATGACTAAAAATAAAGTCAAAATGAAGCTTGGCTTTCAAGACCCACTTATGGTCATCCTAGTTTATCTTGTTCATTGTTCTTTTTTTTTACCTTTTTTTTTTTTGATAATTATGTTACTAATAGACTGAAATTGCAGTTTAGCATTATTTTCAACTACCTACTTCTCTTATAATGATCTAGAATGTCCTGTTCTCTTCCCCCTTTCCTTGATATATAACAACTACTTTTCTTGTAAAGTCTACCTCAAAAGGCACACCTTCTCCATAAACCTTCCCTACTGCCCTCAGGTAGAAGTCATATTCCTTCTTTGAACTCCAAAACATTTATTTTTGCACCAATCCTACATTACGTTTCTCTCCAGATACCTTTCATCTCTACTAAACTTTAAGCTTCTTGATGACAGATTCTATGTGTGTTCGTTTTACTACCACTCACTCAGTAGAATGGTACTTTGTACACAGTATGTGGTACATCCTGCTCCACCCCATATCTGATTTTGGGAAAGCTTATTTGCATTTTTTAATGTTTAATGAAATTTATAAAAATGCTACTGGTATGTTAAGCTAGTCTTAAGTCATTTTCTATAAAATGTAGAATTTCTTATTTTTCTTCTTAGATTCCAGACCTGGTTTTTGACAGGCCAGTTCTTGTTTACATCTTGTGTTTTTTGGTAAGCATAGAACTCAGAGATGTCAGGTGAGCTTTTCCTTTTGTAATGTTTGCCAGACATGGTAATCGTTGGGAGACAGTTCTCAATGGGTCTCTCACATGCTATGCATGTGTTGAAAGTAGATATACTGTCTGACCACCTTTTCTCTGGACTTGTCTTTTTCAAGGATGTTTATACGGTGAGCAGAGATATTGTTTCTCTCCAGAGCAAAGGGTAAGTTTGTTTACGGTTCAGTGTAATAAAAAGTCTCCCTCCAAAGCATGTTTGCTTAGTCCAATATAGTAAAGATAACATTACCTTACAGAGCAAATTAGAAGCCGTTTATGCCCATTAGAAAAAAGTTGGGTTCCTTGACCTCAGGGTTTCTCTCCTATAACATAACCCACTGCATGGATAGTTGTCACTGGGTCCTCTTTATGTCACCCCATGGGAATTGGGACTTAGGGAACTGGCACAAAAGCTAACACTGGCTACTGCTATTGCCATAAGTAGTAAAGTCCCTTGTCTCTGACCTAGGAATCTTATGTCTTTCTCCAACATTCATGAAAATGGCAGGATAATTTGTTAGGTTATACATAGGATAAAATCTCAAATCCCTCACAGTTCTTGACAGTAATATAAAAGCTACTCTTCAGAATTGCAAAATGGGCCCCTCTGCAAGAAACTCTTGTTAAATCTTGATCTACATTAAACATGCGTCTTTGGAAAGTGACTTGGATGAGGCTAGAATTCAGGTTCCTTATGACTATATACTGTGTTCTCTTTTTCCTCCTATTTCCCCATGAAACTATTATTATGAGATTATTCTTTCATCAAATAATGATGTCGACAGTGATCTCTTTCTCTTCCCAAAATAAAAGCATTGCTAGTTTTTATGAATGAGTGACAATGATAAGCATATTGATTTGTTTATTTAAATCTGAAGTTTGGAATGTATGTTGTCTTCAAAAGCAACATGGGGTATTTGGGAAGACTTTTTTTTTTGAATGGTGTAGCATGATAATTTTAATGATAAATAATCTTATAATCTAGATAAATAATAAGACATAATATGTTGGATAGATGTTAAAGAAAAAGGGAGGAAAGGACAATATTGAAATTTTAGGTAACATTGGCTGGGGAAGGCCTCACTGAGGTAACTTGAGTAAAGAACTGAAGAGATTAGCCATTCACCAATTTGAAGGGAAAACATTCTGGGCAAAGCAAACAGCAAGTACAAATGCTCTGCAGCAAAGTGTGCCTGGTGCAATACTTTGAGAAGGCCAATTTGTAATGCTTGGAAGACATATGAGGGAATTATAGTATTGCTCTTTGTCTTAGCTGTCTTTCTATGCTTCAACCACACCACTTGCTTTTGTTTTTATATATTAGGTATTTCTTCACTTGAGTTTGGGATTCCTTCCTTTAAATATAATTTTAAAAACTACTGAATTTTTAAACTACTGAAAACTAGGTAATTTTATTGCAGTATTCTCCAGTTTTCATTGATGATCTTTGTAAGTGCCCATCTTACAAGAGTTAACATTAAATCCCACATCAGCATGTTTAAATTCAGCAGATATTTGAGAGTTGATTTAGACCTTATTTTATATGATTTATGTTTTAATTCCCACATAGATTATATTCTTTATATTTCTGTTGAAGAGGCTGAGGCAGCCTAGAATAGTTAGAGAATAATCTAAGTTAGCATACCAACTAAAACCTCTCTAGCCAAGGTCACTAATTATCCTTTGTTACTAAATATAAAAGCTCATTTTCAATTCTGGTTGACCTGGAAAAATTAACACTATACCATTTCTTTATTGAAATACCATCCTATTTTTCTAGTTGTACCATTTCTGTCATAGGGATTGATTCCTCTTTCCTTGAGTCTATACCTTGACTACCTCTGCTTCTCACTCTCCTTAATCTCCCTGGATACTTTGATCTACTTTATGACTTCAGTTACCATCTATATATTCTCATCAGAATTTCTAGTCTAAATTTTGATCTTGAGCTTTAAGCAATTGTAATAAGTTGGCTTCTAACATATCCATTTTGATGACCATGGGGCAACATGGGTTCAGATATTTAAAGCAACTTTCCATCTTTTCTCCACAAAGAAAAAAGAACTTATTCCTCCTATCTTTATTTTGATAAATCGTATCTTTACCAGTTGATTAAGCTAGAATTTTTATGTTCATGCCCATTAGTCAGAGATCATCAAAAATATGCCATAGGTAAACAAAGTTGGGTTTATTGATGCTTTCTGCAGCAAGGGAAGCCACACACCATGGGGAACCACGGAGTGTCACAGTAACACCATGTTAGACAGAGAGAGAATTTGGGCTTTTGTTAGGTAATTTGGGAGAAGATTCAGGGAAGTGGTAGGGGTTTGCTTTAGATTGGGTGCTGTCAAGAAGTGGAGGTAATTCTAGGATTGGGTATCTAAATAAATCTTCTCTAGGAGATAAGAAGAACAGGGTGAGGCTAAAACTATAATTGGTAAAGAAACAGTAATCCCAGTCAGCTAGGAATTTTTTTTGTGTGTGTGGTTGTACAGAGACCTTGCTGAGGTCTGTGTGAGTCCTCATTTTGCATCACTTCCATCATGGTCACAAAGGAGCTTATCTGATATTGGTAATCTGTGCGATTCTGTTTGACAGAAATACGTCATAGCCTAGCTGTGAGTGCTGTACCACCTCCTAGCTGTGAAGGGTTTTTTCTCTCTCTCACTCATTTGGTTTAGGTACCATTTGGACAGCAGGAAGATGGATAAAGAGTGTTTTAGACAGGATATATGAACAAAAAATTTACATGGTATTTGCTGTTTATGTGAGAGAAGCAGTAAAGAAACTTACTCTGCTTGAAATGTATCAGTAGGATCTGTTGTTATGTTGAGACAGAAATGCCTGGTTTGTTATTCTTTACCAGGCAAGAGGGGTTTAGGGAGTAGTGTTTTGTGTCAGATACATATGGAGCTTTTTAAAGTCAAAGGTTTGTATACTTACTATGTGCTAGGCACTAATTCCTTGTATGGTCTTTATTAATCCCTCGGGTGAATTGGGTTAGAACTGAAGCATGTATATCCCTGGCATTGGGAATAAGAACTAAATTGGAGATCCAAGTGGGGCTAGTAGTATAGAGTGTGATGTTTAAGAGTGTGAGTTTCAGGAAAATAGTTTGAGTTTGAATCCTGCCCCTTCCCTACAATAAGTAGTTGTATCATCTAGAGCAAGTTACTTAACCTCTTCGAACCTATGTATTTTACAGATTTAAATAGACAATAATTATACCAATCTCAGAGGGTTGGTGATACTTGGTAAGCATTCCATGTACAACAGCTGCTGTTATTACTTTGCTTCTATTGGCCATGTGACTTTGGACAGATCACAAAACTCAGAACCTCAGCTCTGATATTACTTTGCAGGATTGGTATAAAGATCAAAAAGTGTACATGGAAGCATTTTAGAAACAAAGTACTATAAAATATAATAATTATTAATGTCCAGTATATTGTCTTTCAAATGTTTGAATTTACTTAACATATAAAGGACTGTGGTTCAGTTGTGATGTTTTGTGATGTTATGCAGGATCTAGAATGTTAATATGAGAAATTTAGGTTTAATGCTGTGGACTGTAGAAATCCAGCACCAGATATACTTTAATGGTAGCACAGGAATTAGAGAAGGAGAACTTAGAGGCTCAAAGACCTGATTTAGGAAGCTGTTTCAGGCTAAATAATTGTAGCCTAGTTTAGTGAAATGACAATAGAAGTGAAAAATCTTAAATGTTTCTAAGGAATTACTACAATTTAGTTACAAGTTGAATGTGAGGGATATAGAAATAATAATAAAGGCTTCTTGAACTTTAATTTTGGAAATTATTGGTTAAATTTATTTAGATAAAAATAGTTAATAAGATTGAAGAAATAGCCTTGTGACAATGCACAGTATGACAAGAGACTGGGTTTCAGATATTTATTTATCTTTTCTCATAAGTAGACCCAAATGTGTAATGTACAAAAAGAAGGCTTTTGGGAAAGGGTACAAGTTTCACTGGTAAGCTGCAAAAATTTGGTTTTAAGTTAAAATAAGTATAAATTTGTTAGAAATATGATTAAAAACTTTGCTATGCTGCAGTCAGGTGAAATTACTTTGAAAAGATTCAAAAAATGATAGTCAGATATGTGATAAATCAAATAAAGCAAAATATTGATTGTAGAATCTCGATGATGGGCATCTGGATGTTCACTGTAAAACTCTTTCAACTTTTCTTTATATTTGAGAGTTTTAATAATAACATGATAGAGGAGGAGTGGAGATATAAATGGTTTGCTAAAGACTAGTCTTGAGAATTTTTCTCCTCTGAACTGAGACTTTTTTCTCTGTAGGAACTTTCCACTGTACTTTTTGCCGTACAGAGGTAGAAGAAGATGAATCAGCAATGCCCAAAAAAGATGCACGCACACTTTTGGCAAGGTTTAATGAACAAATTGAGCCCATTTATGCTTTGCTTCGGGAGACAGAGGATGTGAACTTGGCCTATGAAATACTTGAGCCAGAACCCACAGAAATACCAGCCCTGAAACAGAGGTGAGTTTAGGCGCTGTGCCCTTAACCAAGAATACTTTTAACTTTGCTCCTTCACTATCTGCACCTTGGAGAGCATGAATGGGTAATTTATCAAGAGACTAAAGGCTAATGTTCCGTAGATTCTTAGCTCTGCCATACTTGTCTTACTAACTTGTGCCTGTGATGAAATTTGTTTGTACTGAATGCAGAACAGTGTGGGCCTTAGGCAGAAATCTTTAAATAGTCAGGTTTGACTTCAAGTACTAACTCTACTTAGGCCTGATGCAACTCAGCCATTTGTTAGCTAATCCTAAATTGGTTTTGCCTCTTGGGGATATTGAATTTTCCTAGCCAAATTCTGAAGGCTGAAGTTCTATAAGGAATAAGCACTTACTTTTTTGTTTTTGAAGCATTTTAATTACATTTTTCTTGCCTGCCTTAGTTTTCAAAGCAACTTCCTTGAAAGTGAAGTAGGTATTACCTATGGGTTAATACTTCTTATTATGGCTCCCTATTTTTATGAGTGTACCCTAATATTTGAATTACAGAGTCAGCCTTAGTTTTGCCATTTCATAAAAGTGGTTTATATTCTTTTTTGAAAAGCATACATGAAATTTGGGAGTCAGGGAGTTTTCTCCTACTCTACCTTTTTTCTTTTTCTTTCTAGTATCAAACTAAGAACTTAGAGTTTATACCCTTCCATAGTACCCAGTAGTCCAAGTTGTAACTGTATAGTTTTGAGGAGCACTCTTAGTATTTTATGCCCTCTTGTACTGTAGTTAAGAAAAGCCAGTTTTGCACAATTCTAAGCGAATTGAGTTTCTTTTGGGTGGTTAAAAACAATCCAATTGTACAGAAAGTTTTGTTTTTGTACAAGGTATTATGAATTTTACAGTCTAGCACCAAGGATCAGTTAGGATGCCTTTACCTACCTGTAATAACTAAAAGCTGAACCAGAAGTAGCTTGAATGTAAGAAAAGCTTCTCTAGCATGACCAGAAGTTCTGAGGAGTACAGTTCAGGATTAATTTCATAACTCAGTTACATTCTCAGGAATCTAGATTTGTTCCATGTTTATACTCTGCTAAATTCAGACTGCTGGTTGTCCTTTTGGGACGATGAGGTGAGCTAGCCCAAGTTGGCCAAGTCTTTCTAGGTATCACAAATAGATGAAGATGTCTAAATGCAGAAAAAAGGGACCATCTCTTCCTTGTGTTCTATTTTAAAATTGAAGAAGACTTTCCCAGAAGGCACCCTTCATCCTACTCTATCCCTCAATGTCTCACTGGCCAGATTGCTTTATATGCTTATTTCTAAACTAGCATTTGGCAAAGGATATGAGATCACATGATTGGTGCTTATACTATTTAAGGTTAACCTCCTAGTGCTTGGGAAGGTCCCAGAGTTCTTTGGAGCAAATAGCCATCAGTTTTTGAATAAAATCAATAAGCAAAGAAGGAGAGGGGCCACAATTGGTAGGCAGCCAATATCATCTGTATCACAAATAGCCTCAAATTTTTGTTACTGGTCATTTGGTCTCTTATCGAGAATTAAGTTTTTAATCTTTTTCTGTCCACTGAAGTAATACTTTAATTCTAACATAGAAACCTATGAGGGAAATTTATTTTACAAAAATACATAATTTTCTAAATCTGTGGGTTGAAGTATGCTGCAACATTCACTCTGATTGCTTTCTACACAATATAACATCTATGAATTATTCTTGTGTTTCTTCTTCTATCATTATTTTCCTGTTTGTCAAAGTGCTTCCCCACTATAATAGCATTCATTCACCACCACTACTATCATCCTGCTTCTAATGTTCTCCATCTACCATACTCCACCTCCCATTCTAGATCTTTATTTAGTTAGTTATCCCTTACTCCATGCTGGAGATAAGTCTAATTTGTACAGAGACACCAGAAGCTCAATAGTAACTCACTGTTGCAAGTAACCTGGCTTCTCATTAGGAATGATGATAACTCCAGGGATGAAGAAGAATCAGGAAACAGGAAATAAACTGATCAGAAAAGCCTGGTCTCCAGGGAAGAAAGGAGGAAATGCAGGCAGGCAAAAGATATAGAATAGGGTAGTTGAGCTGCCAGCCAGAACAAAGGACAACTGCTTGCATATGGTCAGGAGGACCGTTGGAGCTAGGTTACAAGGTGTTACCCTGGCCGAGATGGCCTCAGCAAGCATTTGACAAGCTCCACCACCTGGATATAGCATCCTAGAAGTAGTATTGGTTTAGCCTTTTTGTACTATAGGATCTATTTTAGAGTATACAGTTCTGTAATAGCCATCCTGCCCCAAATACAAGAAAAGAAACTACAATGGAGTGGCATGGGAGCTCAGAGACAATAGTAATTCACTGATGATTTTTTAAAAATAAGTAGCATCATTGTTAGTTTGGTTACTGATCTTTAACCAATTAAATTCTAGTGTATACCTAGATCAGGAACCAGAGGCTGTCTTTGCAGAACTAGTAGACTTAACCCAAGAGCTGATGGACAGTTCCAGCCTTTTAGCAAGACCCATCAGTGATTTTTAAAGTTTTCCTGTCTTTTTTAAATTGAATTCCTTTCCCGTAGCCTTTCCTTTTCCATTATCTCTTATTTAACATTCACCTTAAAGATCTTTAAAAATTTAGTTTGAAATAATATTCCTCTCTCACTTCTGAGTGAGAGTCATATCTTTTAAACATTCTAAAATCTTATAATGTAAAAAGATTCGAAACTACAGTGTCACTTTTGTCATCTTTAAGTTAAACGTGTACATTCTCTCCATAGCAAAATTTAAATATGCAGGAGTGCACCTAAATGTCTCTCATCTAGATTTTTAGCGTCACATTTGCTGATGATTTAGATTTGTCTGTATCTGTAGTGAAGGTAGAAATAAAATCTGTGTAGTTGACTCTCCATGGTTAAAAATATCTTTTAAAAGAAATTCTTCCAAATTTTAAATTTTGTTTGACTTGTGGTCAAATATCTCCTGCTTCAAACTGTAATAAAACCAATCTTGAGTTTCCATAATGAAGTATTAAAAACAAAAGATTTTTAAAAAGTAGTTTTGTGCAAACATTTATTTTTATCTTGTTTTTTCTCTCTCTTTCTTGTTTTCTGTTCAAAGTACTGAGTACTAGCTGACCTTCAGAAAATAGTCTTCAGAGTTACTGTTAAAGATAGAGCATAGATGAAAGATTATATATGGAGAGAAACAGTAGCTTCAGAAAGAGTGAGTGAATCATTTAAGAGTCAGGATGGAGGAGAAATAGATTAGGATAGGGGTGTAGTTGGCTGGGTCAGAGCTAGAAGAACATTGAGTGGGTGGAAAGAAACAGAAAAGGCATATGACTAGCTCAGGAGACCCATTTGGGGGTAGACAGAAATATACAGCAGGCTCAACATAAGAAGTTGGGGACAGAAGAGACATTCAAAGGAGTCGCGAAGGCAGCTGGGTTAAAGAAGAGAGACAGGATATAAGTGAGCACATAACATATAAACACAGATCAGGCCAAGAGAGAAGAAGAGAAAAAGTGAATGTTTGAGGTAGACCAAGCCAATTTACACCAGAGTAAGCAGAGTCAGATTATAGTGAAGGCAACAATGCAGCAACACAGCCTTTTAGAAGACATCATGTATCAGGTAGAAGATAAAGAATAACTAGGGACAAATCAGGATTAAATTGAAAGTAAATAGTGTAAAAAGTAACATTAGGGGAATGCAGAAAGAAAAGATAGAAAGAAACCAGTTATTTGCAACTGTAGCCTAAGACTTTATAGCAAGACAAGTAGATGGATTGGGTACAGAGAGGTACCTAGTAAGCCTAGACTCAGAATGGATTAACAAATAATTGGTTCAAAGGCCATGGGAAAGAAAGGTTTATAAGCTCTGGGTATAGCTAAAGGCAGTAGCTGGCAGGCATGGATCAAAAGACTTGGATCAACATGGATTGGGCAACTGGAGAGAGTACATTTTTGTATAGCAAAAGTGGCAGTGGGACTGTAGATATTCAGAGGGAGAACAGGAGGGATAGGATAAGCCCAGAATTACCTCCAGAGGATAGTCAGAAACATAGTATTCTCAGGGAGAGATGAAATGGGCCAATCAGATACATGGACAGAGATATACATCAGAGAAACTTCAAGTAAGCATGAGGCAGAAAGCTCAAGTAGCTATAAGTGGGCCTAGGAAGAAATGAGCAATGGAGTAAGCAGAAATGAAGGACTAAAGAGAAGGAAAAATAGTGAATTGCTCATGAGAGATAGAAGTAGTACAGGACATAAAGGCAAATGAAGTAGTATTGGGCTCAAAATGAGACAGGGCTCCACTCAAGACATCAGTCTGAGATTTATGGAAAAGATTTAGAGAAAAATGGAAGAGAAGTAAAGGAGAAACGTAAAGCCAAGAGTCCGTCAATGGACACTGAAAAGAATACAGCAAATTGTATAAAGAAAGGTACAGAGAAGGAAGCTCATGAAACATGAAGATAGGTTATGAGAGAAAACATAGGTGTTTAAACAGAGAGGGGAGGGAGAGTCTTGCATAGAAGTTAGTGCAGGGAAAGTATAATAGCAGGAGGAGAAAGAGAGCGTGAGCTTAGACACACAGAGAGAATCAGGTATATTCAAATGAATATGGAATAGATTGAAAGTAGAATAAGCAGATAACACAGGGAGCACTAGAAAGAAAACTAACTCATAGAGATAAGGAAACATTATTATCTAAAGAAAGGTAAGAAATGATCAGGCCTAGAACAGGCTAAGAGGATCATGGGTATTAGCAGTAAAAAGCAAAACAAAATAGACTGAGAATTAGATCATGGTTACTTTAGGGTAGAAATAATAGTTGAAGGATGGATATGGAGAGTCAACATAGGCACAGAGATGGAAAGATACAACTCAGTAGAAAAGAGGCTATTCTTTGCATAAGGATGTGCCATATTTGATGAGTAGCAGGAAAAGAACATTAATTCCAAGCTGAAGCCTGGCTTCGTAGGATATTTTTCTAGCTTCATAGCACAGAAAAGAAAGAGAAAATTAGACAGAACCACTTTGAATTACTCTGGGTTGAGCTGAGAAAATGTTTTTAAAAATGTTTTGTTTGTTTTAGGTTTTGTTTTGTTTTTAAACAAAATACTCATGAAAGATGTGACTAGCAGAGATTTTTGCCAGACTAGTATCTAAGTGGATTGTGTTCCCATATTCTACCCTCTCCCTAAGTAGATTTATTGAAATGTTTTAAACTATAAAACCTCAGTCATTTAGATACACCAGATGATCCAGTGGTTGAGGAACTTAAATATAAATATGATACGTTCTTTCAGCCCCTGCAGCTTTCACCCTGAGGTATATGAGCGGCTTCTCAAAATTCTTAAACATGCGTGCATGATTGCTAGATAGCATTTATTTATAATATTTTAGTAACCACCTCTCCTGCTGCCTTTCTTTTCCAACCAAGACTTTAATTATTCTTCTTCCTGTCCTCTTCTAATCTTTTTATATAGCAAGGACCGTGCAGCAACTACTGCTGGAACTGCTGGCCTGGCAGGTGGGCACCACCGGGAAGCATGGGCTGCCAAAGGTCCCTCCTATGAGGATTTGTATACTCAGAATGTTGTCATTAACATGGATGACCAAGAAGATCTTCATCGAGCCTCACTGGAGGGGAAATCTGCCAAAGAGAGACCCATTTGGTTGAGAGAGAGCACTGTCCAAGGAGCATATAGTTCTGAAGAGATGAAGGAAGGTAAGAAAAGTCATAAAATGAATATGTCTTGGGCTCAGTAGAAAATGAACTTAACTTCGTAGGAAATTGGGCAGTTTTTAGTTTTATTGGTAATCCACTATATCTGTTTTCCAAAACAATTGCATTATAGCAGGAAGTAAGAAATTGTGCAGTAAGCATTAAAACCAAACAGTGTACTTGTATTAGCCTTCAACTTAGTTGAAGAAACAAATAGCTTTTTAAATCTTTATTTTATTTTTGAGATAAAATTGGTAAATAGCATTATATGTTTTAGATGTACATTATAATTCTATATCTGTAAATACTACAAAGTGATCACCACCAAATGTCTAGTAACTGTCCTTCACCATACAGTTGATCTCCTTTACTCATTTTGCCCACCCTGCAAATTCCTTTACCTTTAGTAACTGCCAATCTCTGTTTCTATGAGTTTGTTTTTGTTTTATGTTTGTTTGTTTGTTTGTTTGTTTGTTTTAAAGATTTTTCATATGTGTGAAATCATATGGTATTTGTTTTTCTCCATCTGACTGATTTTACTTAGTGTAATACCCTCATGCTCCATCCATATTGTTGTAAATGGCTGAGTAGTATTCCATTATGTATATATACCACATCTCTTTATCCATTCATCCATTGATGGACACTTAGGTTGTTTCCATTTCTTGGCTATTATAAATAATTCTTTAATGAACATAAGAGTGCATATGTCTTTTTGAACTAACATTTTTGTGTTCTTTGGATAAATACCTGGAATAGAATAGCTGAATCATATGGTAGTTCTATTAATTTTTTGAGGACTCTCCATGCTGTCTTCCAGACCGGTTGCACCAATTTACATTTCCGCCTACAGTGTACAGGGTTCCCACATCCTCTCCAACACTTGTTGTTTCTTGTCCTTTTGGTGATAGCTATTCTAACAGGTGTATGGTGATACCTCATTGGGGTTTTGATTTGCATTTCCCTAAAAATTAGTGAAATTAAACATATCTTCATGTGCCTGTTGGCCATCTGTATGTCTTTGGGAAAATGTTCAGTTCTTCTGCCCATGTTTAAAATTGAGTTGTTTGTTCTTTTGCTGTTGAGTTGTATGAATTATTTATATATTTTATATGTTAACCCCTTGTCAGATGTATGATTTGCAAATATCTTCTCCCATTCAGTAGGTTGCCTTTTCATTTTGATGATGGTTTCCTCTTCTGTATAGAAGCTTTTTAGGTTGATGTGATCACATTCATTTTTGCTTTTGTTTCCCTTGCATTTGGAGTCAGATCCATGAAAACATCGCCAAGACCGATGTCAAGGAGCTTACCATCTATCTGTGTGTTCTTCTTGGAGTTTTATGGTTTCAAGTCTTAATGTTCAAGTTAAGTTAATTTTTTGTATGGTGTAAAATATGATCTAGTTTCGTTCTTTTGCATGTGGCTGTCCAGTTTTCCGAACACCATTGATTGAAGAGACTTTGCTTTTTCCGTTGTATGTTCTGGGCTCCTTTGTTATAAATTAATTGTCCATATATGTGCAGGTTTATTTCTGGGCTCTGGATTCTGTTTAACTGATCTGTGTGTCTGTTTTTATGCCAATACCACATTGTTTGATTACTATAGCTTTGTAGTATAGTTTGAAATCAGGGAGTGTGACACCTCCAGCTTTGTTCTTTTTCAAGATTGCTTCGGCTATTTTGGATTTTTTGTGGTTGCATATAAATTTTAGAATTATTTGTCCTAGTTCTGTGAAAAAAATGACATTGGAATTTTGATAAGGATTGCATTGAATCTGCAGACTGATTTGTGTAGTATGGACATTTTAACAATATTAATTCTTCCAATCCATGAGCATGGAATATCCTACCATTTATTTGTATCTTCTTCAGTTTATTTTTTCAGTGTTTTATAGTTTTTATTGTACAGGTCTTTCACCTCTTGGTTAAATTTAGACCTAAGTATTTTATTCTTTTTGATGAAGTTGTAAATGGGATTATTTTCTTAATTTTCTTTCTGATAGTTCATTATTAGTGTATAGAAATGCCACAGACTTCTGTACATTAATTTTGTATCCCGTTACTTTACTGAATTTATTTATTAGTCCTCATGTTTTTTTGGTGGAGTCTTTACGGTATTCTACATATTATCATGTTATCTGCAAATAGTGACAGTTTTACTTCTTCCTTTCTCATTTGGATATCTTTTACTACTTTCTCTTGCCCAGTTGCTGTGGCTAGGAGTTCCAACATTATGTTGAATAAAAGTGGCAAGAGTGGGCATCCTTGTCTTGACCTTAGAGGAAAAGCTTTCAGCTTTTCACTGTTGAGTATGGTATTAGCTGTGGATTTGTCATGTTGAAGTATGTTCTCTCTATATACCCACTTTGTTGAGAGTTTTTATCATAAATGGATAAAATTTGTCACTTTTTCTGCATCTATTGAGATGATCATATGATTTTTATTCTTCATTTTGTTTATGTAGTATATCATGTTGATTGACTTGCAAATGTTAAACCGTCCTTGCATCCCTGAAATAAATCCACTTGATCATGCTATATGGTCCTTAAATGCATTGTTGAATTTGTTTACTAATATTTTATTGGAGGTTTTGCATCTATGTTCATTAATGGTATTGGCCTGTAACTTTCTTTTTTGTGTGTGTGTGGTGTCCTTGTCTAAATTCGATATCAGGGTAATGCTGGCCCTGTAAAATGAGTTCGGTTTTTTGAAAGAGTTTGAAAAGGATATGAACTAAATCTTTGAATGGTAGAAGTCACAAGTGAAGCTGTCTGGTCCTGGACTTTTGTTTGTTGGGAGTTTCTTTGAGTGTTGATTCAATCTCCTGATTAGTAACTGATCTGTTCATATTTTCTATTTTTTCATGATTCAGTCTTGAAATTGTATGTTTGTAGACATTTCTTCTAGATTTTTCAATTTGTTGGTATCTAATTGTTTGTAGTAATCTCTTATGATCCTTTGTATTTTTGTAGTATTAGTTATAACTTCTCTTTCATTTCTGATTTTGTTTATTTGAGCCTGCTCTGTTTTTTTCCCTTGGTTAGTGTAACTAAAGGTTTGTCAATTATATTTTTTTAAATAACCAGCTCTTAGTTTCATTGATGTTTTCTGTTTTCTTTTTAGTCTCTATTTTATTTATTTCCACTTTGATCTTTATTATTTACTTCTGTCTGCTTAACTGTGGGCTTTGTTTGTTCTTCTTTTTCTAATTCCCTTAGGTATAAAGTTAGATTTTTTGTTTGAGATTTTCTTCGTTTTTTGCAGTAGGACTTCTTGCTATGAACTTCCCTCTTACAATTACTTTTGCTGCATTGTATAGATTTTGGTATGTTGTATTTCTGTTTTTATTTCTCTAGATATTTTTGGATTTCTTCTTTGGATGGAATGTTCTATATGTATGTCTATTAAGTCCATCTGATCTAATATGTTGTTTAAAGTCGCTGTTTCCTTATTGATTTTCTGTCTGGATGATCAAGCCATTGATGTAAGTGGAACATTAAAGTCCCTTATTATTATTGTATAGCTGTTAATTTCTTCTTTTAGATCTGTTAATATTTCTTTTGTATATTTTATTGCTCCTGTGTTGGGTGCATATAAACTTTAAAATCTTGTGGAGCCCTTTTTTGTCTTTTATGTAGCCTTTGTTTTAAAGTCTATTTTATCTGATACAAATATAACTACTCCAGCTTTCTTTTCCTTTCTATTTCCATAGAATACCTTTTTTTCTTTTTGAATTTTTATGAGTTTATTTGAGTCAAACAGAGGATATGACTGGAAGCGAGAGCTCAACAGACTGAGAAAAATGCTTCCTACATGGACTATCTTTCACCATCCCTTTATTTTCAGTCTCTGTGTGTCTTTACTTCTGAAGTGCCATGTTGGAGGGCAGGGCTGTGGCCTGGCTGTAATATGCATCAGCTGCAACCTGGAGGTAGGCAGAGTTCTCAGGGCATATGCCCATCTGTGCTAACAGATTGGGAGAGTTCCAGAATGGTGTCTGCCAGCTCCAACATTAATAGGATAGTATGAGATTACAGAAATGGTGGCCTCCAGTGTCTCCATTCCCACAGAAAGTCCCAACAGTTTTCTGTCTCTCCGGCTTTAAAATTAGTAAGTAGGTTTTCTTCATATATGGTCTCGGCACTTTTCAAACTGGTGTTTTTGTGCTGTTTCCAGAGCAAGTGAGTTTGCACACAGGTTCTCTGTTCCCTACAGTTGTGTGGATTTTCTGGACATGATCCCTGTTGGTTTTCAAAGCCAGGTGTTTTGGGGCTTCATCTCTTCTGTGCAAGATATAACATTTAGGGTACCTGATGTGGGGCACAAACCCCTCACTTCTCAGGGAAAATTTCTGTATTTTGGGGATCCCTAACAAGTGCAGATCTCTGTGTCTGGGGTGTGGTTTTTTTGCGAGACCATGTCTCTGCCTCCCATCTTTATGCTGTTCTTTATCTTTTGTTGTAGAGAATTTGTTCATCCAATTTTCAGGTCTTTTTCAGAGGAAATTTTTTCATATATAGTTGTAGATTTATTATGTCCGTGGGAGGAGGTTGGTCAGGATCTTCCCATACTGCCATTTTGAACTTCTAAATAACCATTTGTATGAATAGGACAAACAAACATGGACATGAAATATAGACTAGTGGTTACCAGAGGACTATAGAGTAGTGGTTACTAGTGGGGTGAAGGAGGAGGTAGATGAGGTAAAGGGGGTCAAATATAGGGGGGAAGGAGGAGGGCAAATTGGATAAAGGGGATCAAATATATGGTAGCTGAAGGAAACTGGACTTTGGCTGGTAAATACACAGTAGAATATACAGATGTCAAATGATAATGTACACCTGAAAATTATATAATTATATTAACCAATGTTACCCCAATAAACTTAAAATAAAAATAAGAATAAAATAATATTCATTTTTAGATGTAAGAAATTGCCATCTTTCTCTTAATTTCTTGGAAAAGTATTATTGTGTTCAAGGTGGCCAATTTCATCTCTTTTTTTTTCTTCTGATGCTCTAATTTATATGCATTTTATTTCTCTGAATTGGGAGCCATAATTATACACTAGTCCAAACTTTTTAATGTTGTATTATAAATACCAAGGAGTTTGTGCTGCCTGAAATTTATAGAAAGATACCACCTGAGTGAAAGATCAAGGGTACTATCCAAGAAGATTGGTGAAACTTTTTATTAGGTTATAGAAATTTCTGTGATTATTATTTTATAATAATCATAAGTTTGAGAACTGCAAGATTTTACTTTTTATATTTTAGCCTTAAGTTACAGGATTCAAAGATTTTGGTGGGTGATGATTTAGGAATATGTAGAAAATGGGAAGTTAAGACTGGACAAAGATTACTTAAGAAACCAGGATGCAGGGATGAAAAGGTGTGTGTACCTCTGTCTGGATTTCTTCAGCATTCGAATCTCCGTACCTCCATATATCAAGTATGATTCTTTAACAGTAAAGAATTATCAGTAACTGGAAAACACTTTTTTTTTTTTTGGCCTTTCTCCTAACCTATCTTTTCCATTCATAATTAGCATTTTTTTACTGTGTATGCTAAGAATTGTAAAACTAAAATGGAGTTGGGTAGTGATGATAAAAGCAGGTGATACCTGTACTGTGATTTTCTTTGGTATTTTAATTCAAATCAGAAAAAAGTTAGTTTTTGGCAACCATACTTCACTCACCTTCCTTCCTGCTGAGTAGCTTGGCTATGATATTTAGTTATTTTGATTCAAGTTGTTCTAGATTATATAGTAATTAGACTGTCAGCTATTTAATAGGCATGTTTTCCCCAAGTTGGCTTCTTGCCTGTTCTTGAAGCAACCAAACCTTCTTTTCTTTGAACATAGAAACAAAATTGAATAAAATGATTGTTTGCCAATATTACATACAATTAGGCTCATAGGCTTAACTTTAGATGTTTACAATTCTTAGAATGGTAGAATTTGAATCATAAAGGCCTTGAATAAGTTATATAGTCTACTCAATTAAGTTTTGTTTAATTTTTTTCTATATATAAAATAAAATAATATCTTGTCACATCCTGTCATTAAGGTTTATGGTAATAGAATAGGCTCTATCCTTCAGTGAATGTGTGAATTGAGTCTTATTTGTCCTACACTTAATTTTCCTCAGACTTAGTCATTTGAATATCTTTCAGAATTTTACAGATTTCAATCATGTCCTCATTACCAGAGTAATTTCTTTTGATTCTACTTTCCTTACAAATTGTCCTCTTCCCCCAAACCACCTCCACCCACAGTTTTTTTTTTTCATTGCCTTTTTCTGGACAATCTCCAATTATAATATCCTTTGCTTGAGACTTACTGACCAGAACAATACATGGTGTTCATGCATGGATTCATCCTCAGTGATTTGAGTTCTATTTCCAACATCCTCTGGTTTTTACCTGGCACTTTGTTTGTTGCTTTGGTTCTGGAAAAATATTAAGAATAACAACTTTAGAATCGTTCAGGGTTTTTTAAAAAATGATCTTCTGCCCTGTACCTCATTGCTTGGACCACGTCTTTCAGTATATTTTAGATTATTTTAAGGTAGCAGATTTTCTTACACTCGCCAGTTTAGAAATAGCGCTGTTACTTTTCTGCCTGGTTATACAACCTTCAGATTTTCCTGTATTATTTTTGTTATCAGCTGGGCCTTTAAGCACCGAGAATTGCTTTAGAAATTTAGGAATATTCCTAAATATTGCTAAAATATTAGCATCATCAGTGAACTTGACAATTTCCCAGTATATACCATCTTTGTAATTTATAACTCTATTAAATAAGACTGTTCCTAGAACTAGTGTTTCAACTTTACCATCCAGAGATTTGCTCATTTATCCTTACACTTTTGTTTTTTGTCTTCATCTATAACATAACAATTTCCTTTCCCTGCAAGGGTCTCAAGACCCTTGTCAGAAGTCTTTTAGATACAACTTTATTTAGTTTCCAAAATTAAATTGTTTTCTCCCTAATTTTATATTTATTTTAAACATTAATCAAAATATTATGTTAGTAATATTAAGCTATTAGGAAAAGTTTTAAGAAGAAGTGATTGTCTTTAGAGGCTCGTATGTGTTTCTTGTCTTTTTTTTTTTTTTCTCTTTGTTGAATTACTACATTGGTAATAAGAGCTCTTGGGAAGAAGTTCAGCCTTTGGCAATGTTTTTAAGTAGTTAAGTTTGATTTTATTTCTCATTTTTACATACATGTTGTCAAAAGCCTGTTTTGTGTGACCTAAATTTAAACTTCTAATTTCTGTTTCCCATTCTCTTTTCCGTCCAATATCTCATCTCAGGAATTCCATACTTTCTAAAATGTCCAGGATTATAGCTAATCCATTCTAATACGTTGATGAGAAGATGCTTTCATTTCGTCTGTAACCAGAATTGACCATTTCCGAGCCTTCTCTTGATGATAATGATGATAATAGATAACACTCTTTTGAGGGCCAGTCCTATTCTAAGCACTTCACAGATATTCACTTAATTTCCACAGTAATCCAGTGAAGTAGATGCTATTATTTTTTTCCCTTTTTGTACTTGAGAAAATTGAAGCAGAGAGAAATGAAGTAACTTGGCCAAAATCACACAGCTAAAAAGTGTTGAGTCAGGATTTAAATCAAGGAGTCAGTTCCAAATAACACTTTTAATCCTGTTATATATTTTAAATGACAGTATGTTTGGTATTATTTTCTAAATATGGAATACAGATATTTGTCTTAAATTTTCATCTTCACTATATCAGGCAAGAGGTATACACAGAATGATAGATAAGATAGATAAGCTCATTCGTGATACTAGGTTCCTTTTTAACAGAGTTCAGAGTATGCTCCTTAGCTTCAGGAAAATAAAACTGCCATCTATTCAATCATTCATCAAATATTTTTTCAGTGCCTAATAAGTGATAAAGCACTATTCTAGGTGCATGGAATATATCACTGAATAAAAAATTAAATATCTGCTGTGGAGAACCTACATGGCTGGGAAAGGGGTTGACAAAAACAATAGACATAAGTTATTCATTATGTTAAAAAGTCAATGCAATGGGAAAAAAATAGAGCTTTGGGAATATAGGGGTGGGAGTGAATTAAAAGAAGGTGGCATTTGAGTAAAGACATGAAAAACATAAGGGAGTTAAGTATGTAGGTATTTAGAGGAAAAATGTCCCGGCAGAGGGCACAGGCAGTACAAAGGCCCTGAGGTAGGATTGTGTGTGATGTGTAAAAGGAATTCCATGGAAGCTACTGTGGCTGGAGCAGGATGAGTGAAGAGAAGGAAAAGAGATGGTAGGTGGGCAAGAGGAGATCCAGATAATATAGGACCTTATAGACTATTATAAAGCCTCTGGTGTTTACCCTCAGCAAAATGAGGAACCATATTTGATTTACTATTATGCCAGCTACTATACTTGACCTTTTATAGATATTACTTCATATGCTTTTATTCAGAGCCTAGAAGGTAGATGTTTTTATCATTCGTTTTACAGAAAAAGGTACTGAAGTTTAGAGACAAAATAATTTGACCAAAGTGTTATAGCTTATATGTGAAAGAACCAGGATTCAACTCTAGACCATATTACTCTTAAAGCCCATCTACTTAATTAACTGTTATGCTACTTAAATTCTAGTTTGTGAGAAACATTTTGAATATATTAGGGACAGCAGCTCAAAAATGGAACCAGTGAAGTCTGTGTTATTTTATAATATTATCTATATTTAAATATATTAAAATATTATATATTTTATTAGTTATAAGAGAACATCTTATATATTTAAGGATATTGACTTTCTGGGTCTTTCATCCCAGGTGGCATAGATATAGATGCATTTCAAGACCGTGAAGAAGGCCGTGCAGGGCTGGATGATAATGAAGAGGTCATGCGAGCACTGCTCATTCATGAGAAGAAGACTCCCTCTGCCATGGCAGGCTCAGTGGGGGCAGCTGCTCCTGTGACCACTGCCAATGGCAGCGACTCAGAGAGCGAGACCAGTGAGTCAGACGATGAGTCCCCACCCCGTCCAGCAGCTGTGGGTATACATCATCGGGAAGAGGACGAGGAAGATGATGAGTTTGAGGAAGTAGCAGATGACCCCATTGTCATGGTGGCTGGTCGTCCATTCTCCTACAGTGAAGTGAGCCAGCGACCAGAGCTGGTGGCACAGATGACACCAGAGGAGAAGGAAGCATACATAGCAATGGGACAACGGATGTTTGAGGACCTCTTTGAGTGAGCTTTCCCTGCCTTTTCCTCCTTTCTCTATTGCTCATGTCAAAAAGAAATTGCCTACCCTTGAAGGAAAGTGTTTAAGTGGCTTTCTGCCCCTCTTTCATGTAAAGCGACTGTTAATCTTGCACAAAAAATAATGGGAGACAAAGTTTGATTTTTATGCCAGAAACTTCCCAACAAGGTAGGTTGGCTATAAGCATTCCCTTCCCTGCTATTATTACAGTATTAATACTTTACTGTGTTTTCTTATCTAATATCTTTCCTTTTCAAGGCATTGTTGCCCTTCTGAAATAAGTGAGGGAAGTCTAAATTCTTTCTGTCTGCCCTCAGAAGCCCACTATGATAGATTACAATAATTCACTGATCACATTTTAAAAAATCTGTTCCGACCAAGCATTCTAAACAATTCCTTATATTGCTGCCAACCAAAGCAGCCTGGCAACAGCAAATCACTGATGAGGGAAAAAACAATATTAAAACTTCATACTGCCTCACAATTGAGGATGGAGTCAGTAAGTAATGGGATGGGGGAGAGTATGCAGAAGGGGGATGGATAGACCTAAATTTCATGATTAATATCTAAACCAAAATGTGTGTCTTTAGAACTGACCTGACTGATAGATTCTATTGTTTTGCTTACTGCTTTTCAGTTTGTGTTGGATGATAAAAACAGTGTGCTTGGTAAACCCTTTGAAGAAATTAGAAAAAACATGAACTTGGAACAGAGATTCCACGTAAAGGGTTGGAGTGGAAAGCTTTGGGAACAGTGCCTTTCAGAACTGCCTGAGCTTGTGCTGATTTGGAGATCTTTTATAGAAAGATGAGACCGGTCCCTTTCTTTTTCCATTCTACAGTGCTTTAAATTGTTTAATGAGGCCATTCCAGCAGGAATTAGCATATAGCAATTGATTTCTCCTCTCTTTTCTCTCTCAACATTATTGAAAGCCTTCTTTGTCTCTCTTTTGATTGTTGTCAGACATGGTATTTTAGAGTACATCCAGTATACTGTTGAGCATTGTAACCTCAAGGAACGTAGTTTATTTTTGGTTCTGATATGTAGCATGGTATCAGTCTCTAAGGCAGAGCTTTAAATAAGGAACTTTCATATAAGAATCTATAACAATTGTATTTTTTGTAATGCTTTCCTTTGCATTGTAATTTTTAAGTATTTATCATTTTATAGTACATGTGTGAAGTTAAGATAGCTTTTAGAGTATCTGAGCCTTGTGAAGTGATGTTTCTTTTACCTGGGTTATATAAATGACTGAATATTGACAGCTCTATTTTATACTGACAGAAATGTGCTAATTTCCAGCTCTGTAACACCTTGGAGCATAATTAAAATGAATACTCTTCCCATTAAAAAAGTTTCAGACTTTTTTCTCTTATTAGTTCTATTTTAAATAATAGATGCAATTGTATGTGGACCAAACTTTTTCTGACGATAAGTTGCTTTAAGAATGACTTTTATGTATATACCTGGTACACATAGGCTGTTCAGCTTTTAAACGTTGTTTTTTCAACTTTCATAGTTCTAGAACGAAGTTCATTTAAAGAAAATAGTGATCAGATATTAAGTTTTAAAACTTAGTTTTGGGTAAAACTATCAGCTCTTTATTTCAATGAATAAATGTTCTCACTTTTTTCTTGAATCTAACTTGCATATTGTACTTCCTAAAACTAGCATTCTTTTTTCCTTTCCCATTATCTACCAACTTCTTAAAGGATCATAGACTATTTACATATTTCTTTATATCCATCTTGTTTGTAATCTGGATTTTGCCCTGTAAAACAGCTTCCTACAGTCCTAACTGTCCAGCCTAACAGCCCTTTATTCCTCAATTTCTTTAGCCACTCTTCAGTATTTGATGCTATCAACCCATTCTCTCTCTTTAAAAAGTTTTCATTTAGTACCTTAGCTATTACAATGTCCTTGTTCCCTTGTTCTCCTTACCTCATTGTCTGTTCCTTCTCAGTCTTAAGACTATATTTTCCCCCCTGCTATATATATGAGCATACCTCAAGGCCTAGTTCTTTTTTCCCTTCTTTGTGTGTGTATGTGTGCGTGTGCATGTGTATGAATTTATATTATGGAAAAACATCAAAAGTGAAAACAAGTATAAGCAAGTGTATTCATTGCAACAGTGTTTGAAATTGAATAGATAGATGCATAGATATACTAAATATAGACTAATCAGGGATGAAATTATTTTCCCAAGAAGCCATATAGCTATTACAAAGAATGTATTGATAGGAAAAAATATTCGTAGTGTGTTAAGTATAGAAGTATTCCATTTTTCTACATGTGTGTACATGTAAAGAAAAAAGCTAATAAATGTGTCTAGATATCAACTTTTTAACATATGTTGACTCATTTAATTCTTATAACCTGTGAGGTAGATACATATGTACAAAGATACGTGTGTGTGTGTGTGTGTGTGATTAGAGTTGAGAATTACAGTGGTCTTAATATGTTATAGTGGAAAAGATATTTCCATTTTGGAAAGAGAATTAAATGAACAAAAGGTCATGTAGAAACAACCTGGTAGGATTAAAGAAATAGAGTGACAAAAAAAAGCTTTTTATTAATGCTAGGATTGTTAGGTGTGCCTTTTTAAAAAAAATCTTGGCTTTATCATTAGATAAACATCTCTGAATTTAAACTCAAAATTAATAGGAAAATATAACTTAATACATGAAATTTTATACATTACCCGTATTTTGATAACATATCTAATGATTCAATAGAGTTTGATATTACTTCATCAGACAGGTTTATGTCTGTTACGTGGCATAGTATTCTGGTGAGAAAAGCCAGTTAGTGACAGAATGACCAAAAATGGGAGCCTCTGAAATTAGCAGCCTCTGAAGCTCTAGGCAGGTCAGACCCACACCCAAAATTAGTTGACACCTGTAGTTACAGTATCTGTTGACCTCAGGATGGCTGGAGTTGTTATCACCCACAGCCTATATAATAAGGGATAGTTGGAAGTTGTCTCTGAGTGACGTTGGCTGTATTAGTATAACTCATATGTCAGCTTCCCAGGTGTCCCAACTTTTCCAGATTTAAATAGAACATTTTTTATCCTAACATCGCGGGATACTTCTTCAGTATCATTTTGTTCTTGGTGGGGGCAGAATGGGGTATGGAAGAGGCTGGTAGTTTGTATCCTCTTGCTCTGCCTTCTTGCTTCCCTGACTTTTTCACCTTTTCTCTGTACCACCTATCTTGACTTCCAGAGTGGCATCAATGCAGGTCTGTGTAACAGCTTCATTGAAGTTTTTACATTACGGGGCAGGGGACAGGCACTGACAGGAGTTTTTGTCTCAGCACTGCATAATCAAGGAATACAAGAGTAGATTGTATACGTCCTTGTTCTTAAGAAGTCTCTTAACCATGCTCACAGATTTTATCTCAAGTTCAATCCTGGCTTTAAATCTTACTAAAATTTTAGCTCCCTTTTTACTTTTCATCAACCCTTTCTTTCCAAAGGCCTCAATTATAAATGTATTAGAGAAAATCACTTTTTTCTTTATTTTATCCCTAGTCCAAGTAGTGCCTTGAAAGCTCCTATCAAATCCAAAGTGGCCTATCAGGATATTTCTCAAACCAAGGAGCCATCATTTCCCCACGTCTAAAAGTCAGCATGGGATGTCAACTGTGGCTTTAAAAGGAACTTTTTTCTCTCCACACTGCACTAAAAGATATTACTCATCATACTTTGCTGTAAGTAAGATGATGAATAAACAGCTCTGGCCCTTGGTGATCCATAACCTTGTATCTGGTAGAAACTGCTTTCAATCTGCTCTCGAAGTTGAAGGCTTTTTGTTATTTAGATGCCCCTTTTTTCTAAAACACCTTAAGGAATATTACGTGTAAGTGATTAAAAGAAAATGTCCAATTTGGCATAGCCTGGTAGTCATGAAACTACCCTGACTACCAGCTCCAGTTAACTAAACACTAGCGCTGTGACACTGTTATCTGATGTAATCTTTCTGGGCCAGTTTCTCAGCTGTCAATAGTGAGATGATTATGCTAGGATCACCAATGATTCCCTTCTTCTCTGATATTTTATGGAGGTAATACTTTTTTAAATGAGGCCAAATATTAACACTCCCCCCTCCAGAAAAAGGAAAAACAAAGAAACAGAAGTCTTATGTGCTACAGCAATTCAAACCAAGTGAATGACATTTTAGTTAAGGGACTAGTTAGTGTATGTGGCAGGTTTAATATTTATAATGTAGTAAGCCACAGAATAAACAATCACTAATTAGGTTTCTCTATCTTGCCAAGGTACTTCATGTCTAATCATCTGAATGACTGAGGAAGAAGAATTTAGTATTTCATAACTTTTTGGTACTGTTTTGAGAGAATTTGGGCATTGAGTGGGAATAAAAATGGGAAGAGCAGTTCATTTTCTTTTCTACCAGTTGGTCTATGACTAGATTCCCAGCCAGGGCCACAACAGAAAGACTTAACATATGTACTTTCTTTTTTTTTTCTATTCCCAAGTTTTAAAAAAGTAACTAAGAAATGACAATACAAAAACAAATATGAAAATCTTTGGAAAGTACATATGTACTTTCTTTTTCTCTTTTTTCCTGAGTTTTAAAAAAGTAACTAAGAAAAATGACAATCAAAAAACAAATATGAAAATCTTTGGAATTTAGAAATTGATATAATTCCACCTTCTATTTGTTTAGCATTTTGTTTCCACCGAAGCTATTTCACATGTGTTATCTCTAGCCAAGCTAGGCTACTACCACTTTGTTTTTTAAAATATCTAAAAATCTCTTGGAAAAATGAAGAAGTATTTTAGAAGGAAACTGGCACTATTATACATTTGTTGCTTATTCTGTTGGCTTTTTATGTTAATAAAAGAAGCAAAATAAACTATGAACAGAATAAATACAGGTGTCTTAAAACATGCAAAGCCAAATGGGTTGAGAAGGGGAAAGAGTCATGAAATGTTACCCCTTTGAAAATCTAAAGGAATGAACTAATTCTGGTGTGCCCTCAGAGGAATGAACAAGTACAAGTACCTCAGGTTCTCTTGAGAAAGAGCTTCACATCCTTCTAAGTACCAGAGGCTACCTTTCCTATTCCACTTGCAAAGCTGATATGCCTAGTACGTGACCCAGTTTCAACAATTGACCCACATTTCCTGTCACATAAAAGAACATTGTTGCCTACCTAACGTAAGTAAGTCTGAGAAATTAGTCTGGAAAGAAGGCTGGTGCCAGGTCCTAAAGTGTCTTGAATCGTATTAAGGCATACAAGATGGTCATAGAGTTATTTTGGTGGTGGTTGTTATATGGATATGTTAATTTTTGGAAAATTCATCGAATAATACATAGTAAAAAATGAAACTCCCCACCCAGCCCATCCCCATCTCGCTACCTCAACATAACTGCTGGCAGTAGTTTAATGTGTGTCATCCCAGGCCTTTTCTTGGCCTTTAAAACAATACACACATGCCCACAGATATACTGAAATGCTTTTTGAATAAATGGCAATCACATAAACATTGCCATTTGCTTTTAAAGTATCTTCTAAAAAAGATGAAAAATTTTCCATATGAAAAATTTTCCATATCAATGTGTATTTAGATCTGCTTCAATTTTTGAAATAAGGAGTAGGTAGAATTTTACAATAAAGTTGTGTAATGGTTTGTGTAACAATTTCCTTATTGAGTGGCATTTAGGTAAGAGTCCAGGTTTTCACTGTTAAAATGCTATCATGAATTACCCTCATATTTTCATTCTCTGAGTATTTCTCTAGGATAGAGTTATGAGAGCCTTCCAAAGGACATGTCCATTTTAAACTTTGGTAGATATTGCCAAAATATCAAAAATATTGTTGGAGAATTTTAATCACAGGAACAAATTATAGTATTGACTTTAGGTTGGAGTTTAAACCTGCGGATGATTAAGGCTTAAAGTGCCCTTGGTGCGTATTTGGTCTAAAAAATTGTCCAAGTCAGTGGGGATGAAGAAGAGCAGACAAATTTGAGAAACTTCGGGGAGGTAGAATTAATGGATTTGGTGACTGCTTGGATAGGGTAGTACCTTCGATAAAACTATAAAACTCAGGTTTCTGACTGGATGGTGGTGCCATTTATCAGTATTTGAAATGTAGGAGGAGGGACAGGCTTTGCTCATGTTTCAGTTCTCCATCTCAGTAAATGGCACCACCATTTGACCTACATGCTCAATCCAAAAGACTAATAATTGGCAGTAGTTTCTTTTTTTCATCCCATATCCAATTCATCAGCAAGTACTGTCAGGCTCAAAATATAATCTAATTTTGAAAGTAGAGCTAACAGAACTTGCTGATAAACTTAAAATATACTGTAAATCTGATTTCTTATTACTTTCTCCACGCCCAGTCTACTCGAAGCCACAACTATCATCTTGGCTATGGCAGCTTTTCAACTAGTCTCCCCACTTCTACTCTTAGCACCTCCCCACCCTTAGAGATTTTGACCATTTCCACACACATGCAAGGAGTTTTTTAAAATGTAAATCAGATGATCACCTCCCATCCCCCCAAACCCTTAGAACCCATCACTGATTTTTTTTCCACTGTAGCATGCTCTCTGTTTTGCAAATATGCCAAGCTTTTTCCTGCTTAGGTCTTTGCCCTAACTGTATTTTCTGCATAAAACGTTATTCTCCACTCTTGGCCCTGTTATTTCATTCTCAGCTTAGATGCCACCTCAGAGAAGCCTTCTCTGCCCTGTCTAAAGTAAATCTCTCTCATTCATGATCATATTTTCCTATTTTATTTTTTTCATAGCAAAATTGCTATTTGAAATGAACTTGTTTATTTCTTATTTAATTATTTATATCTATCAATCTCTCCCCCAAAAGACTGTAAGTTTCCTCAGGGCAGGATACTAGCATATAGAATTAATTCTGGCACAATGTTGAATGGGTGGATGGACAGTTGAATTGGCACTAGAGGAACATAGCCTTTTCTCCACCAAGGCTGATAATTTTGTACCTGCCCAAATTGCAAATATATGTATATTCTCTTAATAAGTTAGTTATATTCACTTGTGGTTCATGGTTTCAGGGCTGTGTCTCCAGGACTAACAGTAGAGGGTGCCAGAATATAGCTTCTTGGGCACAGCCAATGAGAATGCAAGAAGCTTCGATTCTGGGGAGCCATTAACTTTAATATTCATGGAAAAGGTAATTTAGTGAGTACTTTGTCTAGGCTGCCACTAGCCACTAGCCACATGTGGCTATTTGAGTTCTTAAAAATGTATCTAGACTGAACTGAGTGAGATGTGCTATAAATATAAAATACACACTAAAATTTTGAAGGCTCGGTATGGGAATAAAGAATGTAAAATATCTTATTAATAATATTTATATTGATCGTGCTGAAAAGATAATGTGGAAAGATAATGCTGTAGATATGTTGTGTTAGAGGAAATATACTACTAAAAATAATTTCACCTGTTCCTTTTTATTTCTTTTTATGTGACTGTTAGAAAATTTAAAATTGTATATGTGGCTCATATTTGTAGCTTGCATTATGTTTCTGTTGGACAGCACTGGTCTAGGGCATTTTCTTCAGGTGCTAGAGTTAATATGTTATACTTAGTAATTATTTGCAGTTTTCCTCATTTACAAGTTTTTGACGTGAATATGTTGCCCACCTTCCTCTCCTCCACAACCCCTACCAGAAAGCTAGAAAGCACTGTTTTGTTTGTTGGCACTTCATTCTTGGGACGATAATGAATTTTGCTTCTGGTTTAATTTTTCACTCTTTGGAGTGGTAATGGTTGGGGTATGGTGTTTTTGTTTGTTTCTTTCTTTTTTGAAGTAGGATGAAAGGTAGGGATAATGTCAGCAAGTGTGATAAGGAACTGAAAAATTTTTGACTACTGAGCCCAATGTGATGTTGAAAGTGCTACTGGCTCGTGGATAACTGAGGAACCTGAGCACCCCATGAAGCCATGCCAGAGATGGACGGGCTGAGAGCTAGGCCTAACTCAGAGGGCAGTTGGAAGCTCAATGTGTTGCTCTATATGCATTATATTAATATATAGTGTATGTGAAATTGCTTATGTGTTTATCACCTGTATCTCCTCTTTGATAGAATGTAAGCTCCATGAGAGCAGAGACTTCATCTTTCATGCTCACTGTAGTATTCTGGCTCATATCCCTGTCTCAGTGCCTGGAATGTAGTAAGTAGTCATCAATACATGTTGAATGAACAAATAATTATGTTTATGCAGGCCAGGAGTAAACTATGACCTTTATATAGAAGACTGTTATCTTCAGTTTCTGTTGTTACTCGTATACCTAATTTATGATGCTATTTTGTGTTAATTATCTTCCTACTTGGAATGCTTATGGATGGTGAATGCTGATCTATGTAGCAAAGGACATTTTCCCAGCAACTGGTGAAACCTGTTAACCAAAAAGTACATCGAACAAGTACATCTAACCCAAGGCTTACTTGTGAATTTCTTCACTTAGTCTATGTTAAGGTCATTCTTTAGAGAGGAAATTTGTAAAGAACAATGACTGTGCTATTTCTTCAACTAGGAGTTTTGTCTCAAAATTGATGATACCGTGATTCCTTTATGACATCAAAGACCCAGCTTCCTTTTTATCTTTAATGCTTAGCCATTCTTGGTAAAATGTCTGTTGCTTCATGGTCACATAATGGCTGATCCATCTATGTTCAGATAAAAGAAGATAAAGGTAAATGCCAGCTGAGTCAATATCCCCACCTTTTTTGTTGTTGTTGTGAAATTCATGTGGCATAAAATTAACCATTTTAAAGTGAACAATTCAGTGGCGTTTAGTGCATTCACAATATTGTGCAACCACCATCTCTACCCAGTTCCAAAATATTTTCATTGCCCCAGAAGAAAACCCAATACCCATTAAGAAGTTGCCCCCCATTCTCTCTTCTCCCCAGCCCTTGGCAACCACCAATTTTCTTTCTGTCTATGGATTTACCTATTCTAAATTTTATATAAATGGAATCATACAATATGTGGCCTTTTGTGTCTGGTGTCTTTCACTTAGCATAATGTTTCGAGGTCCATCACGTTGTAGCATGTATCAGTATTCTATTCCTTTTTATGGCCGAATAGTATTGTGTGTCTATACCACAGTTTGTTTATTCTTTCTGTTTTTGATGGACATTTAGATCGTTCCACATTTTGGCTATTGTGAATAATGCTACTGCGAACATTCGTGTACAAGTATTTGAGTACCTGTTTTTAATTTTGAAGGCTCTATACCTAGGAGTGAAATTGCTGGGTCATATGATAATTCTTTGTTTATGTGTTATTTCTTTTTGAAGTAATTCCTCTTTCAGCACTATGTACAATAATTGCTATCATTCATTGAGGAGTGTGAGAGTCGACAGAGAATACCAAAACTCTAAGATTTGTGACCAGAGAGGGTTTCCTGGCAACAGCTACAGAGTTATAGGAGGCATATCTGTGAGGTAAGAATTTCTTGGATTTTCTTTTCTGAAGGAATTAGCTTCTATGAATTGCCCTTTGTATTCATTTCTGGGACTCAGACTCTAAGTCATAACATGGACTTCTCTTAGCCTTCCAGAGTGCTAAACTGGAACTGATCTCTGTGCTACAATTCTCTGTCACATAGTCAAGCCTTTAAGTTCAGGGTCAGAGTGGGCTAATGTCTTCATCTGCTGAAGCGTGAGGTGAGGCCCTTGTATTTGAACATTCTTGGAAGTGTACCTATATCAGGAGTGGCAGTGATGGCAGTTGTTAAGATCCAGAGGATGGATTCAGAACTAAATTGCCTCTCACAAGCATTTGCTCAGTATGAAATCGGCTTTAATCAGCCCTATTCCAGCAGCTTCAAAAACAGAAGGCTGGCAGCTTTTTATTTCAGGGTAGTGACCTACTGGGAGGTCTAAAGAATGATTCTGACAATGTTCGAAGAGATTCTTTCCCTGCTGTTATGTGCCTGTGTGCAGGTATAATGTGTATGTAGGAGGGTGGAAAAAGGCAAGATAAGATGGGCCTTTATGTTTAGTGGGTAGGTGGAGAGGACCTACTGTGCTGGGTATATCAGTCACATTTCGCAGCTCTTTGACAGCCTATAAAGTAAATTTAGTGATCATTTCTTTGCTGCTTTTTACACTGAGACTCATTAAGCTATAAAATTATGTCAGTGTTGTGAGCATCTATGTCCATATCTCTGACATCAGTTTAGCTTCTTCAAAACTGACATAGTACTTTCCTTCCCTTCCTCCCTCACCTTCAACACTTTGGGACAAAAACACCTACCAAGCAAAGAACTAACTGAAAGCCTGTGGGAGTGGCTCTTTTGCCTCCAAAACTACTCTTTCTCAAGGAGTGCATTGGGCCACTTTGGGAATTCTTCAATAAGTACTCACTGTGTTTTGACCAACAGATCTCAGTGTTTCAGCACCTGTCTCATTATACCACTTCCCCTTCCCCATAGTTCACTTGGTAAGACCCTGTTTAAATTTGCCTTTTCTCCAGTTAGTGCTACTCTACCTTTGCTTTGAGTTCTCCCTTGATTTCCTTCTTTCTCTATACTGCATCCTCTTCTCCACAGCCATCACTTCTGAAACAAACCCTTTATGCCTACTTCCTGTGGTGGAGGAGGGTGGTTTTCATTTGCTCCCCAACAGTTTGAATTTCTCCCCACTCTTCAGCTGATGTGAGTCATAGTGATTGATTCAGATAATCCAAGCCAGACAATAAGAGTTTCTTCAAGATTTTTGTTGAAATGAGAATAAGGCACTCTCTACTAAACTAACCCTAACTACTAGGTAACTAAACTAACCTGCATAACCGGTAGCTGCTGTGGACAATCTTTGTCATTATTTGAGGACAATCTACCTGGAAATGAAACCAACACAGAGGAAGGCAGATATGAGAGATAGAGAGAGACAGATTTCCCACCATAACCCTTGAGACCCTGAATCCTGCCACATTTGAAGCCATTTTTACCCTTGCAATTATTTCTGTTATGTACATCAATACATTTTATTTTATTCTTATGCCTGCAGTTAGAAGTCTTGACTAATACAATGCCTATCAGCCCACTCATACCTCCACTTCATCTTTACTCGGCCTTTCTCTCCAGACCCTTTTTAGTTGAGTGTTGTGCTGTTAGAGGGCTTTAGAATTAGTTAGGAATCATCGCCAACTAAGTGGCCAGGGTATTTCGTTAATTTATTTTCTTGGACATTTTCCAAATTAAAGCAGTTTTGTTAACCACAGTTAAAAAAAAAAAAGTGTCTCACCTGTATCCTAAACCTCCTCAACTCCTCCCACTGACCCAAATCAGTGTTATGATCCCATACATACACTTATTTAGGCCTTTGTAGTTTACGTAGGTTTTTCTGCCTCACCTGATCTTTGCATAAAGCTCTGAGGAAGGTACAAGAGGCATTATTACCCTCTTTCTTCACCTGAAGAAACAAGTTGAAAGAAGTTTATTATGATTTGCCCATATTGTATTTATAGTCATTGCTGTGACTCAAACCTTGTGATCGACTGCTGATCTAGAAGAGTTCTTTATTTTGCATTGTGTTGCCTCCCCTGGGTAGAAACATGGCTCCAACATAAACTCACACTCTCTTCTCCCATGGAGACCTCCTTTCTCTAACACCTGTAGGCCCACTGGGACAGAAGTCCTTGTTTTGTTTTCAGTATCTCTTTCAAATTGGCTGTCCTCCATTTTCCATCACTGGGATTCCATTTCATCTGTCTGTACCACCTGCCACAAGTCTTTGTTACTGTTATAGGATATTTCTTAAAGATTTAACCTAGTTTAAGAATATGACTGGTTCTGGGTTATATTATGACTTTGGCCCCACTACTCATGTCCCTTGAATTTTTCCACTTTCCAACTTCTTTAACATCCCAAGACCTTCCACAAGGTCCCTCAAGTCATCCATATCCCTACATCATCTTCCTGATCTGCTTTTCATATTCCCATGCCTGGGCTGGAGCATGCTGTAACAAAGATATTAATTCATTACTTCTGGCTTTGCTGCTTATTTTCATCTGGGTCTTTCCTGCTATGAAGATCTCTGAATGGCTACAGTGGTTTCTTTTCTCTTTGATCTTTACCAATCTGTTCATGATCTTTCATGTCTGGGATCAATTTGCTTTCATACAACTTCTATAATAAACATTATTGGTTGCCTGTTCATCCATTGCTCTCTCCCTAATTGTACTGATTTTTGCTAAGGGATGTTCTTCCCAAGGAAGTACATGTTCTTCTGGAGAAGCAAACTCTACAGTCATCTGCACAGTTGGTTCTAACTGAGCCAAGGATAATTGTAGTAGTAAGTGGGGTTATTCATAAATATTCTGGTTCTCCTAGATACATGGTAGGATTGCATTTCCTAGCTTATTGAAGTTAGGCATGGCCATGTGACTTTCTTTGGCCAATAAAATGTGAATAGAAGTGATACATGTCATTTCCAGGCAGGAGCCTTTAAGAGCTAGCATACGATTCACCAGATCTCCTTTACTCTGTTGCAGTGATTGCTAAACCATGTGTCAAGATGAAGACTCTATCAACCTGGGTCCCAGAATGGCAATAATAGTAGAGCTCACCCTGCCAACATACACTGTCATGGAGTGAGAATAAGAAATACATTTTTTTCTGTATTAAGCTTCTGAGGTATGGGAGTTGGCTGTTAACTGCAGTATAAGCAGACCATCCTCAATGATACAGTCTCATCCTCTTACCAGTGCCTGGGTCAGGAACCTAGCCTAAGCCAAGCAATCCACGGCATTCCTTGGCCAAGTAACTGATTGAGATAAAGGCTTGTGACCATCGGTACACTGAGATGAGAAGGGAGGTTTGCTAAGGCTTTGAGGAAAGAAGTTTCCTCACTTTCAAGAGAGCCTCCTGAAGATATGGATTCTCTCTTCCTCTGGATGTTACATGTAAATATGAAGCCTGGAATTACTAGTCACTTTACTACCTGCCTCAGGATAAAGCCAACACATGGGGAGAGTAGTACGAAAAGGATAACAGAGAAATGCCAAAGCTCTGACTGAATTGTAACCAATCATGAATCTACCTCTGGATTTTTTCAGTTGGAAAGGCAATAAATCCCTTTTGCTTTTTAAGCCATTCGAGTTGGATTTTCTGTTACATACTTCCAAAAGCAACCTAACAATTGTAACTTCCTTTATCAGTTCTTATCTCTACTTCCTACTCTTCCATCCAGTCTCAGAGAAATAATAACTAATAATAGTGTCTATTTATAGAAGACATACTGTGTCTTCTATATATACAGATTTGGATAAGTGGAAGAGTGGATATCACCTAGAGTTAGAGCAAAAACGAGCAACAGCATGGTTTCAAGAAGGAACATGGCTCATTGAAGAACATTCTAAATAGGTGCTCAGTAGATGTTAGATCTTTTATTTTTTCTCGTTATGGGAGATAACAGAGTGATTTTCTCTGAAACTGTTTGTTGTAGGCTTGATATAAAAGAGCTATGGCCACTAAGTAAGTTAGTTTCTTACTTGCTCAAACCCTGTACACATAGTAGGTAGTCAAAGATGTTTACAAAATTGCAAAGACATCCATCCATGCACAATTCCTCCCCAGAGAAAGAAGCTTACAAGGGCTTTCTGCCAAGAATTCTACTTTTCTGGTTAAGTCAATGCTTGGCACACAGTAGGCCCTTAGTTAATACTTGTTTGAATTGATTCAAATTATCTGGTTTGGTAAGAAGTTATTGCCTTAGCGAGCTTGGTTTCTCATCACATCAACACTTCAAACCTCTGTCAGATCAGGTTCTCAATAGGGTATCTTAAATACATGTTATTAAAATACCTAAATAGAAACCCCATCTGCTTAAATAGACTGAGCTTGATGAATCAGCCAGAGAGGTGGGAGGCTGATCTAGCCAGACTTGAACTGAGCCTGTGGGGAACAGGCAGCTCGCTCTTCCTTTGCCACCCCAGAGTGCTCACAGCAGAATGTACAGATTTATAAAGAGAAAACTGGATCATCTAGTTAACAAAACATGAGGGCTAAAGCAAGCCACAGGGCAGTGCCTGTGGGCTAATTAACAGGTCTGGCTGGAGCCCCTTACCCCAGCCATGGATCATGCTGAAATGTGTGTCAGAGCTGGAGAAAGTGGAACGCAGGGACTTGCCTCTTTCATAATTCCTGCACCTCTGGAATCTAGATTTTATTTTCATGCAATTGTAAAAAGCATTTAAGAAACATAGCAGGATTTATTTTGGGAACTGTAACTGGTGAAGTCACCAAGGACTTAAAGACCTGAGATAAAATACAATAATGAGGAAGCTGCATCCCTTTATTTAATTTCCCCAAGAAGGATTTTGCACTAACATCCATCCCTGATGAGATGTCATCAAGCCCTCATTTCTAGATGGTCTTGGCTGCCAGAGTCCTAATCACAGTCAACTTCTCAACTATCATAATTTCTCTTTCCCCACCTCTCTCTAAATACCCAGGGTGTGGACTGCACTCTTTTGTGCTGCCATTAAAGAAGGAAAAAGATTTGAGGGTCACTCTTTATCACACCAAAATACGTGTTTAAAAAATGTTCTTTCCTAAGCTCTACTCTTGGTAGCACTTAGCAAACAAAGCCTTGTACACAATAGGTGCTCAACAAATAATCTGTTAAATTGACTACTTAGTTCTGGTTGAGAAAAAAGTTTGATGTGCTTTCTTATCACCACTGGTCTGATTTCTCTTCTGCTCTGCTGCGACTTGTCCCTCCATATCTGTGCCGTTAACCCAGCTCCCCATACACACATATAAACACAGTCATACTCTATCCCATTCAGGTGTTTTGCTCATTTAGGGTTTTGTTTAGGATATTTTCTTTATTAAATGAGAGGGGAACTGAGAAAAATAATGTATATATGAGTCAAAGGTCTGGATTCTGGCCCTATCTGTGCATTTTATTTTGGATCTGAGTTAAATGTCTTATGTGCTCAGATTCCTCATCTCTGAAAGAAGCATCATAGTAATATATGTTTGACTTACCTCCCAGGTTGGTGCAAGTATCAAATGAGTTAATATGTATGAAAGCCCTTCGAGAACAGAAAAAGCATTTTAAATGTCTGTTCTTATAAGTTCCTAACCCCTTCCAGGTTCATGTACCCAATAAAATATCCAGTATTATCAAGAAAGTTTTCCATAGTGTGTCTCCCTGGAAAATGGGCTCCTTCTCACTTCTCTTCCCCAGGAGAGGTTAATTGGCTGTCTTCCTGTGCCTGAATGGGACACTTTTACTCATGAATACACTGGGGTCTAGGGTCAGGCCTTCAGCTTTGTAGCCTCAGAAACTCGATCTTGGCAGAGACTCTACATTGATCAGATTCAGGGATGCTGACTCATACTAACTCACAAGAGACTGATATATAACCAGAATACCAGTTGATTAATTTATAGTGGAAAACATTTGGCCTGATTTGCCCCTTTTCTCTGAATAGGTCAGTTGTAAGGGAAGAGAGAGCATCAGAAGATTCTTCAGTGAGCAAAGAACTTTGACAAGGGGAGTTAGACAATTCAAATGTTTCATAAGATCACGGTCTGCTCGTCAGCTCTGCCACCTTAACAGGAATCCCCCCTCCAGATGGTCTAGATGCTTCTGGCACCCTGGCAGGGAACCCAATTCCAGAATTCTGCTTGCATGAGTTAAGAGTGTGCCAGATGTGCCTTTTTCCCCACATGCCATTAGTTGACCCAACCCTCTTCTGACCTACACATTGCTCTTTATATGTGTTAATCCTTTTCAGACCTATTGCAGTAGAACTGTGGTTCCCAAAGTCAGTCTGCTGGCCAGGGTGGAGGTGATTGCCACAAAAGCACTGGAGAATTCATGAAAAATAAATAAATACAGACTTTTTTTAGCTCTACTAGAAATTTCAATTTATTGCATCTGTGAAAAAGTTTAGGAATCTGAATGTTTACAGGGATCCCAAGTGACTGATTATCAACTAGGCTGGGGAACCACTGATATAAAAGTAAGAATCTATACTGTTCCTTTAAGATGACTTTGCATACTATGATCCACTCTGGATTGATCATATAGATTAACTTTTAGAACAAAACATTATTTTCTAGTTCTTAAGGGATAGTCACTGTTGTATCCTTGAACTAACTTCCCTCCCTCCTCTCCTTTCCTTCCTTCCTTCCTTCCTTCCTTCCTTCCTTCCTTCCTTCCTTCCTTCCTTCCTTCCTTATTTATGAATACCTAAGGAAGCTTACCAAAAGAAGGCTGTGGCAATCAACACTCCAAGTGCCAAAAGCAAAAGCTGCTTTTAGGTGATAATAGACTTGGAGGATTAAGATATGTAATCCTGATGACTTTAAGGCCAGCCAATAAAACCAAGGCCTGACATTGAACAATCTAGAGACAATTTCCCTGTGATAAATAACCCTGGGTCTTGGCGTACTTCCTGAGCTGATATCCTCTAGGAAGCAAACTTAAGCTCAAAAGTGGCTTTGTGGGGAAGTACATGTCCCCATTTCACTCATGGCAAAGAAAACAGCTATCTTTCCTCTCAAATATGGTTCCCATCTCACTAGCATCTGGCAGTGGCTTGCTTCCAGCAGAGTGCCAAAATCAGGGGAATCAAGTGAGAATCATCTGAGGGGTGCCAATGTGTGATGGGCATCTCAATATACTAGGCATTTTGCTCCCATACTTGATGTGCTTTATGCATCAAAAAACTACTGATAGAGGTGAATAGCCCCATTTTCCAGATAAAGAAATTTAGATGCAAGAGAGTTAACTTGCTAGTTTCTTGTAAGCAGTAAGTGGTAGAATTGGGATTTGAATCCAAGCCGGCTCAGTTCCAAATTCTGTGTTCCTTCCGTGATCCCTTGCTGCTTCGTAAACAGGGGTGTTCGAAGTGGGTGTTTTGAGCATAAGATTAATTTTACTATGCATATGTATTTATAGATAATACTTAAATTTTCTCTATGAAGAATTATATATACTATATATATTTTTTCATATTTCCCACAATGACAACTATCATGTTTCTACATATAAAATTTACTAGCATCTAAATATGCGTTTGGTTATACAGCTAATTCTGATTCCTCTCTGGAAAAATAAAAGCTGTAATTGTAGATAGAACTGGGAGTCAAGGTACCTGGTTTATAGTCCTGGCTTTGCCATTCAATTACAATATGTCTGCGAAAGCTCCTTTTTCCTGCCTGGGCCTCGATTTCTTCACCTGCAAAAGGAATCTAATCTAGATTTCTAGATTAGACTAGATCTCTAACATTCTAAGATTCTGAAAACCTGGTGAAAACTGTTAACATGTTTCTTAATTTTTGAGATCAAAGTATAGCAAACGAATACTAGAAAAAAGAAAGCTAAACATATGTATCAGAAGACTTTTAAAATAACTAATGAGCACTTTATAGATGCCAGGGACTGTATAAACTAGTTTATAAACTTTTGATTCATTCTTATCACATAAACTCTACTTTCATTTATCCATCTCTGAGGAACAAAGAGGTAGTAATTTGCCTAGAATCATACGATCAGATAGAGAAACCACTACTGACATCTAGGCCTGATTGTAGGTCCAGCAGCTAGATATGGTCCTATTCTCTTTCTTGCTTTATGGCTCCCATTCTGATAACTGTTCTATTTAAGATTATATGATCTTGAAATATGAGGGAAAAAGAGCTCATGTCAGAGAATTTCCTAGAGACTAGGAGCTATAAAAGACTGAATACATTCAGGTTCGGGGAGTATGATTTCATTTCAACTGTATCAGAGAAAACATTACATTGATTAGCAGGCTCTGGTCATAAAATTGTTTCTCTTCCTTAGTTTCATTATAAGCTTTGTTTCCTAACATTAAGCTCATAAAAGTTAGGCCCCAATTCTTCTCACTGGGTCTAAAGGAGGAAATAAATCAATGAAAGAAAAAATCCTTTTCTGTCTGGTACTGATCCCAGGGAGGAGAGAGGAAGAGAAAGATAGAGATAAACTGAGTCTTGTACAGACTGGGGCAACTGCCTTTGACATCTGTCCTGTTCAAATGATGCCTTTGTAGTAACCTGTTGCCTCTGATCTTGTTGGACAGGGAAGTTGGGTAGCTAGGCTGATCCATGGTCTATGAGGAGATATAAACACATCATCAACCCCATGTAACCCCAAGGGTTGATACCTGGATCAGACCACAAGAGTGTCCAGTCCTGGAACCAGGGAGAAGAGAATAGGGAAGAAGGTACAGGTAGTGTCACTACTTCTTTCTGTTTCTGTCCTTGCTCACTATCCTGATTAAAGAGGCCTCTTTTTCTTTTTTGTGTACTTTGTAGTATATGTGGATTAGGTGTGTTGGAGAGAATTGAAAAAGCCTGTTTAAATTGTTCAAGCTAATTTAGAAGTCATTCTGCATTGTGTACCCAAGCCTACACTTTCAATAACGTCAGAAAAGTTTGCTTTACTTTTGCAATACATCAATAGGTTAAATGACATTTTAAATAAACCTAAAGGGGACATGAAGCTGGAAAATATAGCTACAGAACTAAACCAGAATTCAAAATTGTCTAGACAGTCTGGAGTGTCTTGTCTAACTCAGTAAGATGAAATGTATCAGAAATAATTGCAGAATTCTATATTTAGGGTAAAAAAGAAAACCAGCTATTCAGGATGGAAGAGACTACCTGGATAATGTTTGTTCATGTGAAGGAACTGGGGACTTTAATTAACTACAAGTTGAATATTTGCCAACACTATGACGTGTCTGCTGAAAAAAAACTCCCCAGTCTTTGCATGAAGGAAAGTGAGGTGGAGATCAGAGGCAGCCTGGTCTGCAGTGGGCTGTGGTCAAACCACACTGAAGTACTAGGTTCTGTGGTAGGTACCACAATTCTTGGGGGATATTGACCAACTAGAGCAAAGCAAATAGGATGGCGAGAGTCAGGAAATCAGAGGTAATTGATAGGAATGGTCACATTTAGCCTGGAGAAGAAAAACAGTCAACCAAAGGAACACCAGATCATTGCCTACAAATGTTTCAAAGGCTGTTGTGTGACAGGCAGAATAAATTTGTCCTTCACTGTCAAAACACAAAGCTAGTCCAAGAAGAAGTTAAGAAGGCAGATTTCAGTTCAGCATAAGAACTTTTCAATAGCTGAGCCATTGTCCTTGAGAGAGGGAGCTCCTGGATTCTAGAATTACTATGGCTAAGTCTGTCTCGGAGAACTTTATACTGGGCAAAGGTCAGGTGAGAAATGAAGAAGCATTATTTGTTTGATTTATACTCCCTGGACCAAAGGAGCCACCATTGTCTGTTTTTCCCGAGTTGGATTCATTTCATATTTTTTCTGGAGCCTTGACTTGGCAGCTACCGACATCAGATGGAGGACTAGACATAAGTATTCAAGACCTGTGACTTTCTGAGCAGGCACCACCATTTTAGAATTCCTGAGCCCCTTAAGAATTCTACCCACAATGAAACTCGAGTTCTCGTACTTATGCATTTGTTTATTAACAGAAAGACTCACTTTGCTTTTTGAGCATATTATATTAAGCCATCATTGTTTCTGCTTCAGAAATATTTTTATTATTCCATATATTATATTTTTATTTCTTTGAATTTCATTTAGTAGTTCCTGGACACTTTTTTCCCTATTTTTAAAAACGAACAGAAATTTGTTAATATGATAATTTTAATATTAATTAAATTATTTATACAAAGGAAAAAAGATGAATAGGAAGTTTCTGCTCTAAGGCTTGACTGTGCAGTTAAATGATACCAGGAAACTTCTCTTTGCAAAGTGCATCCACTCAGCCCTGAAAGCAATTGGTCCCCAGCTCTTCTCATCCCTTATCTTACAGCTATTCCACAGACAAAGCAGGCAGTCTCATCCTTAAAATTCTTGGTCCAGGAGCTTGGGAGAATTATAGCCCAAATTTCTTTTCAGGAGAATACAAGACTGGCTTCAAAATTTTTTTGGAATAAAATAATAATAACAACAACAAACACTTTCATAGTGCTTACTATGTGCCAGGCACTAATTAAGTGTTTTCGTAATATTCATTTAATCTTCATAATAACCCTGTGGTAGGTGCTATTATCTTCATTTTATAAATGGAGAAAATATGTCATAGAGAAGTTATGTGACTTGCTCAGGGTCACAGAGCTGCCAAGATGGGAGGCTGGGGAGTTGAGCTTATGAGTTCTGGCTCTGGAATCTAGGCTCTTA
>CM053507.1:107457599-107526415 GCA_028627145.1 Eidolon dupreanum
TTTTTTTTTTTTTTTTTTTTTAGTGATAAGCTTCTTGGAAAGATAAGGTATTCTTCTACATTTTTACTTTCTAAGTGCCTATTACCTCAAGTCTTTGATTTCTGGGAGTTCTAAAAAAGGGAAAATAACATGAAAAAGCACATTAAAATATGTAGCATAGACTTAGAGAGCTGTGAGAGCTAGAAGGATGATAGAATGGAGGGAATATCAGGTTAGGTGGAGTGAGCAGGGAAGACTTTAGCAGAGTTTGGGAAAAGAGGAAGATAATTTTGAGCAGAGAGTGGGAAAGGGCATTCAGATGGGCATTCAGTTTGTGGCAGAAATATGTATAAATTGTCTTCCGAGAATAGTTGAGATTGTTATAATGAAGCAGAATGCCTGAAACAGAGCAATGAAATCATCAAACAGTGTAATTTGTAATGAATAAAGACTAGGCTGAAGGTAATTGGTTTTAAACTAGGCAGTTTTAAGCAAATGCAGAAGTGTCTAGATTTAATGCAGGGAGCAAGAGTAAGATTATGTAATTAGGAATCATAATTAATAATAATGGTTGGTCTTATTTTTGGAGGACTTACTATGTATGAAGTATTGTGCAAGAACTTCCTAAATGGTCTCCCTGCATTTCCTCCTCTTCTGCTAATTCTACTCTCAACATAGCAGTCCCAATAATCTTTTAAAAATGCAAATCTGATCAGTTCCTGACTCCTCCACACTTCTTACAATTCTCTTTCCTCTTACAAAAAGACCAAAATCCTTTACATGACTTACTAGGTCCTACTGGATCTGGATCCGGCCTCTTTAAGTCTTGTTTTCTTTTGGTCCCTTAACACAAGTCCTGCCCTCTTCTGGCTTGGTATTTCACAGATGTTCTTTCTTATTCTGGACAGCTCCTGCTTGTACCTCTTTTTTTTTTTTTTAATTTATTTTTGTTTAAGTATAACTGGTATACAATCTCATGTTGGTTGTATTAGTTTCAGGTGTACAATATAGTTATCTGACATTTTCATACCTTAAAATGTGATCACCCCACTAATTCTAGCAATTATCTCTTGGTCTGGTTGACCTTGACTTGTTCTCCACATTTTCCTTTAAATGACAATTTGTCAGGGGATCCTAGGTTAGATTCTGCATTAACCTCTCTTACAGCATGGGCAGCCATGGACATATGCCAAGTCAATCTCCTTTCAAGAATTTGCTATTCATATTCAGCCGCAAAGAGTGCAGTTGACTGGAAGCCTTCTCCATAGTGCCTTCAGGACCTGCTTCAACTTTCTAACCAAGGTCACATTCTTCCAGGGCAGCTCCAATCTAATGACTAGACATAGTGGGTGGTCTTAGTGCCTGGTCATTTCCATTGAACGTGGGATTTTTCTAATGGGCAATCTTTGTTTCTAAGTCCCACTCGAGCTAGTGAAGTCTTTGCAAATCTGCATTGCAGACTGAGGCTCTTCCTGCCCATGTCTGCTTCCTCTGCCCATAATGTTTCTCAGGCATTTACCCCAATAAATCTCTTATGCTTCTAATTCTGTCTTTGCCTCTTTCCCTGGAGGACCCAAAAAGTGCATAGCACTTATTGCTATTTAAACATATATTTATTTATGTAAAATCAAATTAATGTTTTCAATACACTGAAAAAATTCATGAGGAAAGGGACCACCTCTACACTTGAAATTTTATCCTTAGTTATGTTACAAAATATATAAAAACCCTCAAAAATTATTTGTGGCAAGAAAGTTAACTTCTATATGCATTATCTCACTAATCCTTTGAGAGAGTTTCTCTTATTGTGCCATTTTGAAGATGAACCTGAATGAGAGAGATTAACTTGCCCAAATTTGAATCCAGGTATGTCTGATGTCAAAGAACTTCTGAACCTCTACTTAATTCCCTCCCTGAGCAGGTGAAAGAGGATCAGATGACTCTTCAATTGAGACCCTTGGGTTCTTGCTCCTACCAAATATTGTAAGCTTGATTTGAAAAGGAATATTACCTAATGAATTTTTGTATTTCTAATAGTGTCTAGCATATAAAAATGCTAGCTCCATGTGTAGTAAACTGAATGGGTAGTGGAGGGAGGGATAATCCTTAAAGAAGATGATTCTTACTGCCTCTATAGACACCAGTAGAGGATCGTGTCAGCCCTGTGGATTCTCAAGAGGAATCAATGCCCAGCACTCTGGAATACAGCTTTCTTTGCTCACAATTCTCCTTCCTTCATGTCTGAGGCTATCTGGCAGTGTCCTCTATAAAGTTTCCATTTGTGCTGCAAAGAGAAATCAGTGCATTTGAGAGCCAATCATTTTTTCTCTTGCCTTCAGAATTGTGATGCATTTGATGTAACTAAGAATGAATATTGCAGCAGAACCTGGAAGGAAACTTAGAGAAGGATTTAGCCTATTTATTTTATAGGGGGAAGAAATTGAAGCTGAGAGACATAAAACAACTTACCCAAGTTTCTGAGGTAGAACTAGAACCAGATCACATGTCTCTCCATTCCTGACTTCCAGCCTGCAGAAGAAACCCAAGGTCTTCATTTTGCTTCCTCATAGTAAGGCTAAACATTGCTTCAGAGAGAGCCACATAACTACTTTTGCTGGGATGTGGCCTGGGGGAGAGGATTGAGCCATGCGGATGAATAGGATGTTCTAGAATAGCAGTACTGTACAAGAATCTGACAATTCTGACTTCTGAAAATAAGATATACTCACTGGAAAGAGACATGTAACTGCCTGACTACGGAGTTACCTAATCTAGTTTGGACCTTATTGCTGGAAAGTCTGACCCAGTTTGAGTTCTCCTGCACTACTTTCTCAAATCTTTAATAGTTCCAACCTACAGCCATCACTGCTTTCTTCCAAAGAGCTCTTACCACTACTCTGACTTTGTCTTTGCGTGAATATTTGTGCCTTTCTGGTGTTATTTTCATCTCGTAAATTAAAAAGGATGTAGAAATAGGTCTTGCCACAGGTCACACTATCTCAATATTAGGACCAACCTCTCTTTGTTTTCAAGGGTCAAAGGGATTCTCAGACTAGAATGATAGATCAGGTAGCCCTGGTTCTCTCATGGCCACTGGTCTTCCCTGGTGCCTGTCAGCCTGCCAAGAGCTGGTGCTGCAACACTCTTAGTGCTCATCATCCTGGTTGGCGGAGAGGCCCTGCTGGGTTTGGAGAGGATCAGGGCACTGGGCCAGCCAAGACGAGAGGCCACAAAGAAGAGATAAAGAAAAAAATCCTTGGGAACTGCATCAAAACAGTGCTGAGAGCAAAACTCTGGCTATGGACTAAGGATTGGCAAAAAAGTGAAATAGTCCTGTTCAAGGTCAGAGCTGTGAGGACATTCTCAACTTGGAAATTGAAATCAATTCTTCTTTCCTTTCAGCCTGGCAGCTGCATCTGGTGGGTGCCTAGGAAGCTGGAACACTAAGAGACAGCCTGGCAGCAGCAATAGTAAAAGGCAAAAGACCCCACGGATACAGGACTGGAGCCAGAAAGGAACTCATTCTTTGACCCTTGTGTTGGGTCCCTTGCTAATAAAGACAGAGCCGCTCCATGGCCTAGGAAGGGCATCATGGGAGTATCTGTTCTTATGGATTTCCATTTTCATCATGATTACTTTCTCATGAGCTTGTTTTTTAAATATAAGAATCATATTTAATCATTTAAGCTAAGGCCATGTTTTGAAGAAAGTGGGGATAAGAAGAGATGTTTCCTCTATTATAAAGCTTAAAATTCAGGGTAGGGAAGCTGCTGCATTTCTTAACAGAGTCATTTCTTGCCAAGACAGGTCTAAGTGTTTTGGATCGATGAAGCAAGAGGAAGGGAGGTGGGGAATATAGGAAAATAAAACCCTTTCCTCTCTTTTCTGCTTCACCACTCAGTGGAGTGCATAAAGGTGAATGCAGTTTAGGGATGGAGAAAAAGGCAAGAGAAAATAATGGCCAGAGAAGAAAAGCATCACAGAATGAGAATTTCTAGAGATAGAAGAAAATCCATAGTTTGAAAATTTCAGTGTGAAAGACACATTTTCATACATATATAGTTTATGTAGGTCCATAAATGAGCAAATAAACTGAGAAGGGAAAGGGAGAGAAAATACAATAGCCAGAACAGTGTGAACTGGAGGCAGATCTGACATCCTGTATAATGAAGAAGAAAGAAAATATGTGGTGAAGGCTAATAGTCCATCCTTTTTTATATTTCAACTAACCAACGTTTACTAAGCACCCATTAGATGCCAGGCATTATGCTGGGCACTGGGCATTAACAAGTAATGAGATGAACATTTTACTGCCAGTGAGTTCACATTCTAGAAGAGGAGGAGATAGATTTGTTCACAATCTCAAAACAAGGCATAATGTGACAAATTCTATAGAGATACAAGCTGCATGCCACAGAAAACAGAGGAGGCTCAGTTAGTTCCATCTAGAGGATCATGGAAACCTTCATGGAAGAGGTGACATTTGAAATGGAATTCGAAAGATGATTTTCTTTTCATTTGCTCTGTGCATTGATGTTTTGCTTATTTGAATAGATAAATTTATTAGATTAAGAAAATTAAATATCTCCCCTTTGCATTAAAACAACAGCAGCAATGATATGTGTGATGACACTTGGGGATATTATCATCATCTATCTCAGCTAAAGTCTGCATTTAGTTGCTCCAATAGCCATGCAAAGGGTCTTATGGAAACAGGAAAATGCAGAGTCTGGGGAGAACCCAACAAACTCCAAAAAGAAACAGGAATTTCTCCAGGGCAGCTGACAACACATCGTTTAAGAAAAAGCAATATTGCCTCCTGCCCAATAACATGCATCTACTGCATCCTTGTGAACACAGCTTCGATTATATATATATATATAAAATTCACTGTTATTTTTAATGTGAAATTGCTTTAAGAACATAGCAAGTATTAAAATCAGAGATTGGACTACCTCACTCAGATATTTTAACCAGAGGTCAGCAAACCTTTTTGGTAAAGGCTTAAATAGCAAATATTTTCATCTGTGTTGCAACTACCTAACTCTGCCATTACAGCATGAAAAGCAGCTATAGGCAATATGTAAATGATGAGTGTGGTTGTGTTCTGACAAAACTTTGTTTACAAAAACAGTGACCAGGATTTGGTCTTAGGGTCATTGTTTGTTGACACCTGCTTTCAACCATCAGTTCAACATGACTTTCCTCAACCCTGCTACCCTCACACTTCTATAAAATGAAGGGTAATGGTATGAGCATAGCCCTTCTTTCAACATCCCCATTTGTATTTTCTAATCAATAATTTTTTTATATATATTTTATAATAACATTCTATCCCTACTTTTTAACTTGTATTTCTGCCTCTATTTTTTTCTACCTCTAGTCAGGCATATCTTAATAGTTACATGGATTAATCTTCTCATCCTTAGCAACAACAGTAGCTAAGCTGCTCTAGAAACAGAATTTCTAGAGATTTAACCTGAAATGTGGCATTGATTGCTAGTTATTAACCTCAATATTAATTCTCCTCTTTCCTTAGTAATATAAACCCCCAATATTTATCTAGGCATATAGCCACCTAGAATGTAGACATTTCCCTATCTCTTCATAGCTGAGTATGACCAAGTGATTTAGTTCTAGCTAATGTGACATAAACAGACATATTGTAGAGCACCTTCCAGGAAACCATTTTAAAAGGCAGCTGGTGAATGTCTTCTTCCCTACTTCTTCATCTTTTTCTCCATTATGCTACATGGAAAAACGATGAGATGACTGAACTCCAGAGGGAAGGACTTTGTCATAAGGATGTCAAAACAGTGAGCTGGAAGAAACATTAATACCTGAGGACTGTGTAAACCTGATAGAAAAATAAACTTCTACCTTGTTTAAGTCATTGTTGCTTGCAGCCATACCTAATCCTAATACATTCACATACTTCAAATTTTAAATATGGCATTTTTTTGAAATGAAGACTGAGATGAGCTTCATTGTAGTTCTAAAAATGACTATTTTATAAAAAGCAATGATCGTTTTAACATTTAAATCATTGAATATTTATGATTGTTAAATATGACAGAAGAGAGCACAGGTGTCTATTTGAATTTACTGGAAGTTTGTATTATAGCTTATAAAGTTTCACTGCTTCTCATGAATTCAGATAAAATGAGAGAAAACTAGGAGACATTTACTGGTACATTAAGTAGTCCCGAGGTCTGGAGCCTGCCTGATTCTCTTGGCAATGATTGTTAAAGCAACAGGGCAAAGGTTATGCTCTGTAAGCAGGTGGAATTGACACCATCAGGGTGTTTGAACAGAGAAGTAACTCTGAGTAGAGCTGAAGGTGTGTATCTTCCACAGTTCAGCGGTTGCTTTCTTGCACTCCAGGTTTGCAATCTGCAGCAATGCCTGTTTCCCTCCCCACCTCCCACCCCAAGCTTGCACTTAGTCCAGCTTCTTATGGATGGTAGGATACATGGTAGAACCAAGGAGTCTCATAGGTACAGCTTACACTCTCAATTCTTTGTAGAGGCGCTTGTCTTTTGGTCATCAATCGTACTTGAGTTCTCACACTGCTCTTCTCATACTCCCCTATGAGGGGAGGCCCTGAAGAGCAGCCTTCTTCTGCCTGGTGTTCTAATACTGAGCAGTATAATTTGTCTTTTCCTTTTTTATACTTGATATGGTGTTCCCTGCCATGTTGATTTGTAAGACATAAGACAGAGGCAAAAATGTCAGACACTGGCCCTTTTTTTTTGTCTATTATGCTGTTAACTTGGCGACTGGGGAACAAAGATTGCCCCTTTCCTGCTGTGATTTACTTAAGAAAATGAAAAGTCATAAACCATTATGCTTTACTTTCGTTCCTCAGAAGTGCTCTAAGAAGAGGCTACGAAGTTCCTTAAAGATTGTCTTTCAGGGGCCCAGGGTATCCCAGCCCACAGCTTATCTTTCTAGCTCTTCCTCTTCAAATCATACACTTTCTCCTTCTCGTACTAAGTTGAGAGATGCTATTGCTCATCACTCTAATGATAGACCAGAGACAGTGAGTGCCACACTTTCTTCACATCTATTACTTGACACCTCATTCTGGTATTAGTTTAGTTAAATTCTTTCCTTTGCAAGGAACAGAGACAAATGAAGAGAACAGGTGTCTTGAGCCTGGAAATCTGATGGGAGCCAAAGCCATTCCAGAGGTGGCCACTTTCTCTAATTCTCTCAGAGATATATGGCTTCTCTAAATAATATTGTCTTTGCTACTTTCTTTTTGCTCTCCTGACTGGCTTCCTCTTCATTTAGTCACCAAATATTTGTTGTTCACTTACCATGTGTCCAGTACTGCTCTAAGCACCAAGAATGCAGCAGTGAACAAAACAGATAAAATCATGGAGTTCAAAATTGAGTTGGAAGAGACAGGCAATAAACAGATGATAAATGTGTGATGTCAAGTAGCAATAAATGCTATAGACATATAAATCATGTAAGAAGACAGAGAATAGCAGGGTGCTATCTTAGGATGACTGAAGGAGGCTTTGAGGAGGTAAAATTTGAGCATAGACCTGAATGAATTGAGAGAGAGAGAGAGAGAGACATGAGGGAAGGACATTTCTTCAGAGGAAACAGCAAGTAGCGCATCAAGAATGTGCTTGTCCTGTTAGAGGATCAATGCAGAAGTCAGCTGGGGCTGGGATGCTGAGAGCAGGAAGAAAATTCATAGATAATAGTGTCGGAGGGCTACTCAGGAGCCAGATTATGTAGAGCCTTCTAGGGCATGGCAAAACAGTCATGATCAGATTTATTATTAAGTGTCATTCTGGCTGTTGTGTGGAGAGTAGGATGTATGGGAGCAGGAGTGAGAGAAGCCAGTCAGTAGGTAATCCGGAAGAGAGATGATGACAGCTGGGACTTGCATTCTCCTTCTGGGAGGTAGAAAGTAGAATGATTGGAATAAATTGCAATGAATATTGAATATGAGGGGAAAAAAATAAATCAAAGTTGACGATTTTTTTTTTTTGGCCCGAGAAACTGAATGGTGTCATTTTCTGAGAGGGAAAATTTTGAGAGAAGAGTAGATTTAAGTAGATGATTAAGTTTTGATTATGATAGATTTTTTTTTCTCATATTGATGAATTAATTTGAATCTCTGAAAGCATCTGTTAATTCTCAATAACATTTCTATAGCATTTAAAGGTAATAAATTGATAATGTTAATCGAGATACTTGTGACATGGCAACAAATACAATTTGAAGTTAGATAAGTCATAATTTTTATGACCCTTAGCAAATTTAGTAATTAAAAAATAATAAAATAACAACAAAATGTTTGGCTAGTACTTACCATGTATCAGGTACTATTCTAAGTTTTATACATTCTATTAACTTAATCCTCAAACCAACCTAGAGGAAAACAGGCATAGAAAGGTTTCTGACTTGCTCTAGATCACACAGCTAATGGTAAAGCCAGTGTAGAAATCTATGTAGTGGTTCCAGGGCACACGTTCTTAGCCTCATGTAGTTTTGTTCTTTAGTCTATTAATATAGTTTATTAATTACATTGATCAATTTTCATATGAAACTACCCGTACATTCCTGGGATGAATCCCACTTGATTGTGATGTATGATTCTGTTTTTAGGTATTTTGTTGAATTTTGTGTCTGTATTTATAAGGGATATCAGTCTAATTTTTATTTTGGGGGGACTTCTTTGTCTCATTTTGGTATCAGGATACTACTGGCCTTATAGAAATAGAATCTATTGGGAAATACTTACTACCCTTCTATCTTTTGGAGGAATTTGTGAAAGATTAGTGCTGGACTATTCTTTTGGGGAAGTTTATCAATTACTAATTAAATTGCTTTACTTGTTAAGGTACAGATTTTCTATTTCTTCTTGAGTCAGTTTTGGTAGTTCATGTCTTACTAGGAAGTTGTCTATTTTCATTTATATTATGTATTTTATTGGCATAGAATTGTTTATAGTATTCCTTTATAATCCTTTTTATTTCTGTAAGGTCAGCAGTAATGGCTCCTCTTTGATTCCTGATTTTAGTAATTTGTATATTCTATTTTTTTCTTGCCAGTCTAACAAAAGATTTGTCAGTTTGTTGAATTTTTCAAAGAATCGACTTGTGATTTTGTTAATCTTTTCGTATTGTTTGTCTATTCTCTATTTCACTTATTTCTTCTTTTAAACAAAAAAATTGTTCAGATCTCCCTGCTCATTTTAAAATCAAATTATTTGTTTGTTTATTTGCTATTGAGTTGTATGAGTTCTTTATATGCTTTAGATATTAGACCCTTACCAGATATATGATTTGCAAATATTTTCTCCCATTCAGTAGGTTGCCTTTTCATTTTGTTAAAGGTATTCTTTGCTGTGCAGAAGCATTTTGGTTTGATGAAGTCCCACTTGTTTCTTTTCACTTTTATTGCCTTTGCTTTTGGTGTCAAATCCAAAATATCATCCCCAAGACCAATGTCAAGAGGTTTATCGCCTATGTTTTCTTCTAGTAGTGTTTTGGTTTCAGGTCTTATATTGTCTTTAATTCATTTTTAGTTTTTGTTTAGTTTTGATTTATTGTTGTTGAAGTACAATTGACATATTATATTAGTATTAGGTGTATAACATGATGATTTGATATTTGTATACACTGTGAAAGGACTACCACAGTAAGTCTAGTTAATATCCGACTCTCTTCTCTAATATTTATTATTTCCTTTTGTCTAATTGCTTTAGATTGAGTTTTCCTAGTTTCTTAAGGTAGAAGTGTAGATTACTGATTTGTGATCTTTAATCCTTTTTTCAACTCTATTGAAGAAGAATTGACAAATAGAATTGTATTATATTTAAAGTGTACAATATGATGATTTGATATATGTATATATTGTGAAAGGATTCTACAATCAAGTTAATTAACAATTCCATCACCTCATATATTTAATTTGTGTGTGTGTGTGTGTGTGTGTGTGTGTGTGAACGCTCTGTGCAAATTTCAATTATGCAATACAGTATTATCAACTACAGTCTCAATGTTATATATTAGATTCATCTTATAGCTGAAAGTCTGTATCTTTTACCAGCCTCTCCCCACTTTCCCCACTCCTAATGGCAGTCTATACTCTACTGCCTATTTCTATGAGTTTGACTTTATTTTCTTAAGACTCCATATATTGTAATACCATGCAGTATGTGTATTTCTTTGACTTATTTCACTTAGCATAAGTTTCATCTATGTTGTTCCAAATAGCAGATGTTCTTTTTTAAGTCTGAATAATATGTTCCATTGTGTGTGTGAGTGAGTGTGTGTATATAAATACGTACACTTATAAATATATGTACATATATATAGATATATAATATATGTATATATCACATTGAATATATGTTCCATTGTGTGTGTGTGTGTGTGTGTGTATGTACACATATAGATATATGTAAATATAATATATGTAGATATATACTATATATGTATATATCACATTTTCTTTAACCATTTATCTGTTGATGGACACAGGTTATTTCCATATCTTGGCTATTGCTCCAGTGAACATGGAAGTGTAGATATCTCTTTGATATCCTAATTTAATTTCCTTTGCATATAAACCCAGAAATGCGATTCCTGGATCATATGGTAGTTCTATTTTTAAATTTTGTAAGAAACCACTGTACTGTTTTCCATGGTGGCTATACCATTTTATATTTTGACCAACAATGTACAAGGGTTTCCTTTTCTCTATGTTCTCACCAACATTTTATATCTCTTGTCCTTAATAGACATCTTAACAGGTATGAGATGATATCTCATTGTGGTTTTAATTTGCATTTCCCTGATGATTTGTGATGTTGAGTGACTTTTTCATGTATCTATTGTCCATTCGTGTGTTATTTTTAAATATTATTTTTATTTTTTGATTATAGTTGGCATACAATGTTTCAGGTGTACAACATAGTGATTAGACATCTATAAAACTCATGAAGTGATCACTTCGATAAATCTAGTACCCCTCTGACACCATACATAGTTATTACAATACTGTTAACTATATCCCTTATGGTATACTTTATGAAGATTCATGACTATTTTGTAACTACCAATTTGTACATCTTAATCCCTTTTTCCTTTTTCACCCATCCCCTCAACTCCCCTCTCCTCTGGTAACCCTCAAAATGTTCTCTGTATCTGTGAGTTTGTTTCTGTTTTATTTTGTTCTCTAAATTCCACATGTAAGTGAAATCATGTGGCATTTGTCTTTCTCTGTGTGACTTACTCCACTCAGCATAATACCCTCAATGTCCATCCATGTAGTTGCAGATGTAAGATTTCATTCTTTTATTAATTTATTTGTTTGTTTATTTACTTACTTATTTACTTATTTATTGTTGAGTAATATTCCATTGTAAACAGATACCACCTCCTCTTTATCCATTCATCTATTGATAGACACTCAAGTTACCTCCATATCTTGGCAATTGTAAATAATGCTGCAATGAACATAGGGATGCACATGTCCCTTAAAAGTAGTATTTTGGGTTTCTTTGGATAAATACCCAGAGTGGGATTATTGGGTCCTTCTTTTTCTCTTTTACATAAAATATCTTTTTCCATTCCTTTACTTTCAGTATGTGTGTGTGTCTTTTGATCTGAAGTGAGTCTCTTATAAGCAGTGTATGTAAGAGTCTTGTTTTCTTATCCATTTAGACACCCTATCTTTTGATTAGAGCATTTAATTCTTTTTCATTTGAAGTACTTGTTGATAGACGTAGTTATTGCCATTTTATTATTCTTTTTCTTCTTCTTAAAGGAGTCCCTCCAACGTTTTCTGTAATACTGGCTTGGTGGTGATGAACTCCTTCAGCTTTTTCTCGTCTAGGAAGCTTTTTATCTGTCCTTCAATTCTAAATGATAGCTTTGTTGGGTAGAGTAACATTTTTGTATGTCCTTGCTTTTCATCACTTTGAATATTTTCTGCCAATCCCTTCTGGCTTACAAAGTTTCTGTTGAGAAATTGGTCGATGGTCTTATGGGAGCTCCCATGTATGCAACTAACTGCTTTTCTCTTGCTGCTTTTAGGATTCTCTCCTTGTCTTTAACTTTTGGCATTTTAATTATGATGTGTCTTGGTGTGGCCCTCTTTTTCATCTCCATTTTTATGTTTCTATCTCTTTGTTGAAGTTCTCACTGAGATCATTGATCATCCTTATAAACAGTGTTTTGAATTTTCCATCTGGTAGGTTGCTTGTATACATTTTGCTTAGTTCTTTTCCTGAAGCTTTGTTCTGTTCTGACATGTGGGACATGTTTCTTTCTCTCTCATTTTGGCTACCTCCCTGTGTTTATTTCTATGTATTATATATGGCTCCTAAGTCTCCCGGTCTTAGTAGAGTGGCTTTATGTAGTAGGTGTCCTGTGGAACCCAGTGGTACAGTCTTCCCTGGTCACTTCCCTGGTCAGTCTTCCCTGGTCACTTCCCAGGTGCTCAGAACATGTTCCTCGTGTGGGTTATATATGTTCTTCTGTTGTAGTTTAGTCTTGGTTTCTCTTCGCACATCGATGGGAGAGATTGACTCTTGGGCCAATTGGCTGTGAGGATAGGCTGGTGAAGTGCTGACTCTATGGTGCAGGATTCTTTTTAGCAGAGTTCTGGGACCTGCCCTGTCTGCCCTTCAGGTGTGTCCTCCTCAGATGCTATCCTGGGTGGTACTCTGGTACTGGTCAAAGTAAGCCACAAGGTGTGCTGGCCTAAGGGCCTCCTGGATGGGGCTCATCTGCAGATCAAGTTCAGCTGCAGGCTGTGCATTTCCTGGGCCACCTGGTAAGAGTCGCCAAGAAATCTGTAGATGGTTGCTACCTGTGCTGAGATTGTAGGTGTCTTAAGAGGCCAAGCCAGGAACCAAGGCTGCCTGATGCTAGTGCTGGACTTGAGGCTGCTCAGCAAGAGGTATGGGGAACATCCAAGCCAGATGCTACTTTTCTGGGTTTTGTGAACCTTTGAGAAATTTTAGGAAAGTCTGCAGCATGAGCTAAGACAGGCCTTTTGTATGGAATAAACACCTGGAGGCAGCTTTGGTGGTCCCATAAGTTAGGTGAGGTGGAGTCTCAGGGACTCTCCTGAGTGGAGCAACCTGTGTTAAACGGGTTGATGGAGACAGATATGGCGACTGCCTGCATCTGCAGGGAGGGAGAGGGGAGGGCTCAACAAAAAAACAATGGATATTGCCAGCACTTCTGTCTGGAAGAAAGCCACCCTTCCAACTCTCGTGCTGAATCCAGACAACTTAGTTCCTTTCCATGTGTCCCTGGCACTTTTTGAGAAGCTGGCCAAGTGCTGGAGCTCAAAGTAAGTGAGTCTGTCACTGAGTAAGTCCAGGAGCGGACCCTTTAAGAGAAACATCTATGACCTCCCCAGCTCTCTATCTCACTCAGCCACAATCTCCACTGGTTTCCACAACCAGAGGTTGTGGGGACATCTCTTCCCAGAACTGGACCCCTGGACTGGGGAATCCAGTGTGGAGCCAGGATCTGTTGCTTCTCCAGGGTATGGGCCTCTGCAGCCAAGATAACTCTCCAGATTCTCAAAGCTGCACACAATTGTAGGACTTGCCTGTTTCACATCTCTGCCCCTCCTACCAGTCTTGAGGTAACCTTTTATATTCCCAGTTGTAGGACTTCTGTTTAGCTAGACCTCCGGTGACTCCCAGTGATGATTGTTCTATAGTTTTGTTATAATTTTGGTGTGCTCGTGATAGGAGATGAGCACAGCATCTACCTTCTATGCCATTTTGACTGGACTCCTTTTGTGTCTTTGAAAAAAATGTTCATTCAGGTCCTTTGCCCATTTTTTAATTGGTTTATTTTTGTTGTTGTTGTTTGTTTGCTATTGAGTTGTGTAAATTTCTAGTATATTTTAGAAATTAAGCTCTTATAAGATATATGGTTTGCAAATATTTTATACCATTCTATAGGTTATATTTTCATTTTGTTGATGGTTTCCTGTGTCATGCAGGAGAGTTTTAGTTTATGTAGTCCCATTTGCTTATTTTTGCTTTTATTGCCTTTGATTTTGTTGTCAAATCCAAAGAAATTATTGCCAAGACCGATGTCAAAAAGTTTACAGCTTATGTTTCTTCTAAGAGTTTTAGAGGTACAGGTCTTTCATTCAAGTCTTTCATCTGCTTTGAGTAGATTTTTATGTATGGTGTAAGATAGGGGCCCAGTTTCATTCTTTGGCATGTGGATATCCAGTTTTCCCAACACTACTTATTGAAAACACTATTCTTTCCCATTTTGTATTCTTGACACCTTTCTTGGAAAACTAATTAACCATATATGTAGAGATTTTATTTTTGGGTTTCTTATTCTCTTTCATTAGTGTATGTGGGTTTTTAAAAATGCCAACACCATATGGTTTTGATTACTACCGTTTTGTAATATAGTTTGAAATCAAGAAGTGTGATGCCTCCAGCTTTGTTTCTCTCTTTCAAGATTGCTTTGTCTATCAGAGTCTTTTGTGGTTCCATACACATTTTAGGTTGTTTTTTCTATTTCTTTGAAAAATGCCATTGGAATTGGTTAATTTCTAGAGTTCTGAAAAAATTGATTTTGAATATTTTTTGCTAGTGTTCTTTTTGCCTTTATGGAGGAATAAATTTTTGCTCCACCATTCCAGAAGTGTTTCTCTTGAATATGTTAAATTTGTATAATAATATTTATTAGCATAAGACAGGATTGCAAAATTAACACCATGTAATCTGGAGCCAGATTTGCTTGGATATATCTTGGTTCTGCCAAATTTTAGTTGTGAAAATGTTTGTCACATTTTTTTCTTCTATGAAGTGAGTATACTAATAGTACCTGTTTTATAGGGTTGTTGAGAGCATTTTCAGTTAATCAAAAGTAAAGCATGTAGAATAGTGTTTAACAAACTATGGCTTGTGGAACAATCATGCCCACTATTTTGTTTTTTAGGGCCAATGATCTAAGGTTGGTTTTTATATTTCTAAATAATTTAAAAATCAAATGAATATTTCCTGACATAAGAAAATTATATGATATTCAAATTTCAATGTCCATAAATAAAATTTTACTGATAAAAAGCCATGCTAATTAATTTACATATTGTCTATGGCTGATTTTGCACTAAAACAGCAGAGTTAAGTAGTTATGACCAAGGCTGTATGTTCTAAAAAGTCTCAAATTTATTAGCTAGCCATTTTTAGGAAAAATTTGCTGACTTCTGATGCAATCCATTGACAGGCAAGATAGCATTCAATATTTGTTAGCTATAATTTTTACTAGACAGCTCTGAGTTACTACTCAGTCTCTGTTCTTTTTTAAGGTCTATTTCATATAGTTTACACTGACCTAAACTCTGTCTCATTAGGTCACATTGTACTCACCATGGCCTCCCAATCTCAGCATGGTCTGGCTCCTGTCTCTCTCTCTGAGCTCATCTTCCCTCTTGCTCATTCTGATGTAGTTGCCCTGGCCGTCTGTCAGTTCTGGGAACATGCCGAGCAATTCCTTCCTCAGGGTCTTCGCATTTGCTTTTTTCTGTGTTTGGAACACTCTTTTCCAGACTCTTCACAAATCTGGATCTATATAATTTTTCAGGTCTTAGTTTATATATCATACCTCAATAAGCCCTTCCCAGACTACCTTATCTTGAGTAGGGTCCCCATCCTCTGCCATTCCTTAATCCAAATAGTCTATTTACATCCTTCATGGCAATAATATAATCCATTGTTATCTAATATATTTATTTCTTTAACTGATTTTTGTCTGCTTCCCCACTACAATGTTAGCACCTTCATGACAGGGACTTTACATTTCTTTTTCTTCATTATGACATGGTAGTGCCCTTTCTAAATATTTGTTGAATAAGTAATATTTTAGTTTCAACTCCCATGATAAAATATATTCATTCTTCTTTTTTTTTTTTTTTCACATTCCTGTGCAAAGGAAACTGATTCCCCTTACTTATCTTTTTGTCCAAGAGTATGTCGCAGGTCTCTAACTGAGCTATTATTTGCTGACTTTGATCAGATACCCTTCCCTGGTCTAATCAACTGTGGCCAGGAATTGGGAGTGAAATGGAATCACAAGGGGGCAAAACATGGCTTTCTAGGTTCTTTGCTTTCAGCAGGAGCTGTGGACATGAGTAGAGTGCCACCAGAAAACAACTTGGTACTTTTTCTTTACTGCCTGCCCTCTGTGCAGTTACATCTTCCTCTGCTGCCACATAAAGTCTTGGGCAGACCTCAGGGTTTATATGCTCACAATTAGATAAAAAAATCTTATCTCCTCTGTTCACTTGATTTTCTAAAACAGCCTTAGTTCAGTAATTAATATGTCTAGTCCAGTGTAATAGTAAATATTTTGAATTTCATTCAAAGTTACACCTTCTTCTTTCCCCCAACTTGGGACTGCTACAGTGGAAACTTGCTGTGCAGGTGGATGTGAGTTGTTTCTCTTCTCTTCTACCTCACTCACTGGGCTCACTCTGGCTCCTTTGATACTGAACTGTGGGAAGGCAGGAGAGGTGTGGGATAGCAAAAGTCTGACTAGTACTGCTGTAGTGGTCTTAATTTCCTCTGGCTGGGGCAGAGATGCAAGCAAACTCTCTAGTGGTGCTTTTGTGGCCTCTTTAAGGATCATCCTGGTGGGTACTCAACTGTAGCCCTGTGCCCTGTCTTCTGACAACCCCTTACGGCACCTTCCTATACCTTCTATACCAGTGATACTCCTGAGCCTCTTCTGCTGAAGGTTGTCTTGTCCTTCACAGAAAACCCTCCTGGACACTATTCTAACCAGTTCCAGGTCAATAGCATCACGCCTGTGTTGTTCACAACTGACTCATAGCAAATAAGCACCTTGGCTCTGTTGTCAGCAGGTATGTAGTTACCTACCAGCTGCAGTGCTCTATTCTGCTGCCTTAAGTTACTTCAGGCAGTCTATAACTCTTCAGATTTCTCAGAGTTGACCTGGAAACACATACTGAACTCTGCTGTTTTTTTTGACACCCCTCTCACTGGGCTTGAAGTGCAATATAGAGCTCCACGTTCATGCAAGGTAGGCATAATGGAGAAGGAAAATGCCACATTACTTCCATAACTCACTCTGGAAGAAATCCTTTTCTCAATCTTCTGAAGTTCTCTCAGCATCTCCAACCTTATTTTTCTAGTCAGGGAAAGGGTGATCAACAAATGATTATAAAAAAGCAAGTCCTGCTTGGGGGATCTAGTACCTAACTGGAATGTGGGAGTAGTTGGTGTTCATTATCCTAGGGGTTTTGGCCAAAGGCAGACAGTCTTATTTTAACATCTTGTTACAAATGTCTGGTAAGTACCCTTTGAAATGTTAGATATCTCATGCATGAAACAGTCGTGTGTGTGTGTGTGTGTGTGTGTGTGTGTGTGTGTGTGAGATAGTTTTTATGCTAAAGATTGCACCATACACTTTTCAATCTGTTCTGGAGGGTTTACAAAGGCCTGTGGCCCAAAAGTTTTAACCTTAGGTATAACCTAACTTAGACTATTGTGTCTATATCAAAAATATCATGAGCAAAAATTAATTATTTAAAATAGTTTCAAGTGTGCTATTTGGGGTAATATAGTTTTATTGCATGGCAGATCCTACTTGTATCCCTTGAGGCATCAATTTTGTAATACAGCTTATAAAGGCAGCAGAAGGTAGTTCTGCGTTTATTATGTGTTGGTGGAGTGAGAAAGAACAATTTCTAATTTCTGCCAGTAAAATTCTTTTCTGTTCCTGTCTGTTGAGCTTGTTCTGGCAGTAATCATATTCTCCCTCCCTTCTTCTCCCCTCAGCCTTAACAGAGATACATTTGTGCTCATGCTGGATTGATCCAGGAAAGTAGAAAAACTACTTTTTTGGAACCATTAATTTCTTCTTGAATACTGAAATTAGGATTGAGTAGCCTACACATCTAATTGTCTTCTCTGCTATAAAGTGGAAAGAACTTATGAAGACAGATGAAGAGTGAAATGCTTTGTGGCATCTTATTAACAGTCTGTATCACTTTATTCCTCACGAATTATTTTCTCTCCATAGCCCTATCTATTCATTGACTGACTTTAAAAAAACAAACAAACAAAAACCTTATTTTTTTTGAGTGTGGATGACATTGTGCCTGGATCAGAGTAGGTGCCCAATATATGCTAACAAATGGATGAATGATTTTCTGGGTGTATCTGCCTATATGGGTACCATGGGTACTATGGTATTCAAGGGGCCTCATGTCAGGGCTGCTTGATTAGAGAGCTGTCCATATATAGAGAGCTGAAGTCAAGTGGCTATGAAGGTGGAGGGATGGTGCAAAGTGAACGTTCCTATTCTAGTGGATGCTAATTGTCCACGAACTCAACCCAAGCAAGAAGTTTGACCTATGCTTTGTGGTCCCACAGTTGATCTTAACTGGCTAGTTGAAAAGTAATGGGGTAGACTCTTACAAACTCTGGCTTAAAAAAAGAAAAGATCTGTGAACCATATACTACATTACTTCCTGATAATGCCTGAATGATCAATTAATATACCACTCAGAAATTCAGTCCCACCAACAAAGCTGTTAATTTGGTTCTCTTCTATAATTGGTAAGAAGCTTTGTGGAAGATGGCCCTTAGGAACCCTGGAGCACTCTCACATTGAGGCCTGACTCTCTTACCTTGGAGACTACACTCTCTAATTAGAAAGAGGAGCTGGTGTAGTTTGCCATACATGCCTCTTTCCTTTAAAAGCTCCTTATTTTTCCTATCTTTTAAATCTACCATGTTAGTTCAGATCTCCTTACCTCACATTAGAATGTTGCCACTCACTTCTGGGAGGCTTTCCCAATTCCAGGCACTTTGCTCTTTTGCTACCACCCTTGGGCAAACTTTTACACACCCTTTTCCCTTGTTACTTCTGTTGCCAGTGTCCCACTGAATTAAGTTCACATCCTTATTCTGGTCCTACTTATCTAACTCTATCCATGCTACCTTTTTTTTCCCTAGTCTCTGCCCTAGTTCAGCCCAGGGTCTTTTGTCACCTTCACCTCTGGGTCTCTGTTCATAAGGTTACCTCATCTAGACTTTTTTCCCCGTCCATTTTCTTTGGGTTAAAAACCTAAGGCTAAGAGAAGTTGATTTTCCTGAGGTTGTAATCCATTGAGCTGGATTTAAACCTATTCTGATCCTCAAGACAGTGCTTTCTTTCCTTAACCACAGCTGCTTGTTTCAGAATAGGATTAGTATAGGATGGAATCTATAGATAGAAATTGCATTTATGTAGCACCTGCCTTTCAATAAAATGCTACTAGCCGGGACAGCATTAGCCCTTGAAGACTATATCCTTTACCCTGGACCCCAGCTATGGCAGATGACATTTTAACATGTCCAGTCAAATTAATCTGCAAAATATGGCTCAACTTTTAATAGCTTTTCTATCTGTAGTCCCTTAAAGAAAATTTAAAATTCAAAAAAAAAAAAAAAATGATAGTGGGATGCCCACAATTTGTTTCAAAGTTACTGAAATTCTCCATTCAAATTCAAATTCCATCATAGGGGCATTGCTCCTAATTGTTCTAGGTTTGTACTTTAAGCTGCACTCAAAGTTCCAGCAGTGTTTTGTTTTTTTTTTAACGATTCTAAAAAAGGATAGGATAGCATATGTTCAAGCTGAGCAAGCTACTAGGATGCCAATAGTATGTTTCTGTAAACTTTTGATTGTAGATTTCCTATGCAAATAGGACTTCTCAGGGTTCTGGCTGGTGTTGGTTTTAAATGAAGACATGACCTTTAGTTCAAAAGGATATCAAAAATTACTAGACTCTTATTCAAAGTCTTTTTTAAGGATCTTCAGAGTGCAGAGGTCTGGTTTTGTAATCTGGCGATTACCTTGTTGAATAACCAACAGATATCTTTCTCTATCTCCGTTTCCTTCTCCAATGAAGGATGGTAACAACTGTGTTTTTCCATTCTCCCAGGAATATCAAAAGATTAAGGATGTTGTGAATATTATTAAAAGAGTTTATATTTTTTTACATAAAAATCTCATTAATATAATCACATCATGGCAATAGCTAAGTTTTATTACAGGCACATACAATGGGCAGTTTTTGTTTCTCACTTAGTCAGCCTCACTATTTGTCATCACCATGTTGATTTCAGTCTGAAAAACCAGATTCTCAGAATAAACATCAAATTTGATTCAAACCAGCAATACTCATTGCCCTGAAAGATCTTTAAGGGGAATTAGAAACTACATAGTTGTCAAAATATGCCTCTGTAGAAATCTCTTTTCTTAGAGTTTAGTGTTTCTGTTCTAGAATGTAGTTGCTAGTAGTAGCAGAAGATGTGTCAACCTCATTCCAAACTCTCTAAGCCATGATGGAAAGCTAATAACCTGTGGTGAACAAACCAACTTCTTTCCACTGTCGTCCTAGTAAAATAAAACTACACATTATACCACAAACCACATACCATTCACTACTCATTCTTTTTTTAATTCAGCACCTACAACATGTAAAATATTCTTTGCAATTATAAGGGTGGGAAGGAAGGTTCAAAGCTGAATAAGATAGTCTCTGCCCTCTAGGAACTCATAATCCAATACAAATTTATTACACTATCAATACCATAATTTTTGTTTCATATATAATAACTAAATTATGTTTCTACCTTTCTTTTTACACATGGAATGGTATAAGAAGCTGCAGATGAGTGGTACAGAAATTGGGTGTTAGGACTGGCTCTGTCATTGACTAGTTTACTTCTCCGGGCTTCAGTGTCCTCAGTGAAAATTTCTAAGCTTTAAAGTTCTGCTCATTCCTCCAGCATTCATCAGTGATTATTGGACCATTTGCCAGGGACTGGTCCAGTCACTTGGGTTACCTTAGTGACCTAAACAGACACATATTCCTGCCCTCCTCTTCTCTTACATTCTATAGGGGAGGAAGATAGGCAATAAACAACATAATAATAAATAATATAGAGAAGGTTGTAATACTGTCGAACAATGAGCCTAATGTAAAGGGGAATCTGGAGTGTGGGATACGGAGGAGTTGCAAATTTATACAGAGTGATCAGGTAGGACTAAGAAAGTACCGTTTAAGCAAAGACTTGACAATGTCCTGTCCAATGCCCTTTCAGAGTATTTTTTTCCTACATAATAAATAGAAAAGCATTAGAACAGTGTTGGAGCAAACACCACAGAGATGGCACCTCTCCTTGCTTTACTCTTTTCTTGCAGTTGAAGTTAGACACATGATCTAGAACTTCTCTGTCCTATACAGTAGCCACTAGCCATATGTGGCTGTTGAGCTCTTGAATTGTGTCTAGTCCAAATTGAGATATTCTGTAAGTGTGAAATACAAACTAGATTTCAAAGAATATTAAATGTGTCCTTAATATTTTTATATTGGTTGCATGTTGAAATGATAATATAATTTTAAAATGATAATATGTGTATGTTGGGTTATACGAAATATATTTTTAAAATACACCTAACTTATTTATTTTTACTTTTTTAATGTAGCTACCAGAAAATTCAAAATTATACATGTAGTTCACATTACAGTTCTATTGGGCAGCTCATATCCAGAACTTGAAATAGAGTTTTGCTAATAGAGTAAATGTTGGTCTTGCCTTGCTAGGTAAATCATCTCTTATTTCTCTGAATGTCTTCTTACCTTTGGCATTCTTTAAAAATCACCCTGTGTCCTCTGGGTCAAGGAATCACAGAGTTCTAGAATTCAGGATACTTTATGGTTCTAATTAAGATACAATTTGGGAGGGGCTGTTAGGAAAAGAAATTTAAGTTCTGGGATAGCAGCATGTTTTAGAAACTATAAGACAGGCCATTTTGATATAGTTGTTATGCTAATTAGAGTAAATTAAATCTATCTTTAATCTTTATTCTGAACTTGATGACAAAATGTTAGTTGTCACAAGTGGTAAATGAGGCTAATGTTGGTATAAAATAGAAACCGTTTCTCCAAACCACAGTTATTCTAAGAGGTTAATAAACTTTGAAGAGTCAAAATTAAAATTAGGAAAAAGGTCTGTCTAAAATACATGAACCCCCTCCCTTTTTTTAAAGTAATGGTATAGCGTGGGACCATGTAACTCTAAACAGTTCACCCTCTAGAATCCTGAGTTCCCTTGAATCAGGTCTTTGAAATTATTCTAGAGCTAGGAAGAACACTGATTGTTTAGCTACCTCTCTTAAATCAGTCAAAGAACTAAATCCTCCAGCTCACGGAGTTTTCTGTTCTCTTTATTATGATTCCCCGAAGATTGCAATAAATATTTATTTGTGCAATAAATGTTTATTTATATGTGACAATTATGTACATGTAGCAATAAATACTTATTTATATGTGGACTAGAGATTCTACAGTCTCCCTTAGGAATCCATTTCAGTATTCCATTTTTTTTGATAGTAAATAAAGCCTTATGGTATATAGCTAAAAATAGTTATTCTAAGCCATCTTTCTTTTCCCTTTCCTTTCCTTTCTTTTTCTTTTTCTTTTTATTTTCTTTTCCATGGAAAACAACTGATGGGCACTGGTCTCTTAAAATTTTCAAGTATACTATAAAAAATATGAATACAGTTCATCTCTCTTTTCTTTTTCTTTTTTTCATTACAAATAGCTTTATTCAGCAGTTTTAGCTCACAGAGATACATAGCTAGACTGCACTCCTAAGTGACCTATAAAGAACCATCATGGAATCAAACATCTATTCCTTTAATTCAGTTTTTTTTTAATTAAGTTTATTGGGGTAACATTAGTTAACACAATTATATAATTTTCAGGTGTACATTATCATTTGACATCTGTATATTCTATTGTGTGTTTACCACTCCTCTCTCTTATTCCCTTCATCAGATCATTGTATTAGCTGCAAAGCTCTACACAGTTGCACAATATTGTTCCCTACCTTGTATGCTTGTGCCTCTGTCTCTAAATCAACTACATTGAGTTTTCTTTATTGAATTTCATCTTGTCGTTCTATTTCTAATTTATCAAGGTCAATATCAATGTTATTTCTTTTACCTCATCTTACCAAATAGATGTGTTTCTGAACCTGCAGGATCAGACTCCATAAATCATGACTCTACTAAAATATATATTCCAATAGGGAGCCAAGAGAAACCAGGTTCCACTGAAGAATATAGTAGAGAAGGCACAAAGAATATGAGATTATGAGGAAGTCAATAACTGAAAAACCAGATAGGAGCCACTTACCACAGAACACCAAGGAAGAGGAAGACAGAATGTATTGAAAATAAAATGATTCCTAGATAGCCCAAGTTAAATTATATAACTGGATCATCTCAATAAGTAGGCTATTTAGAAATCCCCTGCCCATTCAGTATAGAAGAATTCAGATTGGGCTCTTTTATTTAGAGCACTTTTCTTTGAGAACTATGGAGAGGAAATCTTGTTTAGGTCCCAAAGGTTCTTCTAGTCCTTCCTTTTAGACCAGTATCACCATTGATGAGTTACTCAATCTAATTGCTATTGTCTTGCTGAGCACCAAGTAAAACTCTAACTGAAGTGAATATAATCTTTTCCCACTGGTCTGATGAATCATTGCTTCAATAAATATGTAAAATATTCTAGAGTCAGTCACTTACTGATGGATCAATCATCTTGGTTAAGAGAGGGAAGGGTAATATACTGCCTTTTGTGAGTTAAGAGGAATTCTTAGAAAAGTAGATCACAATTCCAGGTATCTGGTATAACTGTAATTATCTAGTTTCTTCTCTGTCTCCCTCTTTGGTCTGTAAGCTTGTCGATGGTAGTAATTGTATCTTATTCATCCTGGGTCATCTCCATGTCTCACTTCAGGGCTTGGAACAAAAGGTATTTGATAAGTAGTTGATCAGTAAATGAATGAATCTACAAATGAATAAATAATCTTTTCCTGAAGAAAAGTAAGTGGCAATATCAATATTTCAAAACAAAATCATTCATTTATTCTAAAGTTAATAATAATCTACTTTATGTATAATTCTACTCAACACTGATGAAACATTAAAGTAATAAAGTTTCTTAATTTTATATAAATTAGTTTGGAAGATAAAATAATATTAATATATAAAATGAATTAATATATACCTAATGTATATGTATTTATATAAGTATATATATCTACATATTTGTGATAGTACATGGGAATGAAAATCTAGTGATCATCTTAAGCAAGGTGTGGCCTCGGTTAACTAAGAAAAGTTAGCAAGTGAATCTTGAATCTGATTTTAATTAACTAATAGCCATGAATTGATGGGGAGATGTTGAGAGCTACACAAACAGAGAAATCATAAAAAAAAAAAAAAATCAACAAATATGGGAATAATCAAGAGTTTAGGAGAAAATAGTAAGAATATCGATTTAACTTATACCATGTACAGAATACTAAAAGATGAGGAAATATTAGTAGATATATATCTATTTACCTATCTGTTTAGTCTAGGCAATTGGAAGAAATTGGTTATTTTTAAGAAGAATGACAGTATCAAAAGGTTTTTTTGAAAGTTGTACCAGGAAGAACTGGAGACCAGAAGAAGAAAGTCCAGCTAGGAAGATATTGTGATAATATAAAGGTGAAGTGATTAGGGCCTGTGCAAGAATGATTACTGAGGGATTAGATAGGAAATAAGATACGTGAAATATATTCAGTAAAACAAACCACAGAACTTTGTGGCAGGACGTATACATGGAACAAAGAAAAATAAAAAGTAAATGTAAGATTATGAGTAAGGGGAAATTAAGAATACATATGTCATTAATAATAGTGGAGAATTCAGGAAGGTATAATATTTTGAAGGGGACAATTTTTGACCTTTTAAGTTTCAGTGTCATTAAAATAGCTACCTCTGGAAGTAACTGGAAATTTGAGACTAACAAGAAGTCAGGGCCGATTTTTCATTTTTCTTCCTCTTAGCCTGATTGCGTCTCTACTCCAGAAATGATTTTCTGTTTGTTTTATTTGCCGACTTTGGAACAAATTGGAGACTGATCCCTGCCTATTATATGAAGGTTGTACAAGGCAATTCTTTTATTTATTCATTTATCCAAGTGATATGAACTGAGTACCTTCTCTGTGTCAAGAACAATGCTGAGTGCTGTAGACACAGCGATGAAAAGATGACCTCTTAGTAGTCATCCAAACAACTAATTATGAAAAATATAATAATTACAAATGAAACCCAAATTACTTAGTCATCCTTGCTTAACGGTAAAATTCAGGGTACAAAATTTATCATGAAACTTTGTCTCTAGCTTTGTCTTTAACCAGCTCAACAGAAAATCCAGGCCTTTCAAAAGCCTCCAGAATAGTTTAGGGCTCCTTAGGAGTGTCACATGTTTCCTCTCAGCTACCAGATGACATCTTTTTTACACACTAGGGTGCATGGAAAGTTGTGGATCTAAATTTGCTTCAGTATCAATAGAATACAAAGTATGGAGTGATGCCTACTAGGACATGAGGCTGGTCAAGCAGGGAGAAGTCAGATATTTATACTGGACCTCTCTTATTTCTGTAAGATTTCTTACACGATTTACTTTTATGAAATAGTATCTAGCCTTCATAGGAATATTCCATAGGACTTCTGTTTATTGAGTGGAATAAAGGAAAGCAAACAGATCTCTTTGTTCTGTGTACTTGGAAATCTTTTGGTGTGAGTTGGGCTGGCTTCCTTTGATTGGAATGCTGCCGTTTGCCTCCTTTGAACTTTTCATCTCTCCTTTTTATATCTGGCTCTTCATAGTTAGATAATCTTCTCTCAATCATCTACCTTTAGGCCTGGACATTCACTGTCTTTGGGACTTAATACTGAGAGCGTCTTTAGAACTGCCTGATCTTTTTTTTTCTCTCTCTTACCTGTTTTGCTGGCCATGGAAAGGATTCTGTTCTCACTAAGAGGTGTCATCCTGCCACCCGCAGTAGTGCTGTCTCTCTGCCCTCAGATTTTTCCAAGTCTAACTTTGGTTCAAACTACAACTCATTGTCTACCTCTAATTCCATAGATTAGTCCCTTTTCCTGTCCTCTTTTTATATAGTCTGTAATGCTCTTTTGACTACTCCAGGTATATCCTAAACTAGTGCTTTTCAACCCTTGAATTACATAGGAATCACCTGGGGGTCATGCTAAAATATAGATTATAATTTAGTAGGTCTGGGCTGGAGTCTGAGATTCTGAATTTCCAACTGTATTTCAGGTGAAGCTAATGCTGCTGGTTGGTGGATCACACACTGAAGTAGCAAGGGTCTGAAGATTTTCTTCTTGAGGGTCTACACTGTTTTAGTTCTAAGAAAGCCACCTCATCTGGAGGAGATAGCGGTCACCACTGCATCTGCCTGGCCCAATTGTGCTTAATTTCACCATGTTCCTGGATCCCTGAGCTTCCAACAGGGCCTCTCAGGGGACTCAACATGAGTCCAGGTGGACTCATCTTCATGTCTGATCACCAAATGTCAAGGAACCTCGCACAGGCCCTTTTCCTGCTCAGCCCCAAAGTTTCCAAAGTAGCTTTCTGTGTTCTCCTGCTTTTATTCCACAGCGATTGTGTGGAGATCTGTTTCCCCACTTGCTTGGCTACAGAGTGGAGCACAGGCTCTTTTCTTCCTAGGCTCATAGTCTCTTGAGGTTCACAAGCCATATTGGTTTTAAGGATGTTTATTCTAATTGTTTTGCCAGAACATTTTTTACAATAGTTAATAACAAAAAATTATAAACATAAGGAAGTTACAGAGATTGAAGTTCTTAAAATCCTGATCCATTTTGCAACTGCAGTGATCTTTCTCTGAGATGGTAAAATGGATGTCTAAAGTCTCTTCCCTCTGTTATCAAAATCCTACTTTCTTCTGGATGCCTCACACCTACTATCTGTTGGTTTCTCCCTGTTTCTCTGTTTTTGTGACTGCCCTCTTTGGTTGATCTCTAATTTTTGACCTGTCTTCTTGTAACCCTCTCATTTCTTGTGTATTCTGACTCTGACTTCCTACTTCTGGTCCCTTGCCTGTTCCAACTGGTCTAACTCACCATTTTGCTTCCTCCAAAGATGCAAGGAACCAGGAAACTCTATTGGCTTGACAGAAATCTTTCAGATGTTTTAGAATGCTGACTTTGCCAATATTACTTGACTTTGCTCCCTTTGACTGCAGCTCTGGCACCTGACAAGTACTTTGGAATTTTGGTGTGTTAGCACTGTGCCTTTTTCAACTGCTTGGTATGCCAATAAAATGATTATTTTCTGTCACTTAATTTGGACTCCTTGTCCCTATTCCGTTTTCCAGTTCCAATCCACAGACCTGATGCCAAACAATAAGTACTTAGCATAGTGCAATTAGGGACTCTCTCACCTCTGTACAAGAATTATTATTAATAAACTGACAATCCTTATTATTGTTTAAAAGAATTGTTTTGTATTATAGACTCAAACTAAATTCAAAGGGAAAATATTATTCTCTATCTACACTGGCCCCCTATGTATATGCTGTTACCTCTACTTTTACATGCACTTCCCCTTGCTATTCTTTATGTGGCTGGTCCCTTCTCGCCATTTATGTCTTAGCTTAAACACCAACTTCCAGACACCTTGAGGTCCTATTTCAGAAGTTTCTACCTTCTTCTGTCATTATGCTTGAATATTACATTCCATTTTTTTCTTAGCCTAATCACAAGTTGTGCTTATATATTTATTCATTTCTTATTTGTTTTTTAATCTATTCACTAAGCTATAATTTCTATAAGGACACAGGAACTGTGTCTGGATACTCCAATATTAAATCAACAGCATGTTGATTTAAATAAATATATATCAGCATGCTATGTTGTAAGTGTTCAATAAATATTTGGTGAATGGATACTTGAATTGGATCTAACTTTGGTAGGAGACAAATATGCCAACATTAACTTAACAGAAAGTATGTTTTAAGACTTCTCAGTGACAGTGGAGGCCCAAAACTTTGAATTGAAATAGACTGAATGGGAAGCCTATAGAGTCAGTCATGTGGAGTTCTGTAATTCCAGAAAATGCAGATAGACTTCATGACTAATTAGTAATCAAGCACAGTTGGTCCCTTGACCTAGTTTTTGTTGAAATTCCTCCTGAGACCATCAAACATAATCAATTATTGGATTAACAGACAAAGATTAATGGTGTCTCCTGGTTTAAATGATTTAAAAAGCTGATGTAAGGCATTCATATTCTCTTAGTCTGTCCTTTGAAAGATTATTATGTTTTCTCTCCTTGTAAATTATTTGCTATAGCTCCTATATATGACTGGAAAGATGATTACTTATTGATTTTTATTTTTCTTTCAGTACAGTTAAAAAAAAAAAAAACAGGTGTGAGGTCTCTAGGTGAATCAAAGGGCAATGGAGAGAAATATAGCCTGGCATGATCGGGAAATGGAATTCTGCATGATTTTAGACAAGTTAAATATATGATTAAAGCTTCCTGAAAAGAACACTGAAGAAAATTAAAATAATTTTCTCTTATTGTTGTGAGAAGGGAAAATAGGATTCTAGTAAAGTTTTTTATACAACATTCTCAGTCTCTGTTCTCAGAAGAAGGCTCCATTAGGCTTAGATTATTCAACTTTTTAAAATTTCATGTAAAAGAATAACACATAGATGAGAGTGGGTAAGTGTAACTATAAGAGAGGAGGAAGAGAAAAGTCATTCTTTGTGTGCACAGCAAAAAACAAAGTTCTTTCCCGGAGTGTGAAAACATTAGAACTCCAAAAGTACGTCATGAAACTAAAACCAGATATGTGTATCTCATGTGATTCAGCAATTCCACTCTCAGGCTATACCCAATAGAAAGGTATACATATATTCACCCAAAAACATGTACTTGAACATATAGAGAGAATAGAGAAGCAGTACTTTTAAGAACTTCAAATTGGAAATTACCCAAATATCCAACAAAAATAGAAAGGAAAAAGAAATCATGGTATATTTACACAAATGGAATATTATCCTGGATCAGAGAATTCAGATCTAAAACTGTAGATGACAATCTGAAAATTTTCACAAATGTAAAATTGAGCAAAAGAAAACAGACATAAAGAGTATATGACATGATTCAAATTATATAAAATACAAATACAGGAAAATCTATACCGTTAGAAATTAGAATCATAGTTACGCTTGAAGAGGAAAGTGGACACTAGAAGTGGGCATTAAGGTTTAGGGTTTTTGGAATGTTGCTAATATTCTGTTTGTCGATCTGTGTGTTGGTTAAGTGTTATGTTCAGTTTGTGAAATTTCATCAAGCTATATGCTTATGACATTTGTACTTTTCTATAGGTATATATTATATATTACTTTTTAAAAAGGCAGTTCTCTTTAGGGCTGATTCTCTATTTCCCCAACTATCAAACAGTTACTCTCTTTTCTCCCTGCTTTCATCTTATTTTGGTTGATATCTTAAAAATTTAACAGAGGAACAAGGATCAGTGATTTAATGGCTAGACCCAAATGAGAAGAGTAAGAATCGAAGAAAGTTTTTTTAAAAAGGAAGGAGAACAGGAAAGATTTTTAAAAATAAAAAGGAAGGAAGGAGGGAGGAAGGGAGGAAAGAAAATAGGAGAGTGCGCGAGCGCGAGCGCGAGAGCGCGCAGAAATCCCATCACCAGTGTCATCTTTATCACCTCCTTCTGGTGACTGAGCTACTAGACCATCTTCCTTAAACAGCTGCCATCTTCCCTCAGTCTATCGCCACAGAATACTCAAGTTTTACTCAGTCTGGGGGCCTTGTCAGGAAGACATGGCTGAATGGAGAAAGGAGAAAGAAAGAAAAAGGGGAGGAAAGAGTGAAAAGAAAAGGGAGTCATCATCTTCAGCGAAGATTTTTATAAATTGCCACCTGCACACTGTTTTAAAATTTTTACTTATTTTCTTGTCATATATAAGTATTCAATGGCCACTTTGGGAAATATACTCAAATAGCAAATATTAGATTGTAGTTTTCAAATCAAACATTTAAACTAGATACAATTTTTCTATTTACTTCTTAATATATGCAAAACCACTAAATTTAGTTGTTCTTTCAATACCATGACCAAGTTTTATCTTTATCTATTTCAAACAGTATATATGTAAGTCAATTGTATTCATTCTCAAAAATTTTAATCATCTACAGCAAAGGTCCCCAAACTTTTTGGCACCAGGGACCACTGAGTCTATGAAATTCTAATGCCTGATGATCTGAGGTGGAGCTGAGATGGTGATGCTAGTGCTGGGGAGCAGCTGCAAATACAGATGAAGCTTTGCTTGCTGGCTGGTGGCTCACCTCCTGTTGTGTGGCCCTGTTACTAACGGGCCACAGACAGGTACCGGTCCCTGGCCTGCCTGGGGATTGGGGATCCCTGGTCTACAGGAGCTTAAACTAAAAATTGCTTTCTAACAAGACTCTTTTGAGTGTTTAAAACCTAACTGGGCTACAGCCAGTGAGTTAAGTAGCAAAGTAAAAAAACAAGAGTCAAAGAGCTTGATCCCAAGTATCACTGATATGGAGGATGATTTGTGATGACCCTTATCTGTTCTTAGCATGTCTATGTAATAACTTCTAAATGTAAAAGCTCAGTTGGCTCTTTATCTACAGAATACCAAAACTTCAGGAATATTTGGATGATCCGTTTTCCATCCAGAAATGAAGAATTAACATAAACATTGTTACTCTTTTCCAATAAACTAGAAAACAAACTCTCAGAAGTCAAAAGAAGCCCAATGACTTATAGTTTTAGGTAGGAGAAACTCTAAGAATTATCATATGTCAGTTCCTTATTCCTGGATAATGTGTGATGCATGTTATCATATATTATTTTAAAGAATCTGCTTTTATTTCAATTTCAGAACATAGAAGAGGATTATACTATTTTCAGTTTTTAAAGTTTTAAATATAATTATCATACAACTGGGACTACAGGCTGAAAAACAAATGTCCCCCACAAAGCTTCTTTAAAAAATGCGTGTCTACAAGGATATTTTCTGTCTCATCTTTTCTTCCATAATCTTTTACTTGCCTTTTTCTAATATTACTCAGTCTTTCATTATCTGTTTTTATTCATTCTTCTTGTTTCTGGGTTCAACTAGGAGATAATTAAAAAATAAATACATGGATGAAAATATTCACATATAGACCTTTTACTAGTTTAAAGGGGCTAGGTATAAAAATTTTGAAGTAATAAATTCTGTCTTACATAAAATTTTATCCAAATTCTATTTCCTTTTGAAAAATCTTTTGATACAGGATATCATTATGAATTTTAAAAAATAAATTATTTTCTTCTTAATCTGGAATAATTGCAGAAATTTAAATAATATTTGCTAGTAAATAAATATTTCATTATGTAAATAATTTTTTTTTAACAAAGTCTTTAAAAGAAGAAAGTATTTACTTTTCTTCTTTGGAAAAAATAAGGTTTTAGAGTTTTCTTAGACTCTAGGGTATCATGAGATGAAGATATAATCTTTTACAGTTTAGAAAGCATTTTGACACAAATTAAACTTGCTTAATTCTTATGAAAGTATGAGAAGTAAGTAGGGGAAACATTATTAAACTCATTTCACAGATGAGAAAACAGACTAAGAGAGGTAAAGATATTTTTGCACAGTAACAGCAATTTAATGGCAAAAAAAAAACACCTTGAAAATGGATTTTTGGTCTCTAAATTTCGTTTAGTTTGTTTGTTTGTTTGTTTTTTAATCTATACTGCAGCTGCTGCCCCTCTCCTCCTTCACTGCCCCACCCTCATCATTTTCTCTCCTCATTCCACATGATGCTTCTGGGGTAGACTGTTAAGAGAGTATACTCAGGAAGACATATTGAATCAAGAATTCTGGCTGTACAAGCCTCCACTCTCCTACCCGAGTGAAAAAATTCTGACAAGGCCATCTGTTTAGTCAAGCATGTGCCTGATGGCTGTGGGAGGATCGACAACTGTACCACCATGGATTCGGCCCTAGAGAGTAAATATTGAAACATGTGTTTGTTTCTGTACATGTGCCTCAGGGCTCAGTGATGGGCACATTTTAAAGATCTAAATAATAATAGTGATGGTGATGCTGCCAGCCCTAGTGCTGTTGCGTACCTGAGCTTCACTTGAAGCAGAGAGATGGCCATTTTGCTGATTACACATTCTTTCTGTCATTTGTATAGTGTTTCTGACCAATTCTTGCTGTCTCCATACCTGCCTTTGTTTTCTCCTTCTTACTCTCTTAGCCATATTTTCTTTTTAAAGGACACACTGTGAATTGCCATGGATTCTTGACAATTGATTTCTTCCTAGGAGATGCCTAAATTCCTATATTTTTCTCCTCCATAGGATGGCCTACCTCACTCCATGTATCAGTAAGAAGTAAATAACAGAGTCATCAGGATTTCTTGAGTAGGGTGTGCATCAGGTGTCATGATAAGTTTACAAAACAACTCGAGAGCTGTACCGGGCCTCAGTTATCATCACGATTTGGAAGGTAAAGGATGAGATCCCCTAAGAAAAGCAACCTTTATTAGGTGCCCAATACTATATGAGATGGCACATATAGGGGAATCAAGGGAACTCTGAGTAAAGGAACCAGGTGGGGTTACACAGGGATAGCTTTTAGGAAGAAGAGAAAACAGTGTCAAGTGGTGATTTAGGTGGTCTTAGACCCAATAATCTCCATCAATGCTCATTCCCAAACTACCTCAAATAAACATACAATCCAAATTACGAAAAATTAGGTTTTTATCCAATCACAGTTTCAAAATAAGACCCATAGCAACTCTTCTCAGATCAATTTGCCACATAAACACTTAAGTTCCTCCAATTTAGAAGGCCTGAAGGTAACACTGAGGAGTTTCAAAGAAAATGATGCATATAAAAAGGGTTGAGAGAATTTTTCCAATTGGAGATAGAGGTACAAAGATAGTAACAAGTATGAAGAAAGAAGAGGTGACTAAAGCAAAAGGAAAATGATGTCATGTTGTAGAGAGAAAAGAAAATGGAAATTGGAAAAGAAGGCTGAACCAATAGGGGTTCCTGAAGGCCAGGCTAATAAAAACAATGGTTAACATTTGTCAAGCCTCAGTTACACGCTATACCCTGTGTTATATATCATAATGTACTATATTATTCTCGTTTCATAACAGTCCTACAAGTCTTATAAATCCTATTTTAGATGCTATAATAAAATGGTTAAAAAAGGTGACCAAAGTCACACAGCTAATAAGTGATGAATTCATCTGAATCTGCAGTTCATGCCCTTTCCCCTTTTCATAATTTGGATAACAAGTAGTTTAGATTGTCTATACTAGGAAGTTGAGAATCGTCATAGGTTTTATTTTTTAATTGAATTTTATTTTTGTCAGAGTAACATGCAAACAGTTTTATAAGTCAAATAGAACACATGACAATTTTTAGCAATTCGCTGTTTACTTTTTCCTTGCCATCTCCAGGTATTGCTCCTCAGAGGCAACCATGTGCATTTCTTTTAGTTTTTTTTTTCATCCTACTAAGTTTTTTGTACATCAAAACGATATGCTTAACTATTTGTTTTATCATTTTTAAACATTAGCTATTGATATCTTGTTTTCATAAATGAGGGTTTATCTTTTATATACCTCCACCTTTTCTTTGTCGCTCTACTCCATCTTCTCAATAATTATATAATTTGGGGAGGTAAATTACTATTCAATGTTTACATTATGATACTGGTATAGATACTGCTTACTGCCTAACCAAGTAGTGTACCCTAATTATGTTCCTTTGTCATATAACTTTTTGCTTTTTTTGGAGTTAAGAAATTGCCTTGGTTTTTTAATAACTATGTTTCTATACTCCTATTGTTCATTCTTTTTAAATGCTCCTTTGATTTTGAAAACAGCTCACAATACTATTTCCATATGGTCAAATGCATCAGAAAATGTATCAGTTCCTTTTTTTTTTTGTCCTTGAGAACGTCTCTTTGTCTTTGTCTCCTGCTCCAGTCCGGACCATTTGCTCTCCTGTCACCTTTCACTGTTCTCTTCTGTTGGAATTCATGTTTCCTGAAATCTTTTTAAAAAAATATATTTTTTATTTTTCAATTATAGTTGGCATACAATGTTATATTAGTTTCAGGTAATTCTGTATCTTTTTCTCACTTTATTCACCTGCTTTTGGTGGAGCACATCCCCCAGAAATATCCTAAAAAAGGGTACATGGAAGGTCCAATTTTGAGTCCGTGATGCTTAAAAATATTGTTAGTCTATTCTTATAATTGATTGATAATTTGATTTAGTATAGAATTCAAAGTTAAAATTTCCTTTAGACGTTTGGAGTTATTTCTCCTGTATCATACAACTTTCAGTATTGATATTGAAAAGTCCAATCCTTTGTTCATGATTTTTTTTTCAGAATTTTCTCGTATGTCTTAAGCTGTTATTTTCTATGAGTCTTGGTGCCTGGATTCTTATATTTTTATCCTTTCTTTTCTATTATCCATCTCATTGTCATTTATTCTATGTTAGAGAGTTTTTCACATCTTTGTCTTCCAAGCTTTCTATTACATTTTAATTTTATCACATTTTTTATTTACCAAAATTTCTCTTATTCTCCAATTATTCTTCCCTCCTCATTTTTGCTTCATATCTGCAATAACTCTTCTTTTTTCCCTAAAGACATTAGGTTATGAGTAATCTGTTTTGGGAAATATTTTCTACGTCCTGCATTTTCACTGTTCCTTCTATGCTTTTTTTTCTGTTTGTTTTAGTCTATTTTTCAAATTGGAGGCTTTCTTCAAATGTCTGGTCACCTTTACCTGACTGCTCATATGAAAGAATGAGGAACTACAAAACAGGAAGCTTTGTGTGTGGGGGCAATGTAGGGTGATAGAGCAGCCACGTAACTTTTTCACTGACAACTGCCAAATGCCAGTAGCATGTAGTTATCTTTTCTCTGGAGTCATTCAGTTTCTACAGAGAAAAATCCCTAATCTTTTGTTTGGGGCCAGTACTCCAGCCTTTGTGAAGATAGCTAATAGGAGGAAGCAGAGGGGAGGAGAGCAGTCTTCCTATCCAACATGCAGACTTTCATTTATTTCCCATCTTTTCAGCTTCAAACTTCAGTCTTCCTCTGGTGATTTTAGCATCCCAAAATTCAGAGTCTCTCTAGTCTTTTTTTCCATCCCAAAATTCAGAGTCTCTCTAGTCTGTTTTTCCATGAAATAAATCTCTAATCTCATGCAAGGATAGAGGAAGAAACCTTGGAGCTGTTAAGTGTTTGGCATATTGATTTCAGTTTCCTATTGTCTTGCATTGTTCACCAGGGAGTCCTGTCCTTCCAAATCCTGAGCCTTCAGAGATTCTATGGAAGAAATCACCCAACTTCTCACTGATATCTTATTCCACAAACATTTTTTTTGAGAGGATGTTAGTGCCAATATGATCACTATCCTTCCTTATATGTATCTCAATCATGAGACAATTTATCTTTTATCATCAGGACTTAACAGAGCGTCTGGTATAGAGTAGGCACACAATAAATATATCAAATTTAATGATTGATTTCAGGATTGATCTTTTTAAAATTTTCATATTTCAATTAGAGTTGACATCCAATATTATTTTATATTAGTTTCAGGTGTACAGTATAGTGGCCAGACATCCATATAATTTACAGAGTGATCCCCGCTACCAGTCCAGCACCCACCCAGCACCATACACAGCCACCACAATACCACTGGCCATATTTTCCATGCTGCACCCTACAGCCCCATGAGTGTTTCATAATTACCACTTTGTACTTCTTAACGCCTTCCCCTTTTTCACCCAGCCCTCTAAACCCCTCTTCCAACAATCATTAGTTTGTTTTCTATATATATGGGTCTGTTTTTGTTTTGTTTATTCATTTATTTTGTTCCTTAGATTTCACATACAAGTGAAATTACATGTTATTTGTCTTTCTCTATCTGATTCATTTCACTTAGCATAATACCCTCTAGGTCTGTCCATGTTGTTGCAAATGGTCAGATTTCATTTTTTATGGCCTAGTAATATTCCATTATACATATGTATAGCAACTTTTTTATCCAATTGTCTATTGATGGGCACTTAAGTTGCTTCCATATCTTGTCTATTATAAATAGCACTGTAGTGAACATAGGGGTGTATATACCTTTTCTAATTAGTGTTTTGGTTTTCTTTGGATAAATACCCAGAAGTGAAATTGCCGGGTCATAAGGTAGTCCTATTTTTAACTTTTTGAGAAACCTCCAAACTGTTTCCCATAATGGCTGTACCAATTTGCAATCCCACCAACAGTGTGTGGGAGTTCCCTTTTCTCCCCATCCTCACCAACACTTGTTGTTTGATTTACTGATTTTTTACTCCACAAGAATTTTTGTTACTTCTTCCTTTTTGCTAAGACAACTATTATTCCTTCATCCACCAAGTTATTTTTTCTCGTTCTCTTTGACCTAAAGAATGAAAAACAAAACAAAAATAAAATTACTTGACCTTATTTTAGTGGGGTTTCTGAGATGTGGAAGATATGTGCATGCCTCATCTACCATGTTTAACATTGTCACAGGTTGGGTTCCCTGGAGGCAGATGCTGAGATAGTTTGGAGTTCAAGGTTAGAGATCACTATCTGTGAAAGGAAAGAGAAAGAAGCACAGGGAAAGTCGAACCATGATGTAGGTCTGACATAGCCTCAGCCAACCCAACAAGGAGCTCTGTAGTGAGCAGTGCTAGTGAGAATTGTCCTTCAGCAGAAATGGCTGGGTCTTCATAGCCCTGCCTCACTGGAATATGAGCTGCCCTAGGAAGCATTTGACCTTGGTTGTAAAGGGAAAATTTGGTTTTCTACCTGTGTTTCTCTCCTGTATGTCTCCTTTACTATTCACACCAAAAATGTCACTTCTGACACTTCTAGTCACCAAATGATGGAGGTTTTCTCCTACAACAAGGAATTCTCTGTGACACCAGATGAGTGTCCTACAATTTAACTCAATTCTGACACTATCTACCAGTAGATAGTGTCAGATCTCACAGGTTAAGGGCTCAATGCAGCAAGACTGCTCCAACCCCACTTCAGATGCCAATCGCAAGAGTAGGTCTCCAGGTTACCCAGAACTTCTGTCTAATTTGGCTGCAAATCAGAGGTTCCCACAACCTCCTCTCCAGGTTTGATTAATTTGCTACAGCAGTTCACAGAACTCAGGGAAACAATTATGTTTAACAGATTATCAAAGGATGTAATAAAGGATACAGATGAACAGCCAAATAAAGAGATGTATAGGACAAGGTCTGGAAGGGGTTCTGAGCACAGGAGCTTCTGTTCCAATGGATCAGGGTGCATCACCCTCCCAGAGGTGGGTATGTTTTTCAACTGGACCCCATACTTTTGAGATTTTTAGGGAGGCTTCCAAATGTAGTCATGATCAATTATTAACTCCATTTCTACCTCCTTTCTCCTCCCTGGAGAGGTGTATGTGTGTATGTGTATGGGGTAGGGGGAATGGTGCTGGAAATCCCAAGCTTCTAATCACAACTTTGTCTTTCTGGTGACCAGCCCCCATCCAGGAGTTATCCAGGAGCCACCTGTTTAAAACAAAAGATGCTCCTAGTGCTCTATTTCCTGAGGAATTTATAAGGCATTTAGGAGCTCTGTGTCAGGGATGGGGTCAAAGACAAATATTACAAGAGATGCTACTAGTGTTCTTATCACTTAGGAAATTACAAGGGTTTTAAGAGCTCTGTGCCAGGAACTGGGGGCAGAAACCATTATATATAGTTTATATTATCTCACATTGGGCAAGATAGCTGCCTGAAGCTGAGGCTGACCCTGAAGGAGCTAACAGCTGTAAGCATTCTGCTGACTGTGCTCCTCACAGCTGGGCAACAAGTCCTTCCTTGAATGGGAAAACCTACTATAGGTTTTCTTTGCAAACAGCTCTAAGAGACATAATCCACATATCAAATAATTCACCTACTTAAAGTGTATAATTTGATGACTTCTAGTATATTCACAGAGTTGTGTATCTATCACTACGATTTTAGAACATTTTCATTATCCCAAAAAGAAACTCCTTAACTGTTACCCCTCAATCCTCTCATCATCCCCAGCCCTAGGGAATCACTAATCTACTCTCTATTTCTGTAGATTTGCCTATTCCAGACATTTTACATAAATGGAATCATACAATATGTTGTTTATGACTGGCTTCTTTCAGTTAGCATAATGTTTTCAAGGTTCATCAGTGTTGTAACATATGTCAGTTCTTCAGTTCTTTTTATTGCCGAAGACCATTCCATTATATGGATATTATTTATCCATTCTTCAGATGATGGGCATTTGAGTTATTTTCATTTCCGGGCTATTGTGAAAATGTTGCCATGAATATTCATGTACAAGTTTTTGTGTGGACATGTGCTTTCATTTCTCTTGGATATATACCTAGGAGTAGAATCACTGGATCATATGGTAACTCTATGCTTAACTGTTTGAGGACCTGCTAAACTGTTTTCCAAAATGGCTGTACTATTTTATATCCCCACCAGCAGTTTATGAAGGTTTCAACTTCTCCATATCATCATCAACATTTTTATTGTCTGTTTTTTTTCCTCTCTATATACAATAGTTAAATTTATTTCCTCAAGACTCAGAGAAGCATAATTTCCACATGATTCCTCCAGCCATTTACTGTAGAGACAGTGATGACAAGACAACCGTCTCAGGTCATTTATTTTTATTTTATTATTTTTAAAATTTTTATATTTTTGGTTTTTAATTTATAGTTGACATACAACTTTATATTAGTTTCAGGTGTAGAACACCTGAAATTAGACATTTATATAACTTATGAGGTGATCACCCTGATAAATCCAGTACCTGTTTGACACCATACTTAATTATAATATTATAATACTGGCTGTATTCCCCATGCTATACTCAACATCCCCATGATTATTTTATAATTAGCAATTTGTACCTCTTAATCCCATCCCTCTTCACTCATCCCCTGACTCTTCCAATTCGGCAACCATCAAAATGCTCTCTGTATCTTTTTGTTGTTTGTTGGTTTATCCTGTTCTCTAGATTCCACATATAAGTGAAATCATGTGACATTTGTTTTTCTTTCTGACTTAATCCACTCAGCATAATGCCTTCTAGGGTATTATTGCAATTGGCAAGAGTTTATTCTTTTTTTTATGGCTCAGTAATATTCCATTGTATATACGTACCACTTCTTCATTTGTTCATCCACTGAGGAATAGCCAGGTTGCCTCCTTATCTTGGCTATTGTAAATAATGCTGCAATGAACAAATGGATGCACATGTCCCTTTGAAGTAGTATTTTGGGTTTCTCTGGATAAATACTCAGAAGTGGGATTATTGGGTCTTTCTTTGTCTCTTGTTATCTTTGTTTTAAAGTCTGTTATTAGTATTGCTACCTCAGCTTTTTTTTTTTTTTTGGTTTCCATTTTTATGAAATATCTTTTCCCATTCCTTTACTCTCAGTTTGTGTGTATCTTTCAATCTGAAGTGGGCCTGTTGTAGGCAGCATATGTATGGTGCTTATTTTCTTATTCAGCACCCTATATCTTTTGAATAGGGGTCCAAATGTGGATATCCAGTTGTCCCAACCACCATAGATGTTAAACCTTGAGAATAGCATGATTAATTTTTTTAAAAGTTAAGAAAATAGCTATTGAACATCTATTCTGCATGTAGTATTGTATTAGGTAGGTATTTTAACATATAGGACCACTGTCTTCTATCTGGTTATTAGTTTCTGATTCTTATGCACTGGACTACTTGCCTTTAAAATTTTATTTATTAATTGCTGGCATTAGAATGTTGAATAGGATAATGGTTATGTACAGAGTATTTAAAACATGCTACTTAGAAATTCTTTCATGGTTTTGAGTATATTTGTTTGAACACCTATGAATTCAGGAAAAATGGAATGGATACTTAGTATTTGTTAGGCATTGAATTAAGTGCTATAGATACAAAGAAATATAAAACATGCTCTTTTCTGTCATTGAACTCCCAGTCTAGAGAGAAAGAGTGACACATTCTAAAGAAATTTCAACCCACTTGCTAAACCATTATCCTATCTCATACCAAATCATCTTGTCCATGCATGAAATTCTAAGAGATTCACTGAAATTATAGTTTGTCTTTAGAATTCCTTTTAATAAGCAAACCTCTAGTCTTAATTATGGAAAATGACATTTTTTTTTTTAGGATGCCACGCTGCCTCCTGATGATCACCACTTCTTTATCTGTGTACTTATCAACCATTGTAAAGAAGCTGTATGCAGTTTTGTATTTGTTTGTCCATAGTTCCTAATCATAGGAAAATTACTCTCTCTTTTATCTTGCCACTATTGTTAATTGGACAAAGGTTATCCATTTCCAATCTTCAAGCTTCTTTACTATTTTCTATGATTACTAAACATTAATCTGTACTGGTTCTGTGAAATTGACTTTTCTTGCTAATTTAGTTAGGAAAATTTTCATCTTTACATGTGACTCTTTACCTAATGGAATTCTTTTTCATCTTAGTAAATGCAGTCACATAATAGTGGGCCAAATAGGGCAGGGAGATATAGTCCAAAATCAAGGACTATAATGAAGAAGTTACATTATACAAAGTAGAAAAAACAACTTAAAAAAAAAAGAAAATGGATGAAAGTGACTAATTTATGGGAAGATAAAGGAGTATAAAGACCTTTAAGATGATTGATTTTTAAAAGTACAGCATGTATTTTTGGTCCTGAGAATTCTAGTAGAGATAGCAAAAACTTACCTGAGCCTCAAATATCCTTATCTTAAATATACTTTGGTCTGAAAGCATGGTGCATTTTCATATCTTTACTTTCCCTTTCAAATTTCAGCATTGCCTTGGCTATATGAATTCTTGGGGTCTGGTCATATTCTATTTTCTAGAAAATGGCCTAACTGGTTTTCTCAATCCCTCTAAGACCAAATTTCTTTTCTTCTAACTCAAAACTCCCAGAATCCTTTGAGTTCTCACATTTAACCTGAATTTTTCAACTGAGAGGTATGCCTCATTCTGGCAAAAGTAATTGACATGTGTTTCCCTTTTGAGCTCAGGTTATTGATTCTCACAATTCTGATTTATTTGAAGACATGGACTTACCAAAGAATGTAATATTTCTCCAATGTTTGAAGATTTTGTAGAATGAGTGAAACTTTCTGACTGTCCATCACCTATTATTGCAAATGATGTGCTCAGTAGAGGTTTATAAGATTGTACCAATTCATAATGGACTTCAGGATATGATTTAAATTACTCTTTAAAAAAATTAGATCCATGACATCTAATTTTTTTTTGTTCTTTGTCTTCTTCTAAATATATAGAGTCAACATTTCTATAGAGAAAACGTTCTTAAGTGAACCCAGCCTCAGTAGTTAACAGATTTTACTATAAGAAAATTCATGAAGTAGAAAATGTTTTTAAAAAAGAAGATGATTAAATCCAAACTCTACTAATGCTCCCAACTCATGATTAGAAGTGAAGTATTTTAATTTTCTCCCCCGATTTTCACATGACACAAAGAATTGTGTATCTGTTTTCTGTTTATCCTTCTTATTGTAATTTCACTGTTTATGCTGCACTATGATGAAAGGAATATTATATGTGAAATCATTATGAATTATTGTTGTCAGGAAGAAGAACAGCCAGAATGAGCGATTAAAAAGAGAATGAGGCAAGGTTCTGGTGGGGATAGGATGTGGTGCTGCAGCTGCTACCTCAGCATGAGAGCAGAGACTTGTTATGCATGTGGGGGGACCACACGTCTGCTTCCATCCTTGCAGAGCCCTTATTTCCACTGAGTTCTCTGCTGCCTCTAGTTCTCAATCCAGAAGGAACTGGCACAGTGTTTACTACCTGGAGGGATCAGAAATAAAGACCAAGACACCCATAGTGCCTTTGAACAAGTAAACTTAGAAAGCCACAGAAGGGTGGACAGATTGCTAATAGCAATGGGAGGTGGGTATGCCTTCTATAGTATGGCCCCAAGGCAATACTATCTATGGGTAGCCAGGAAGAAGAAGAGCCAGATCTCTGCCAGAAAAAAATCTCATTGCCTGGGTAGGGACTGATCAGAGACACTGACCGTGCATTGATATACTGTTTAGAGGACTGCTTAAGAAGAATGGGCACACAGAAGCAGCCGTTCCCCTATTGGAAACTGCCCCTGGGCAATTCCTTCCCTTGGCATGTGTTTCACGTAAAACACACTAGCACCTGGACAAAGCTCCTTGGAAATTCTTTTGAGTACACTTTCTGGGACATGCCAGTTCATGTCAATCTCTTGGAATCACAGAATCTTAGAGTTAAAAATCAGAAGAGGCCTTAGAGGTCATTCAGTTAGCTGTGTATGTCCAACAGACACTGAGTGAATCATGAATTTTCATAAAGTTTGGCATCTAACTGTGAATTTACATGATCTCACTTCAAGTTCTGACAAATGAGCAGCCTGGCTACAGCCAACATTTGTGTGGGATGCTTCATCCACAGGCGTTAGCTGGTTAATTTGATGAGAAATCAGTTCTTTCTGACTCAATAGACTGTAGCATCAGCACTCTGGTCTGGGCTTCATTTTCCTGTCGCTGTCACTGTGATTTCTGGGGCTTTGAAATTCTCCCTTCTCCACTCTGCTGCTGACTTTCTGGTGGGTTAGCTAATTCTCACTTGTGCCCAGCCTCCCCTTGCATTCTGTCTTCTCACAATATCTCCCCTCAAATTAGGGGAAAGAGGGGTAGAGATCAGGCCTCATGTTTTGGATAATTGTTGATTGTCCATCTTCTCTCAACCTGAAGTTCTTCCCTTCTTTTCTGGAGTCAGAATTTCTCCATTTCCCTCATCCCTTCCCTCAGCAGCACATTGGGAGGATTAGGCAGTGGAAAGGCCTGCACTGATTCTGATTTCAGCATGTGGGTCATGGCCTCAAACCAGGCTGGTCATGAAAAGGGACTGCAGAGATTTAGTTTCAAAGAATACCCTCAAGTGGGGTAAAGATGCAGGAGTCTTTATCCTTAAACCAAGGGGACTTCTAGCTACAGAAATAACGAAACAGAGGTGGGATAGGCTGTAGAACTTTCTCTTAAACCCACTTGGACAAAGCCTGTCTCCTGACCTGAGGCCATGAGCCTGAGAGAAAGATACAAGCATGTCAGGGAAAGGAACAGTGAGAAAGACTGTATGACTGAGATAAGTTTAAACAGGAAAAGACATATTTTACTTTGGGGATGAATGAAAGCAATGTTTGTCCATTCCACTTCTAAATCAACAAGTAATCCAACTCTTGTCAGAGAAGTTTAAGAGTTATGATAGTTAAACCTCTACATTAAGGGGAAAAAATCCCTGTAAAGTCAGAATCAGTGCTTTTCAACCTTGGCTTCACATTGATATCATTTGGGAGCTTTAAAAAAAACGGACGCCTGGATCTTACTCTCAGAAATTCTGCTTTAATTGGTCTAGGATGCTGCCTGGGTGTTCAAATCTTTAAAATCTGCTGTTAGATTAATTTAATCTAACAGTGAAGGATGAGAACCAATGTTCTGAAAAAAAATGATTATATATATAATGGGGAAACTTTTCAGAAATTAAGTTTCTTTTTCTTTAGAAAGAGAGGTACAATAAAGCACCACGGAATCATGTAGGACTCTCCTTTAGATGGAGAATTAACTTAGAATCTGAGAGTGGTTTCAGACAGGCGGGTGTACAGAGCCCTGAGGTCTGAACTCAATAGTCACTGTCTACAGATAAAGAGGATATGATTAGATGCTTTGGAGTTTGATCGTTCAAAAGAAAAGTATACTGAACCCTTTGTTGCAGATCCTCAGAGAGAAAAAAGGGATAGTAGTTCAGGGTCAGCTGAGTCCCAGCAGGTGTCTGTATATGACTCTTACCTTTGCTTTTGCTGTTCTGTGCCGGAAACTCTCTTTTCCCTCTTATCAAGTTCCCAGCTCCAACTTCAACTCTCCCCCCCTGTCGTTTTCCATGACTGCCTCAGGTAAAATTATTCTATCCTGCATTCCTTGGGTACTACATGTATATTTCTATTCCTGCACTTGTCACATTGTATTTTATTTATTTGCTTACCTGCCTGTCTTCTTTCCCAGCTAGGTTGTGAACTTCCTAAAATCAGGGACCTTACTTTTCATCTTTATGTAATAAATGTTAAGAGTACCTGACATATGGTATGTACTTTACAAATATTTATGGAACTAATCAGAAACAATAGGTTAGGTTTCTATTCTGGTTCAAAATCCTACTTAATTTACAATATAATTGAAATAGACACACAAGTAATGAATGGTAGAGAGCAATAATATGGAACTGTCTGTCTTTAAACACACAGAATAAATAAGAAAAGAAATAGATAATGCAGAAATTTCTCAACCTGCTACCCAGTCAGTGGTTCAGGCATTGTGTTCATGGGGTAGAAGAGTGGCTGGAGATGAGGCTGGGAAGACTGGCAGAGCTTGTGGAAAGCTCTGTGTGCTTATTATGGGAGGTATTTGGACTTCACATTGTGGTGTTGCGGAACTAGAGGAATCCTCCAAGCAAGAAATGAAGAAATCAGATTAGTCATTTAGAGAAGGATCAGCCAGTTTAGGAAGAAGCCTAGAAACTGAGGGCATTGGCAGCTGAATAATGTTTATGGTGGAATCCTAGATTGAAAACAGAATGGCTGTTGCTACGGTTTCATGATTTAGTTCTTCTTGAGGCCTCTTGGTCTGTAGGAGATCTATATCCTTATAATAAACTCTATATCCTCCTTTACTTGAGCTATTTTAAGTAGATTTCTCTTCCCTATAACCAGATGTGCTTTGATACAAAGGATAAAATGAATTCTAAGGCTGAGGTTAAGCTTTAGAGACTAATACCATGAATAACCACTGATATATACCCGCAATGTATATTTCCATATATCCTATTCTTTAAAGCAGAGAACAAAGTGTGTACCATATAAAGAGGGCAGAGTAGAGAAAGAAAAAAGTGGTAAAGTAGCAGTTTCCATGATTCATGTAAACTTTCTCTTGAACCTTCTTAAAATAACATTTTCATTTATTTATGAGTGAGTATATATGCTATATGCAAATGCCAAATACATCAGAATAATGGATAGAAGTTTATTTAGAAAAGAAAGAAAGCAGAAAGAGAACATGGAATTGAAGCATGAAGTTCCATGACATACATAGAAAGCAATTCATTTAAAATCTATTCCTATAATAAAATGAACACATGACACAGAAACACTGTCTATTTTTTCAAGAAATTAAATGACTAAATTTTTTATTTTCTTCAGTAATTTTAACTATTATGAATAACCAATTAAAGGCCTTCTCTAAACCCATGTATTATTTTAATCAAGAAAAATTTTAGTCGCTTTCTGAATTATATTTGAATTCTAATATATGAGCATTTACATTATTCTTAATTTTCTGAAAATAACCTGGTGAGGTGATTCTGGGGTATGATTCATTTTCCACTTCTCTCTGATTCAGCTTTGCCATGAGCATTGCTTTTTATGGACATTGCCATAGGTTTAGGCTGGTGGCCCAGCTTCCTCTTCTAAGTAAGAGAGTTTGGGGAGGCTTTTTGGATTCAGTAGAACATTTGTAGGCAGGATTCTGCATTGAAAATTAGGATCTGAACATGGCATTTTAATCCAAGAGGAGTGGCCCTCTGAGTGAGAAGTCTGGGTGCTTTTCGCCTTACTGACCCAGGACCAGCTACTCCTCAGGATGGCCCTCCAACTGATTCTCATGAGGAGGAGAGAGAAGCTAGGTGAGATTAGATCTGGCCCTTCCTTATCAGTGTCTGTGACAGAGGAAATAGTTGGAAATCAATGATTAAGAGATCAGCCCAGAGTTAGAAACATGGAGGGCAGGCTGGCTCAGAGAACAGAAAAAAACAAAGCAATAATGATAAAAGGACAAGATGGAATGATCTAATGGTTAAGTGCACAGGTACTGAAATCAGGGTACTGGGGCTCAAACCCCAGCCTGACATTTACTACTTTGTTTCTTGACCTCTCCAAGTCCTAGTTTCCCATGTGAATAGACACATGTTAATAATAATACCTCTTCATAATGTTGCTTTCAGGACTAAATATGATAACAGATGTAAAATGATTTGATTATCTATCTCATGTGACAAATGTTTTGTTAGTAATACAAAACTCGCCAACCTAGAGACCTGGAGTGAGGGGACAGGGCCTGGGGCAGTAGCATGGAGGGGAATATAGGATAGGTATAGGCTGTATCTTATACTGCCTTGTTCTCTACCTGCGCCTGTCACAGAGGTAACTCGTGCTCTTCTGGCTGGGCAGCTGCACCAACATGTAATAAAATAAGAGATTTGTAGACTCCTCAGAAAGCAAAGAACAGCTGTGTCATTCTCCTCGACTCAGCTTATTTTTGTTCCCTGTGAAGGCCATTCTAGCTACTGAGATTAAAACACATATGCTCCCCCACCCAATTAAAAAAAAAAACCCTCTCTCCAGTGAACCAAGAGATTTAGTGACAGCACCAGAATATCTGGCTGTCTGGCTCCTCTGTGCTGGTGCCTCTCCAGCCCCACACATCTCCATCCCAGTTTTGGCTTTCCTGGTCAGATTCTCTGCATAGCAGCAGAGAGTGTACTCAATAGCTCTGCCCAATGGCTGACGAACCTGCAGCAGCCCCCGCTAAGTCCAGGCTGTGATTCAGACTTCAGAGTACATTGGGAGGGTAATTCTTCTTAGCTACCAGTAATGGCATTAGATTTTTTGTTTGTGGTGGACACTCTGTGGTCACTTTTCAGATTAATTAGTTCTCTTGTCTACATATTTCTCTTCCCAACGACCTTGTATCTTTGTATCTTTACCCCTCTCTTCTCTCTCATCCATCTCTTTTTTTATTCTTGTGAATGACTGCAGATTTCAGTGTATTTGGATATGGAGTCCTCTCTCTAATCTGTTGGACAATAAAGCTTAATTGTGAATCCCTTTGGGAAGGTTCTACTTAATAGTAGATGAAGCTTCTCAAAGGAGGCCCCTTAGCCTGCAAACCTAATGCCTATCCAGGGGTAATTGAGGGTCAGCAGCTGACCTATACATCCTATAGATATTTCATTCAGGCCTCAGGTTTCTAGATTCGAGGGCCCCTTTGTGTGGTCATGTGGGCAATCAGACTATTTTTTCCAGAGCCTGGGACCCTGAACTAGGGAAATGTCTGGTGCCTTCCATTGTCCTATCATATGCAGGTTATCTTATCTACATATGTATTACTATTTACAAAGCACACACACCTGTTATTGATTGTGACTGAAATATATATAATATATAGACTAGACCAGAGCACTAGGATTTGACAAACATGCCCCAGAGATTTCTGTGGTGACAGTGAGCAAGTATAAAGGGAGGCAAGCTGGCAGCCTCTGAACACTTCTATCCCAATTCAACAGAGAAACTCTCTGCCTATGAGTTTTACATATTTGGTTTTGTGCTGGATATTCTGTATGCCTATTTTAATCCATTATCTGCCCTACTCCATCTCATACTTCGCCCCTAGGAAGCTGACTTCTATGGACTATATCATTTGGGTTTCCTTGACCTCTAACTTTCATTTGGGTTTAACCAACGGGAAGAGCAGAAGGAGACTGAAAGGCAGAAGGAGAAAGAAGAAGAGATATTTATTCCCCTGACTCCTTCTTTTATAGACTCTAGTTTGGTAATGGCTACATGCCTCTAGCTCAAAGTCCACACCTATCTGGTATCCCTCTCCTATAGCTACAATTCTTGCCAGGTTTTGGTAACTGCTCTGCCCACTCCTATGCCCCTTCAGGCCTAGGGGTGGCCATGTCCTCCCACTACAGTACTTTCTCTTCCCTTGCTGCCTTCCCCTTCCCTACCCAACACTTTTCACACACTCCTTTTGAATTTTCCACCTTTGTTTGAATAGTCCATGCTAGGGATGTGACTGATTCAGTCTTCTATTGTAGTATTTTGTTTAGTAAAGGAGTCTACTACTAAATAAAATTTGAAAACCACAACACTGTACCAATCAGAAACATTGTAAGAACAAATGTCACATTCTTTGTAAGTGCAAATCACCCAAGATGGCAAAGCAATGTCTTAAAAAAACCATTAACTTAGATAATTTTTACCAGATATTTTAAAGTTACTATTGGGGGATACATTTAATTCAGCACTTAATTTAGTTACTAAATGGAGGCTGAAATGACTCTGGAGTCAGACAGACTTGAATCGAGACTGACACTTACCATCTGTGTGATTTTATGTAAATTATTTAACTTCCCTCCCTAAGCCTCAGTTTTCTCATTTGTAAAATGGAAGTACACTTGAACCTTGAACAGTATGGATTTGAACTGTATGAGTCCACTTATACACAGATTTTTTCAATAAGTACTGTAAATGTATTTTCCTTATGCTTTTAATATTTTTTTTCTGTAGCTTACTTTATTGTAAGAATATAGTATATATTATATATAACACAAAATACATGTAATTGATAGTTTGTAATCATTAAGGCTTCCAGTCAATAGTAGGCTATTTGTAGTTAAATTTTTAGAGAGTCAAAAGTTAAACATGGTTTTCAACTGTTCAGGGGGCCAGTGCCCCAAGTTCCTGCATTGTTCAAGGGTAACTGTAATAACATTCCTTACCTCTTGGAATTATTGTGAGAATTAAATGAGATAATGTATGTAGAATGCTGAGCTTGATATTTAGCTTGATACACAATAAACTTTAACTCTTGCTTTTATTATTTATAATAATAAAATGAAAAAGAATATATCAAACCAGCAAAAGTCAACAGTTTGAAGATACAGTAGTTCATAAATATAAAGGTCTAGATGGGGAAGCACCATGTGCTTCACTTAGAAGAACACCACACCTGTTTCTTCCTAGAGCTTGTAAGTATTTAAATCAACCTTCCTGTCTAAAGATCCACAGTGAACCAACATGCATTCTGTGCCAGCAGAGATTCACCGATGCCATCAGTAAATTCAGCTCGGCATGCCACACAAAAGACGAAGAAGGTAGAAGTTACCTGAGGAAGTTACCAGTGCTGGAGATCCTCCTTCAGATCTTGGTTCATATGTCATGCTCACAAGATCTACTTCTGATTTATTTAAAACTGCAATACAACTTACTCTCAATCCCCAGAACTCCTAATCTTCCATGTTTTTACTCCATTGTACCTGCCATCACCTTCTATAACACCATAAAATTTCTTCACTTATTTATTACGTTTCTTCTGTATTGTCTGTCTCCTCCAGTTAAAATATAAGCTCCATAAAGTCAGGATTTTTTTTTTCATCTTGGACACTGATGTTTGTCAACTTGATACTCAATAAATATTTACAATAAATATTTGTTGAATGTTGTTGAGTCACCTCTGCATTAAACTGTGTGAGATTAGGCTATCCAAGTATACTAAAAATAACTATTGGGTGATTATTTAATTGTATTCAATAGATGTTTATAGCAGTTTAACAGATCAGTTGTCATTGACATCTGGCCTCTACTTGAATTGTGTCTATTTAGCAGTCTGGCACAATATACGCACTCATTATGTGTTAATCCCTATACATTGAACTGTGTGTTGGATATAATTTTTAAATCGGTCTTGGTGTACATGTATCTGTGTGGATGGGTATACCTCAGGTCACATCTGTGCTTGAGAGCTGTGTTAAAATCCCTCAACTGTCTATTTGCACATTATTAGAGAGAAGACATTAATTGCTTCTTTAGTATTCCCTTCTCACTTCAAGCGTTCCCCCTTATTTCCTCTTCCCTTCAAGAGTGATACATTTAATTTTTAAGTTTTTTTTAGTATTTTTTAAATTTTATTTTATTAGTTTCAAGGATACAGTACACTGGTTAGACATTTATATAGTTTATAAAATGATCCCCCTAAATCCTCCTTCTCTCCTCTGGCTCTCCACATAGCCATTACATTAATGCTGACTGCATTCCTTATGTTGTGCTTCCCATCCCCATGACCATCTATCAACTACTAATTTGTATTTCTCTAACCCTTCATTCCATTCTCTCAGCCCACCAATCCCCGCTCCCCTATAGCCATCACCAGATTGTCCTCTATGTTTGTGAGTCTGTTTTTGATTAGTTTGTTCTTTTTGTTCCTAGATTCCGCATATAAATGAAATCATATGGTATTTATCTTTCTCTCTCTGACTTATTTCACTCAGCATAATAACCTCGAGGTCCATCCATGCCATTGGAAATGGTAGGATTTAATTTTTTTCAATGACTGAGTAATATTCCATTGTTTATATGAACCATAACTTCTTTATCCAATTATCTGTTGATGGGCATTTAGGTTGCTTCCATATCTTGGCTATTGTAAATTGTGCTGCCATGAAAATAGGGGGGCATAGATCTTTATGAATTACTGTTTTGATTTTTCTTTGGATAAATACCCAGTAGTGAAATTGCTGGGTCAAAAGGTATATCCATTTTTAATTGTTTCAGAAACCTACATACTATTTTCCATAGCAGCTGTACCAATTTGCAATCCTACCAACAGTGCATGAGATTTCCCTTTTCTCCACATCCTCACCAACACTTGTTCTCTTTGATTTATTGATGATAGCCATTTATTGATGATGGGTGTGAGGTGATATCTCATTGTGGTTTTAATTTGCATTTCTCTGATGATTAGTGACCTTGAGCATCTTTTTATATGTCTATTGGCCATCTGTATTTCCTCTTTGAAGAAATATCTATTCAGGTCTTCTGACCATTTTTTAATTAGACTGTTTGTTTTTTGTTGTTGAGTTGTATGAATTCTTTATATATTTTGGATATTAACCTTATCAAATGTATTATAAGTGAATATCTCTTCCAATCAGTTGGTTGTCTTTTTGTTTGTTGATGGTTTCCTTTGCTCTATAAAAACTTTTTAGTTTGATGTAGTCTCAACTCTTTTTCTTTTGTTTTTCTTACCTGAGGAGATATATCCTAAATAACAGTATCAGAGAGTTTACTGCCTATGTTTTCTTCTAGAAGTTTTATGGTTTGGGGTCTTACATTTAAGTCTTTAATCCATTTTCAGTCTATTCTTATATACAGTGTAAGAAAGTGGTTCAGTTTCTTTCTCTTTTTTTTGCATGTATCTGTCCAATTTTCCCAGTACCATTTATTGAAGAGACTGTGTTTACTTTATTGTATATTCTTGCCTCCTTTGTCATATATTAAGTGAGAGTATAGGTGTGGATTTATTTCTGAGATCTGTATTCTGTTCCATTGATCAACATATCTGTTTTTATGCCAGTACCATGCTACTCTGATTACTGTAGTCTTGTAGTATATCATGTACTTGATATCAGGTAGTATAATACCTCCTACTTTGTTCTTCTTTCTCAAGATTGCCGTGGCTATTTGGGGTCTTTTATGGTTCCATATAAATTTTAGTATTATTTGTTCAAGCTCTCTGAAAAATGCCATTGGTAGTTTGATAGGGATTGCATTGACTCTATAGATTGCTTTGGATAGTATGGCCATTTTGATGATGTTGATTCTTTCTACACATGAGCAACAGTATATGCTTCTGTTTACTTGTATCTTCTTCAATTACTTTTTTTTAACAACTTACAATTTTCTGAGAATAGTTCTTTACCTCCTTGGTTAATTTGATTCCTAGGTATTTTATTGTTTTTGATGCAATTGTAAATAGGATTATTTTCTTAATTTCTCTTTCTGAAAGTTCATCATTGGCGTATAAAAATGCAACCAACTTCTGAATATTAATTTTGTGTCCTGCTACTTTACTGAATTTATTAACCAGTTCTAACAGGTTTTTTGTGGAATCTTTAGGGTTCTCTCTATATAGTATCATGTCATCTGTAAATAATGACAGTTTTACTTCTTCCTTTCCAATTTAGATCCGTTTTATTTCTCTTTTTTGTCTAACTGCTATAGCTAGGACTTCTAAAACAATGTTAAATAGAAGTGGTGAATGTGGGCATCTTTGTCTTGTTCTTGATCTTAAGGAAAATGCTTTTAGCCTTTGCCCATTGAGTATGATGTTAGCTGTAGGTTTTTTATATATGGACTTTATTATGTTGAGATATGTTCACTCTATTTTCAATTTGCTGAGAGTTTTGATTATAAATGGATGCTGGATTTTGTCAAACACTTTTTCTACATCTATTGATATGATCATGTGGTTTTTATCTTTCTATTTGTTAATGGGGTATATTACATTAATTGATTTGTGGATATTGTACCAACCTTGCATCTCATAAATAAATCTAACTTGATTATGGTGTATGATATTTTTAATGTATTGCTGAATTCGGTTTGCTAATTTTTTTAAGGATTTTTGCATCAATGTTTGTAAGAAATATCAGCTTATAGTTTTCTTTTTTTGTAACGTTTTTGTCTGATTTTGGAAGCAAGGTAATGGTGGCCTCATAACAGGAGTTAGAGTGCCTTCCCTCTTCTTGAATTTTTTGGAATAGTTTGAGAATAGGTGTTAATTCTTCTTTGAATGTTTGATAAAATTTGCCTATGAAATCGTCTGGTTCAGGACTTTTTTTTTTTCCTTTGGAGTGGGGAGATGTTTTTGATTGTTGATTCCATTTCATGGGTGGTAATTGGTTGGTTCAGATTTTCTGTTTCTCCTTGACTCGATCTTGGAAGATCGTGTGTTTCTAAGAATGTATCCGTTTCTTCCAGACTGTCAAATTTCTTGGCATATAATTGCTCGTAGTATTTTTTTAATGCTCCTTTGTATTTCTGTGGAATCTTAGTTATTGCTCCTCTTTCTTTTCTGATTTTATTTATTTGAGTCCTTTCTCTTTTTTCCTTGATGAGTCTTGTTAAGGATCTGTCACCTTTGTTATTCTTTTAAAAGAACCAGCTTTTGGTTTTGTTAATCTTTTGTATTGTTTCTCTAGACTCTATTTCATTTATTTCCGCTCCAGTCTTTATTATTTCTTTCCTTCTCCTCACTTTGGGCTTTGTTTGCTGTTCTTTTTCTAGTTTTTTAAGTGTAAGGTTGCATTGTTTATTTGAGGTTTTTCTTGTTTCTTGAGGTAGGCCTTTGTCACTATGAATTTCCCTCTTAAGGCTGCTTTTACTATGTCCCATAAATTTTGAGTCGTTGTGTTTTCATTTCTATTTGTCTCTAGGTATCTTTTGATTTCTTCCTTGATCTCATTAATAACCCATTCATTGTTTAGTAGCATGTTATTTATCCTCTATGTATTTGTATATTTTCTAGTTTTTTTTTTTCTTGTAGTTGATTTCTAATTTCATACTATAGTAATCAGAGAAGATGGCTGATAGGATTTCAGTCTTCTTAAATTTATCGAGACTTGTTTTGTGTCCTAACATGTGGTCTATCCTGAAAAATGTTCCATGTGCACTTGAGCAGAATGTGTATTTTGCTGTTTTGAAGTAAAGTGCTCTGAAAATATCTATTAAATCCATCAGGTCTAGTGTGTCTTTTATGCCCATTGTTTCCTTGTTGGTTTTTTGCCTGGAAGATCTGTCTATTGGTGTCAATGGGTGTTAAAGTCTCCAACTAAGAGTGTATTATTGTTGATCTCTCCTTTTATGTCCGTCAATAATTGCTTTATGTAAGTAGATGCTCCTATGTTGGTTGAGTATATGTTTACTAGAGTTATGTCCTCTTGATTTCTTGATCCCTCAATCATTATATAATGCCCTTTTTTGTCTCTTATTATAGCCTTTGTTTTAAAGTCTATTTTATCTGATGTAAGTATTGCTACCCCGGCTTTTTTTCATTTCCATTTATGTGAAATATCTTTTTCCATTCCTTTGCTTTCATTCTGTGAGTGTCATTTGATCTGAAGTGGGTCTCTTCTAGACAGCATGTGCATGGGCCTTGTTTTCTTATCCATTTGGTTACCCTGTGTCCTTTGATTGGAGAATTTTATCCATTTACATTTAAAGTGATTATTTATAGGTGCATAGTTACTGCCATTTTATTCATATTTGTTTTTTCTTTTTTCTTTTTTACCCCTTCTCTTTTTATAGAAGTCCTTTTAACCTTTCTTATAATACCGACTTATTGGTGATGAATTCCTTAAGCTTTTCCCTGTCTTTGAAGCTCTTTATCTCACCTTCCATTTTAATCGAAAGCCTTGCTGAGTAGAGTATTTGTGGTTATAGATTCTTGTTTTTAAAAACTTTTAATATTTCTTGCCAATTCCTTCTGACCTCCAAAGTTTCCATTGAAAAATCAGCAGACAGTCTTATGGGGGTACCCTAAGTAACTAGCTGCCTTTCTCTTGCTGCTTTTAAGGGTCTCTCTTTGTCTTTGACTTTGGCATTTTAATTATGATGTGTCTTGGTGTGAGTCTGTTTGAATTCCTCTTGTTTGTGACTCATTATGCTTCCTTAACTTGTATGTCTAATTCCTTTACCAGGTTAGGGAAGTTTTCTGTCATTATTTCTTCAGATAAATTCTCAAACCTTTGCTCTTTCTTTTCTCCTTTTAGTACTCCTATAATCGGAATATTATTATGCTTCATGTTCTTCCGGAGGTCTCTTAAACTAACTTCATTTTTTAAAATTCTTTTTTCTTTTTGTTCTGATTGAGTGTATTCTGCTACTTTGTCTTCTAGGTTGCTAATGTGATCTTCTGCTTCATCTAATCTGCTGTTGAACCCTTCTAGTGTATTCTTTATTTCAGTTATTGTATTCTTCATTTCTGTCTATTTTTCTTTTTTATAGTTTCTGTATCCCTTTTTGTGCTTACTGTCTCTCTGTTCAAGTTTTCATTGTGCTCATCCATTCTCTCTCTAAGTTTGTTGAGCATCCTTATAACCATTGTTTTGAACTCTGTCTCTGATAGGTTGCTTGCCTCCATTTCATTTAGCTTATTTTCTGGAGTTTTCTCCTATTGTTTCATTTATGGCATGTTTCTTTGTTTTCTCATTTGATAAGCCTCTCTGTGTTTATTTCTATGTGTTAGGAATATTTTTTTCATCTCTCATCCTTGGCCAGATGGCCTAATGTAAAGGTGTCTTCTGTGGCCTGGCGGTACACTTTCCCTGATCCCCTATGCTGGGGGCTCTGGATGTGATCTTTGTGTGTGTAGTGTGTGATCTTCTGTTGTCGCTAAACCTTTACTGTTGTTTATACATCAATGGGTGGGATTAACACTCAGGCTGACTAATTATGGGAATTGGCTGTGCCCACAGGGTAAGAGTTGCTATGTGGGAGCTGACCCCACTGAGTGAGATTTGCCCTAGAAGGCTTGTGTACTTGTTGCAACTACCCTTTGTGTGTACTGCTTATGGGGCTAGTCAGGAGTTGCTCTGTTGTGGTCTCATGCTAACCTCCAGGTGTATTGGTTTTGTGGCTCCTTGGGAGGGGCTGCCTAGTAGACCAAGGTCAGCACTCCCTTTGATTGCTCAGAGCTACCTGATGGGAGCTACAAAGTGATCTGCAGATGGTTGTTGCCTATGCTGGATCTATAGGTATGTAGAACAGACAATGCTGTAGGCAGCAGTCCAGTTTTCCCATGTCCCTGACCTAGGGCAATTTAGCAGAGGGGCCAGTGCCCCTCAAAGCCTGATACTGCTGGTCAGTTGCCAGTGCAGGGACCCCAGGACTCTCCTGGATTGAGCAGATTTCCACCTGCCACTGCAGTGTCAGTTTACATGCCAACACTGTCTCTGTGGCTCCCTGTACAAGTTTCTAATTGTAGTGAGGTCAGCTGCTACCTACCTTGGGCCTGCAAACACCCAAGCTCTGTTTAAGAATTACTGAAGTCCATGGGTGTGAGTTTGCACCTCACCACTGAATGCTTCTTCCAGATGAATGGGCTTTGCATGGGCCGCACAAACTGAGTGCTATTGTTTGCTGTCGAATTCATGACCCAAGGAAAGCACAGGATAGGACTAGGTTGCCTGGGAGCAGGCTTGCCACAGGTAATGGGTGAGGTGGGGCGTCATCTCATTGAGGCACGGGGCCATCAGGCCTACACAGTGTCAGATTTGCTTCCAGCTCTGGGACTGTGGCTCCTACCAAAGCCAGATATCACTGTGCGACCTACTGTCGTCTGTGATGGGCCTACAAAACCCCTGAGATTTGCCCAAGTGATATTGTATCACACGCTGGAATCAGTGATCTTCTCATCACTGTGTTCTCTGAACTTTGCTCACTTCACTGGCTGAGGTCTATTGACTATGCAGAATGTGCCACCCCAGGGCAAGGGCAGCTGCCTATCCATGTGTGGCAGGCACTTTGTGTATTGGATGAGGCAGGAGCTCAAGGACCATCAGGCCGATATAGCATCAATTTTCTGCAATTTCTGTGTCTGCACATTCCTGCAGTAGTCACAGATCACAGGGAGAAATGCTGTTGTCTGGGGCAGTCCCTCAGACCCTTGTGTTCCCCCCAAGAGATACTGCTGCTCATATAGGCAACAGTAGTCTGCTCACAACTGTTTTCCCCAAAATGCCCTTACTGCACTAGCAAAAATCTATTGCCTGCACAGAATGCTCAACCCCAGAGAAGGGCAGTGCAGGGGAGGCTGCCTGTCAATGGGCTGCAGGCACTTTGTGGATTGGGTGAAGCAGGATCTCAGGTAGACAAGAGCCATCAGGTAAATACAGCTTCAGTTTTGCTGCAACTTTGGTAACTGTTCACATGTTTCTAGAAAAGTCCCAGATCACAGCAAGACCAGCTGCTATCTGGGACTGGCCCATAGATCCCCTTGTTCCGCCCAAGTTTGTGTTGGCAGCAGTGATATGCCTGAAACGGTCTCCGAAATGCGCTCTCACAGCCTGGCTGCCAGCTGCAAATGTTTGGCCCGGAATGGGTACAGGGTGTGGCAGCCATCCAGCAACAAAAGCCCCAGGCAATCTATGGGTTGGGTAGGGTGGGCTGATCTCCTCAGACCTGTGCTTCCTCAGGCCCTGTGGGAGGGGTCTGCATGGTCAAACTGGCAGGTCTATAGATTGTCCCAAAGGGGGCCCTGACTAAGGCAAAATGGTGATTGCCCAAACAGCCCTCATTCTGGTGCAAGGCAATGGAGACTTTCCCAGTATGAATCTTGCACGAGCCTATGACCCACAACCATTGTCCCAGGTAAGTGTCCGTAGGTGAGAGAGCCTACCTGTCAGCCCTACAAAGGGGTGTCTAGGGATTTGGTCTCCTTTCATCTCACCCAGATGGCTGGAATCCCCCCGTCTGGTTTTTACAATCAGTTATTGGAAACTCTTCTTCCCTGGGCAGGAACCCTGGGCTGAGGAGCCCCCAAATGAGACCAGGAACCCCCTCATCTTCAGGGGAGCCTCTGCAGCCTCACTCTCCCTCCTGGTGTTCCTATACCACCCACGGGTGCAGGTCCAGTCCAATTGTAATTTTGCCCCTCCTACCAGTTTTGATGTGGTGCCTTTATGTTATGATCAGCTGGACTTCCGGTGATTCCCCATGTTGATTATTTTATAATTTGGTTATAATTTCAATGCAGACCTGGGAGGAGGTGAACCCTGCTTTACCCAGTCCACTATCTTCCTCAAAGCTCCTAATTTTTTAAGTTTTAACCATTTAGTTTGTTTTCCACATTGAATACTTGATAGAATAGTGTTTTTCAGAGGGTTGATTCCCCCCACCCCCCACTGCCCCTGCCAGCAACATTAGCATCACCTGGCGATTTGTTATGTAAATTCTTGGCCTTTACCTCAGACCTACTACATCAAAAACTCTGAGATAATCTCCATTTTAATAATTCCTTCAGGTGATCCTGATGCATACCAATGTTTGATAACAGTTGGTCTAGAGTACTATGTTGAGAAGAGTTCTAAACTGAGCTCGTTGGAGGAAAAAATGTAGTAATCCATAAGTGATATCTACCATGGACATGGGAGGGTGGGGTAGCAGTGAGTAGGTTATGCATTTGTGATCTTCTAAACAGAGCTGATAAATATAATGCAAATGAGTGATCTAAAGAAGCTACCAAACTTTAGCTACTCGAAAGTTCTAAAGAACTAAAAGAACAATTGACCAAAGTAAATAAACAAGAAATGCATATGGAATGGTACCAATGGACAGATGGAGAGCAAAATGACTCCTCATCCATGAACAGTGCTCTGGAGGAGCACTGTTATTATATTATTATAAACATAATAATATTTATTGTGACAGAAAAAAATAACCTATAAGTATCCAGAATGTCTTTTCTTTTGATCCATAAGGAGAGTATGTGTTCACCATCTAAGTTAATGGTCTTTTTTTGTGCAGAATTAGTGTGAGAGTTGAAGAAAAAGATTGAAAGAACCCATGTAGGAAGGCTTGCTCTTCCTGCAATTATCTCATCTTTCAGGTGAGATTCCAATTACATGCCAAAGTGTGGATAAAAGTACAACCTCTTACAGGAGTAAAAGGTTATTGGAAGAATAACATAATAGGTCTAAAAGGTGAAAGAAATGTGGAGTAGGAGCCAGAATAGACTGATTTGGAGAAGAGATTTATTTTGAGTTTTGGAAGTGTGTTGGGTTGAAGAACTGAGGTAGGAGAAAGATGTATAGAGAGGAAATGGAGAAAGAAAATTTTAAAAACATTTATGCATTAGAATAAACGTATTTTTGAGAGACTTCTGTAAAATTTTAAATTGGTTTGAAATTATTATCAGCATAATTACTAATACTTTGGTTTTTAAAAATCAGAGTGATGCCATACTAAAACTGAGCTCTATCTAGGTTAAGTATTTGTGTACGTATTTGTTTATCCCATCTTCCTTTAAAAATGTTTTATTTGGAGTGGCTCACAGGACACAGTAATGATAATAGCTGCATTTGTTTAAGATTTCATAATTTTAAAACCGTTTTGATACATCATCTTTCTGCTAGAACATTATGGTGAAGCATTTTTCAGATGCGGACACTGAAGCTCAGTGAAGTAATATATCTTGTGCTGAGTGAAACGAATAGTAAATAATGGATTTGGGATTCAGACTTGGGTCTCCTAACTCTAAATTTGACATTCCGTTAATTACCTCAGATGGTAACAAAGAGTAATGTAAAGGAACAAGTCTCTTGTTGGGGGAGGTAATTTGTTTTAAACTTTAAGTCAACTTTGCGTCTCATAAAATGTGGTTGTACTTTTATCCACATTTTGGCATGTAACTGGGATCTTACCTGAAAGATGAGATAATTGCAGGTTTTTGTAATTGGGAACGAGGAAAGTTTTTCAGACTGGGACTGTAATGACAGGTTGAAAGCAGAAGTCACCCAGTCTAACCTAATCTAGCTACACAGGATTCTAAAGACCTCTTGGTGGGGGTTATTAAGAAAAGGGCTTTGAGGCTAAGTATGTCTTCAGGGAATGAGTACGGATGGAATAGGACACAAACCAGGCTGGCTACAAGACTATCATAAACCTGTGCTTTGTAAACTGCATTGTTTTTATGCTTTTGTATTCTGTTAATTTTCCTTTTCTGTCTTTCCTACTTCATAGAGTTGTATTGAAAGTTTTATCCTGCTTTAGCCATGCCAGAGGGAACTGAAGAAAGGGATTTGATCCCACTTGGATTGGAGATTTACCTTTCGACTCCTGAAGATTCAAAAACGTGGTGTGAGTGGAAAGGTGAATCTCTAGGAGACAGGGTTATGTAGTCACATAGCTCTTCCTATGTAAAGATCCTACTTCCTTGAATAAAATGTTGAAGAAATGTAGTCTTTTTATTTTTATTTGTTATTTCCTTCTTAAGAGAGAGAAAATTCTCACATGATTTGTGGGTGAATTAAGGCAGGGTAAAGAATCAATTGAGAGGAAAAATTAATAGTTATAAACACAGAATTAAAAAACTATGTTGATATTAAAATTTTTTAAAATAAATAAAATGTTCAGAAAAAGTCTTTTCTCTATTGATGTTGGTCTTTGCACTTCCCTAATTCAAAAAAATATATATTTTTTATCAAAAACTCTGTACAGTGTCAGGTGAAAAGCAGCACAGCACAGCTCTCAAATGCAAAATTTAAATAAGTTTTAGGTTATCATTCCATTTTTCCAAGCTGAAGAAATGAAAGACTGAATGGCTTTATTTGCTTGTAGGCTTCTAATTTTCCTATTCTATTGATAAGGCTTTGAAGCCTGGAGTTAAACAGTGGTTGCAACAAACATCTACCACCTTAGAGACAAGAATCGAGAAGCATATTGCCCTAAATTTTCAAAGACATTGAGAAAGAGAGAGTAAATGAATGAGTGAAAGAGATGGGGAGTAAGGGGTGGGAAAATAAATAAGTTTAAATATATAGTAATAAATATATGGTGTTTCCTGATCCACAGAGTTAAAAGATCATCATTGACAAGTAAGGGTTTAAATATACATGAATGATAATATTAGACCATATTTTAACAACATTAGCATTTTTTCCTAGCCTATATAAATTGTTATTGAAGTTCTATTTATCTGGTGTTATTGCATAATCACCTGCTCGGCCTTGGCAATGAAGTGAGCCTGAAGAACTAGAAATTTGTTTACATTTAATTCTGTGGAGACCCGTCCATATATTGGTACATACTCTAGGTTGGCATTTACATACAAACTAGTTAATTATTTATATTTTTGTTTGTTTTCCCTACAGCAGAACAGTGAAACCAGTTTCTTGCATGTATAATTCTAAGAAAGGATAATATTCTAATAAAAAAAAAAAGATTCACAAATACTGTTCAATAAAATGTACAATTCCATTGCTACCAGGATGACCAAGCACATTTTTATATGGAAGAGTATACTGCAATTTTTTTTTAGAGGAATCCTTCATGAATGTAAGAGAGAAAGAATTATAAAGGAGATAAGTTGCTTTTCCCACTATTCTATTGCCACATGTTCTGTTTCTACTTGTGCAAAGTGAAAAAAAAGAGGTGCCCAATGAATTTCTTTGAGTAAACAAATATTTAAAACAAGTAAATACACAAAAACCTTTCAGCAACATTCATTTGTAGGCAAGGTAACCACAGAGAATCAATAAATAAATTGACCAAGTACTTGTAAGAAGAATGTATTTGTCACAGAGCTGTATTGCTTACTGACAGTACACCTGACTGGCTTCCTGTCCCCAGATTTCCCTAACCAGGGTGGCTGCTCCTTTGCAAATCTACCTGGAGCCTCTGCTTTCTCCCAGGCCTTGGAATAAGTCTTACTCAACTCATTGATTTGAGATCAAGTCAGATTTGTTGGTGGCTCTTTTTTAACCCTAGTGTCTGTCCCAGCTGTTCCTGGTTGGATTCATTTCCTATCTCCTATTTACATAAATTGACCGAACTTCTTGCCAGTTTCCTCAAATATCATTTTTCTCTGAAGCCTATATATTAGTTTGCTAGGGTTGCTATAACAGTACCACAAACTAGGTGACTTAAATACCAAATTTGTTGCCTCACAGTTCTGGAGACTAGAAGTTTGAGGTGGTGTTAGCAGAGTTGTTTCCTTCTGCGGGCTGTGAAAGAGAATCTATTTCATGCTTCTCTCCTAGCTTCTGGTTTCTAGCAATCTTTGGTGTTCCTTGGCTTGTAAAGACATCATAATGATCTCTGCCTTTATGTTCACATGAAATTCTCCTTGTGTGTCTATCACTCTGGCATTCTTTTTATAAGGAGAGCAGTCATTGGTTTAGGGGTCCACTCAACTCCAGTATAACCTCATCTTAACTAATTATAACTGCAATGACTCTTTTTCCAAATAGAGTTGCATTCTGAGGTACCAGGGGAAGGGTATGACTTCAACATATGAGTGTGGGGGGGTGGGCACAATTTAACCCATATCAGCCTACTAACCCTTGTCCTATTTTCTAAATGCTGTCCTGCTCAATTTCTGCAAGTGGCATGGACGTGGTTCACCTTTGATGCCTTTTTCTACCAATTCTTTAATAGGCATCTTGGATTTGATTTGAACTTCATGTGATTATATTCCTGATCTTCCTCCTCTCTCTTTAGTACATTAATGTCTTAGGTCTATACCTACCACGGGTTTCATGTCTCATTATACCTAGCCTGGGTAGTAAGCAGAATAATGCCCCTGCCAAAGATATGTAAATCCTAATCCTCAGAACCTGTGAATATGTGAGGTTCTATGGCAGAGGACTTACTTGAATTACAGGTGGTATTTAGTTTGCAATCAACTGACCTTAAAATAGGGAGATTATCTAGGTTATCTAGGTAAGCCCACTATAATCACAGGATCTTTAAAAATGAAAGAGGAAGGTCAGAAAGGACAGAAAAAGACACGTGATTACAGAAGCAGAGTCAAAGAGAGGCTTTGCTGCTGCTTTGAAGGTGGAGGTAGGAGGCTGCAAGTCTCTAAAGCTGAAAAAGGCAATGAAATAAATCCTTTCCTAGAGTCCCCAGAAAGGAGCACAGCCTTGCTGACACCTTAATTTTGCCTCAGTAAGATCCACACCAGACTTCTGAACTACAGGACTTTAAAATGATAGATTTGAATTGTTTTAAGCCACTAAATTTGTGGTGATTTGTTATGATAGCAATAAAACACTAATACACCCAAGAATCAGAAACTCCTGGATGGGCCCTTAGATTTAAACATTAGCCTTTGGATGACCTTGAAAGTTCTGTTTCCCTAGTCATAGACTTACCTCCAATTAATCATTTCTGCCACCACTTCAAACCTGAGAATGAACATGTATTAGATGTAGCATGGTGTAATGCATTAGAGTTTGCATGAGCATTGGAGCCAGATTTGACTGTAAATTCTGGTTTTGCTACTTTCTAGCTGTATAGACAAATCATCTAACCTTTCTAGCTTCAGTTTTTTTCTTATCTGCAAAAGGGAGAGAATAAGGAATAACTCTTACTATAAGGATTAGAAATAATATCTATAAATGTACCTAACACAATACATTGTATATGTTAGGTACTCAATAAGTGGTAGCTACTGGGGCGTTTTAAATTCTTAAGACCATTGTTTCATTTTTCTACTATATGTTATTTTTAATCAAGGCACATTCTAGAGTCAGAATATAAACAGGTAATGGGATCCTGAAAGGAATAATTAGTGAAGCATTGTGTCTGACAGTACTTATGTATGAATAGATGGATATTTGAAATAAAGAACCATAAAACTGTCAAAAAGTGTCCATTGATTTTTTTTTAGGAGGGGGAGACCCTGAAATAGAAGAGGACATCACCTTTACATTGAGTTAATTGTGAAATATGTGTTCTCCTTTAGTAGACAGAGAATAGGAAGATATTTTCTCTATTGAATAATAATGTAAGTAATTTAAAAGCTTTTGGGGAGATCATATCTACTTTTTTTTCTTTCAAGGGACTCTATATCTCATGATTTAAATCTGCTTGCTTCTCTATCATATTAGCATGAAGTTGAAAGCCATCAAAAGATCTTTAGAAAAATGAAACACCTAAAAACTACTCATAACAAAAGTAGTATGTTAAAAAAAAACCCATTTAAATATTTTCTTCTGTTTAAAGAAAGAAGCAAAAGGAAAAAAACAAATGCAAAGAATGCTAAAGTGACTTTAAAACCTTGTAGTAAAATTTGACAAGGTGAAGTAATAATTTCCTTTGAGAGTTAGGAAAAAAGCTTTAAGAAATAATGATAATGATCTTAATGTACTCAGAAAAACAGGGGCAAACTCCCTAAGGCAGTACTTTCTGAGTTTAGCTACAGAGCTAATAACTCCAAAACATTTTAAAACCATGGTATTTAGCAATCATTGCATCTGAGTCTAATAGCGCAGTTTTGTTAGATATTTGTCAACCAAATTATGGATAAAACCAACTTAAAATATATTTTGAGAGTCAAAATGTATTTCTAATTTTAGGGACCAAAGAAGATAAGTAATAGGCTTTTATTAAGAAACAGGAGTAATTATAATTAGTCAATTCCTGCTGCTGCAAATTTATTAAATCCTAAATTTAAAAAGGAGAAATATGAAGCACTATGTTATCACTTTTTACAGCACATTAGAAATCAAGTGGTACCCCTGCCCTGGAGGGACAGATGGGATCCAATGGATAATTTCAGTTGCAAAGAACAATTGTGATGGCTGGGGTGAGGCCACAACAGCAGTTGTAAGGCAGAGGCTCTAGAGAGAGGGGAAGCTCCAGAATAGAAATAGAGTACCTAGAAGTACATACCCACTTCCCGGGGAGGAGCCAGATACCAGTTTCAGATAGGTTGAAGTTCAGAATGTGGCCCCAGAACACGTGTAATGCACTAGGAAGTAAATGGGATTGATGAGGAAGTAAGAAGGAGCTGAGTATGTTTAGGGAAGAGAGAAATGAAGAAATAGAGCCAGGAAAAGCATGGTGTTACTCAGGATCGCTGATCAAGAGCAGAGTAGGGGACATAACTGTGGGACTTCAGAATCCTGTTACTTCTATAAATGAGCTTGTGTGCATGGCCTAAATTCCAGAATGTCAGCCAGGACCTTTTGCCTGCTATTCTTAATTCTAAATGGTCAGGCCTGGCCAGGTGGACAACAGTGTGAGTCTTGGCAACCAGTATCTTTGTGACTTGATAATGCAAAAACAGAATGTATTCAGGTAGTAGGTCCCAGAACACAGTCTGGGATTCTGCCAAACAAATGTGTCCTGAAATATGCTAGAAAGGCTTTTGCACAGCAAAGATATTGGCACCTCTTACTTCTTGTCTGACTAAAATGTCTCCGACTTCTTCAGCCAGTGACAAAATTAAACATACACCCCAAACCAAGATAGAATCTAATTCATGATGAAGCAGAAAATTGTCTCAATTTGTGCAATCCTGTAATTTTTAGAAGTCTATAAAATGGGGGGGAAAAGATGTCAGATTCCCAGAGTCATTTGGAACTTCCTAATTCATTTCAGTTATTGACTGATGTAATAATTTCAGGCAGGTGGACTTGGATGAGAAGAGAAGTTCACAAGTGCATTTATAATTCTAAATGGAATATATTAGTATGATAGCTTGACTTTTGAGTTGGGAACAGCCTAACCTCATTCCAAAGATTGACAAATGAATTGTTATATGAACCAGGAGTGTTTGTTCTAGTATACCTAGATGAATAAGTAAGCTAAAACACAGGAAAATATCTGAAACATTGCAGGTTGATGTTATATGCAAACCACATCTATCAGAAATTATATTATTTCAGTCCTGCCTCCTAAATATTTCCCAAATCAATCCATATTTTTCCCAGAACTTCTAGTAACATCATCCTAAGTTCAGGGCCCATCACCTGGATTATTGAAATAGCTTCTTAATTGGCCTCCAATCTTGCTTTCGCTCATTTCTTCTATTTTCTTTTTCATACTATAGGAATTGTGGCTTTTCTATATATCTGACTTGATTATTTCACTTCCTTGGTTAAAACCTTTAGCAGAGTCCTACTTTCCTTGGGATAAAATCCATATTCCTTAAAAATGTTCTACGAAGATGTTCATGACCTACTCATCATTCACTTTATCAATTTGAGTTCCATATTGCAGCCCCACTGGACAACTTTCAGCTCCCATGCTGTCTTACCTCTGGGTCTTCTATTTCATGTTCTCTGCTTGTAATATTCCTCACTACCTCTCTCCCACTTCTTTCTCTCTTCAGCTTTCATGGCTAGTTGCTACCAGCCCTTCCGGTTTGAGTAGGCATTATTTGAGCTCATCAATATTCATCTTTCCTTATTTTCCTCACCACATGGCTAGACTACATTTCCTAGCCTCCCTTAGCATTAGGTATATGACCTTGTAAACAAATAAAATGTGATGGAAGTAATGTTCCTCTGTCAGTCCTGGTCCATAAAACCCCGCCACAAGCAAACTTTGTTCAATTTCTCGAGCTACTATCTGATTGAAAAGGATTCAGAAGACTTTGAGGAGAACAGAGGCCTAAGATGAAGGGGCCTGAGACTTTTATTTGACTGTAACATAAACAAAAAGTAAATTGTTAGTGTGTTAAACTGCTGAGAAATTGGGGTTTGGTTCAGCAGCTTGCATTACCTTCCTTAAGCAACACAAAATCATAGCTTAGTTTTAAATTCCCCTGAGAAATTCTCTGACTGACAATATCTGTCTTCTCCATTCTACTGTAAATTCAGTAAGGGCATGAACCATTATCTTACTCAATTCTTATTACAGTGTCTGTACACAATGCATGAACAACCAAAAATATCTGTGAAATGTTAAACTAATAGGCTTCATATTGAAGCTCAGAAGATTCAAATTTGAGTTTTCAGAAGTTAAATGTATAGAATTAAATTTAGAAAAGTACATTTAATTCCTCTGTAGAACAGAGAGAAAACCATGAAAAATAGGAAAATTCTTACATCCATGGAAGCAAACAGCTTAAAAAAATTAAATCATCATATTGAAGAAAGGAACATTAATATGAAATGCCTCACTTTGGTACTCTAGCCAGTCTGCTCTTTGATCTTACGTAGAAGAGAAAATTATGATAAGGATATCTGTCTCTTGGATTGTCAAGAAGCTTTTAAAAAGCTGAAATAGGCTCCGATTTTCTTAACAGTTTTCAGAGCTCCCCACATTTCAACTGCCCTGTTCAAAGTGATAGTTGATATGTGCAATAATGGTTGGAGCACTTTATTATAGGACCATAAAATAATAGTCATCTATTTACGTGAAAAATGTGACCAAGAGAAAGAAGCTTGTCTTCTCTGTAATGTTAGTTAATATAAAGCAATTTATACTTCTTGGATAAATGGGATCCCTGTCTTTGGCCAAGATGTGTGTGTGTGTGTGTGTGTGTGTGTGTGTGTGTGTGTGTGTGTGTGTTAAGTGATCATCAGGCTCTCTCTTAATTAGGATGCACTGAGCTTAACAGTGGCCTATAGAAATGGATTTAGAAATGGCAGTATGAATGAATTTTCTGAGTGGGAGAGAGAAAGAGAAATCACACACTACAATATTCTCTGTGTGAATAGAAAGCCTAAGATTTTTGTATTTCATGAATCTACCTCAACTAATAGAAATCATACAACTGATTTTCACAAAAATTGTTTATGCCATGTATAAGTATAGGTAGGAATAAAGTGGCATTCATAATTTATTCTGATTCTATATTTCTTCTACTCTTAAGAAATTATTAGAACCCTACTTCATCTGTTTTCTAAAGGAATGCAGAAAACATGATTTCAGATTGGATAATAAAGGCAAACATCATTAGTTATCTGCTATAAATTTATTTCTGATTCTTTCTTGCTAACAGAAGCCCGACTTTTTTTATGCTCAGCCCAAGCTGATGAAGCATAATTGGTAAGCTACTTATGACAACTTTCCTTTCCTAGTCTGTCTTACAGCTCAGGTTGCCAATGTCATCCAGTTCTAGACAATGAGACCTAACATGAAATCTGCTTATGGAGTTTCCGGGGAAACTTTTTTCGTTATAAAAAGGGACATATGCTGTTGAAACTGTTCTCCCCTCATTCCTGCCCACTTCCCACCCTCATTTTCCCTACTTTGAAATGTATATGCATGCATATGTGGGGTCTAGAGCTTCAGAAGCCATTTGCTACCATAAGGCAATAAGCATGAAGATAAAATTCAACACACTTTGGTTGACACAGTAGAAACATAGAAAGAGCCTAGATCCTTGGCATTGTTGAGCAGATGAACGAGTACTAACAGAGATAAATACTTATTTCTAGGCTATCTGTAATATGAGAAAAATAAGCCCCTATTTGTTTGAGCCTTCATTAACCAGATTATCAGAAACTTTTAAAAACTTGACCAATACATACAGAGAGAAGAGTAGAAAATATATTGACACATATTTAAAATTCACACCAGATTTTCCAGTGCATACCTTCCTGTCACTGGTTGGCCAAAATAGAGTCTGAGAAACAAGACTTATATGTATTTCGATATTCAGGAACATGACAAGGTTGCCTGCTGTCACCGTTACTAGTTAACATTTTACTGAAGGTATTACTCATTTAATTGGATGAGAGAGAAAAAATTAGAGGTATAAAAACTGGAAATAATGAGGTAAAATTATGACTATTTACAGACGATATCATTATTTGACTAAAAAACCCAGGAGAATCAAATGACAAAAACTACTACAAATAAGAAGATAAATACGTTGCTAAAACATGAAAATAAATATTTTTTAAAAAAAGTCTTATAGTTACAAGAACATTTGAAAACATTTATGTGTTTACAGCAGCATTATTCACAGTGGCCAAGACATGGAAACAACCAGAATGTCCTTCAACAGATAATTAGATAAAGAAGATGTGGTACATAAATACAATGGAATATTACTTGGCCATAAGAAAAGGTGAAGTACTGTCACTTGTGATAACACAGATGGATCTTGAGAATATCATGCTAAGCAAAATAAGTCAGAGAGTAAAAATCAAGAGCTATATGATTTCACTCATACGTGAGATATAAACCTGAAAGCAACAAATGAAAAAGACAAACAAAAACTCAAACATAGACAACAGTAGTATGCTTACCAGAGGTAGAGGGAACTGGGGGGTGTTACAAAAGTGTAAAGGGGGTCAAATACATGGTGACAGAAGCAGAGTTCACTTTGAGTGTGAATACATAGTGTAATGTACTGATTATATATTATAGAATTGTACACTTGAAACCTATATAATTTTATTAATCAATGCCACTGCAATAAATTTTGTTGGGAGCCGGAGATGTTGGGAGCCCTTTGTAAGGAAATATCAGTTCCTGAAACCCTGAAGGGAGGATAAGCATCAGTTCCTGAAATTCCAAGGGAGGAGTTTTTCTCTTGGCCTTATGTTAATCCATGTTAATCGCAGCTATTGTTTCTGGATACTTGTGGTTTTGTTTTGAGCAGTTTGTTACTTTGTTACGAG